>JANVCC010000037.1:7242063-7616599 GCA_025345505.1 Todiramphus chloris collaris | reverse complement strand
TTTAAGAGCTTTTTATATTAGGTTTGGGGGGATAGAATTATGTTATATAGCAGCTAGTTTCTGCTGAAGTTCAGCTATAAAGCATTTTCTAAGAGCACACTAAATTGTAAGAGAGGACTGAAAAAGCTTTGCTTTTCTGGGTTTATTTCCAGAACTAAACTCTCAGTATTGGATAAGAATTTATACTTTTAATACATTTATTGATAGAGATTTAAATAAATTATGTTGATATAGTTGAAATTATGTATGTAGCTTGCTACAAATTGTGTTGCTTCTGAGACTTGAGGTTCTGTGAGGCCAGATCCCTATTTATTTTTGTATTTATTTGTCAGAAATATTGGATACGCAGATGCAGACTGTTTAGGATAACAGATATCTCACAATAAGTTTGGAATCATCAGTGGATTGAAGGACCAGTCCTGTGCACTTCTTCCATGCTTTAAATTTCTTGCAGACCATCCATCAAAGTACATTGAGTATGTGGGAGTCCTGTGTGTAGAGCCAGGCGTTACGCTACACGCACAGCGATGGGATTGCACGTGCACAAGTACAGGGGACCTGCTGCTTCTTTGTGTGCTTTATGCCCTTAGCGGAAAAAGAAGAGAAGATGACCTGTATTAACCAGTAAGCCTCTGGAGATTTTATCAAGCCCATTAAGTTGTACTTTATGTACAGAACATTCGTATTTTTTCAATAAAATGTTGCATACACTTTGAACTTATTCTCTGTTCCGTCTGCTATGGTGAATTATGCAGGAAAACGTCCCATCTGTCCTTTCCTGTGCAGCACTGCTGGGATCCGACTTCAGCACTGGTGGATCCACTGTGTGAGGGGAAGGCAGTGGAGACATGTTGGTGCTTGCCCAAATGGCACAAGTACTGCATGGTGGAGGTGCCAGCTCAGCCTTTAGAGCAGGCCAGTGCTGTTCCTCAGCAAGTAAAGGTCCTGGCTCTGCAGTTCCTACCGTGAGCAATAGCCCGGTAGAACTCTGCAGCTCTGGAGCGCACACCAAATGGTACCCCCTCAAGATTTCCAGCTGTTGGGGAAAGCAGTAAACCCCTGTGAGGGACACGTGGGAGCTAGTAACTACTAGCAGTGTGTGAAGAAAGGGGGGGATTGACACGTCCTCTTGCTAGGTGGAATATTAGTACTGCCCACCCTGTTGTGACAGTACTCCTGCTGGTTTCACTGCTACCACCATGACCCATTTGTCCATGAGACACTGTCTTGAATAATAACAGCATCATAAAAAAATGCTTCTTAGAAGATTTTTGTAGTTGAAGCCTACATTTGTTCTGTCTACAAAACAGGACATAGGTGATGGGAGCAGCATGGTGTTGGCGTGTGCAAGATCCCTGCAAGACAACAGCCGAAAACAACTCTAGTGTCTGCTCTCTGCTGGATGGGTCTTATTCTACTTTTTTTTTTTTTTTTTTTAACAGAAGTCTTTGCTTTTTTTAGCTTTGACATCCAAAATTCATTTCACCTGAATTTTAAAGCAAATGCACAGAATAAAGCCTGCTCATTTCTAAGTAATGTGCTGTTTATAGAGACATTTTTATATCTCCAGAGAGCTGAGTAGTAGTATGCAAATATACAGTACTCATGACCATTAACACATATTTGCAAACATTCCTTCATAGGAATAATAAAAATGTTTGAAAACTTTGTTTATTGCTCAGACATTTGTAGGTCTAACTATGAGATAATAACTTCCTTTTACCAAATACAAACTTCTTACATAACATGATGAAAAATAAATACACTTATTCCTTATGAAATTTGACACATTTGGATGGCATAATTCTACCTCACAAAAGGATTTCAGTGCTATCTATTACTTGATGCAGGTAACCTGTTTGTGGCTTTAGTCTGGTTTTGACATCAACCCAACCCAGTGAATATCCTTACAGTGACATCAGGTTAGGTTTTCAGAGGTGATTCTACACAATGTGGATTAAAAAACCCCAAACCATAATTCAGCACTGTGTGGACCCTAAGGAATTGATAGGCTCCAATTATTTAAGATAACTCTCTGTAAAGAAAGCCCTCTGAGACGTGGCTTATGCCAAAGTGTGGAGACTAGGGGTGCATCTCAGTGAAAATGAAGTAATGTGGAAAAGGTTGTTTAAGAAAAACATTAACTGAAAAAATCATTTCCAGCTGAGTCAGCATCTGTGAGCGTAACTGAATAGTTCTCTTCTGTTCCTGTCCCTATGCTAAAACCTTTCTGTGGTTGAGAGATGAGAACATCATGGTGTATTTTAGCTGCAATGAAGTTGATTTGAGCCATTTGTATATGGCTATAGAGTGTTACACTTAAAACCTCTATGGCATAGTTTTACTAATGAGTTATTAAAAAAAAAAAAAATAGCGGTAGCACAAAGGTGTCTCTGCTTTGTCTTTCGCCTCCAGAAACCTCGCTCTGCAAAGGCTTTCGAGTGCCCGTGAGGGGCGGCGATTGCCAGCAAGACCCGCTTGCCTTAGCGCCTGGCACCCACCAGAGGGCACTGGGCAGCCTCTGTGCTGGCTCCCAGGCCTGCGGAAATGCCACAGCAGTTACCCAGGCTATTGGGAAAGTAATGTTGAGGGGCAGTTTTTTATGCTGTTCATCTAAACAGTACTTCTTTGAATTTTAGATGCATTAATAGGAAATAAAACGTGATAAATAAAAAAACTTCCATTTATACAATCACAAGACCCTACATCCTTCTCCTCTGTTCCCTTTTCTTGTTTTCTCATCTGCGTCATCCATAATGATGTTTGCTTCTTCAGTAGTTCCCTGGGGAAGGGGGAAACTGCCTCGTGCTGTGCTGTGGAGGTCAAAGTTCTCATTCCATTCTGGAATAATTATCCCCCTTCATAGTCCCTGGCCCAGGTCTCTAGGCAGATGCTGACATACAAATTGCTGCTCTCCCCCAGGGAGAGGTACCCATCGCTCAGGATTTGCCACGCCAGACAGCAGCAGTCAGAACTAGAGTGCAGTTCAGCAGGTGATGGACTTCTGAAGAAAATTTCCCATCAGAGTCATGCTTTATTCCCAAGTTCAGGCAGCTCTTAAACAGAAAGTGCCCTGCCAGTGGACAATCAACTAAAACAGAGTCTGTGGTTGGCAACATCTGTCCAAAATTACCTCTCTGCTCTTAAAATAATTCAGGCAAGCCTCTTGCTGTTGGGAAGTGTCATAAGGGCATGTCTCTACCTCTAGCTGGCGAAGGCACCTGCCAGACAGGCAGATACTGCTTACTCCCAGCACTCCTAATGTTCATTTCTTCTGACAGTTTCTGAAGCAGGCGTGTCCTAGTGCTTCAGGATGTGCTAACCAGCCAATGCACTTACTATGCGTGATGGGCCAAACTGGAGTCAAGAAATGGGTGAAAGGCTGATCAAACAGGACAATTTCAATGGTGAAGGCTTACCTGGCCAGTGCTGAGTGGCAATGGGAGGTGTCTCTAACTCGTCTCTGCACGGGGCTTCGTCTGAGGTTCTCTTTCACTGCACCATCTCATGAGGCTCCCAAGATATCCATCCGTAGCTGACACTGTGACATCTGAGGCTCACCAGCTTGATGCTATTGTAGAGTGGCTGCATGTATTGTACAGACTGTGACTGACATTGAGAGGCTGTTGGATGTGATGTTGTCAAAGGTAAAGGCATGGGGTCCCTTTCTGACAACTTGGGCCGTTGAATTGTGTGTCAACAAGAGGGAAAACCAGCAGCCAGCAGAGCATGTGAAAGAAAAAAATAGTTCGTAGAAATGGAAAAAGAAATAAAGAACTAAAAGTCAAGCGATTAATGAATTGATCTTGATTATTGATCCTCAGTTTCTCGTAATTTGTTTGTGGGAGTTTATTCTTTCAAATGTCAGGCCATTACTACTTGGACAGAAGGCCTCCTCTCAATCTGCAAGCAACAATAAGGATTATATGAATTACAGTTTAAAATTAAGAGGTATAAATTCTAAAGCCAAGACTTAACATAGTTAACAAGGTAGCAAGTCATTTGAATGTAGTACTTTGATAAACTTGCCTGCTTTAGATACATAGAATTTTCTCATTACACATCTGAAAAAGTTTCTTAAGTGTAACAACTAATTTAATTCTGCTTTTAAATTTACAGCTGTGACTAAATACCTTGATTTGCTTTCGATTAGATTAGATTAGATTAGATTAATAAGGAATCAATTGCTGAGGCTTTAAAAAAAAAAAAAAAAATCCAGGACAGAAACATTAAAGATCTAAATGGAATATGTAAATAGTCCCCATCAAAATAAGCTGGCTACAATCAGGACTGTATGTATTTTTAGTTGGTCCTTTCATGTTCGTCGCCAGAGTCCACACAAGCTGTTCCCACAGTGTAAGTCTTTGTGGCTTATCTGCTCTTTTCTCTTTCAAGGACAAGCACAATGAGCTTCCTCAGCAGCCAGCTGTGCTAGGGGTGAAGCGTGGCCCTCTTGATTGTTTAGGGACTTTAAGTTAGCACAGCTCTTGTTAGGGTGGCTTCAGCTCTGTTTTTCATAGAAGTGTGTTTGGCTGGGCTCCATTCATGAGCATTTTCAACAACTTGCTTGCATTTATGGAGATATTTGCACCTCAAAAGAGCTTATTGGAGTGGTCAGCCAGGTCAGTCAAACTGAATGTACTGAAAATCAAATGTAGATAAGCTTTACTCCAGCCTGTCTCTCAGGTGGATTCAGTTTAAATCCCATGCCCTGTTTTTTGCACGATAAATCTGTGTACGATTCTGCTGTGAGCGAAGCTTAGCTGTTGCATTGTTCCCAGAATGGTGCATGTTTGGGTTTTTTTTTTTTCTCAGATTTTTTAAAAACAACTCCTTTAAACAGGCATGATCTACTCATTGTGTTTGGGGACAGAACACTCTCTTCATCTACCTTCTCCTTTCTGCCAGCTGTTACATCAGTAATTAATGGAAACTGGCATAAACCCCACATCACTGGGTAAACCAGAAATGTGTTACCTTGGCATCTGTACAATCAGGCCATACAACTTCAGAATGCCTGCTGAGGGTACCTGACATTGTCTTGAAAATCAGTGTGGCTACATCCTAATATGGCTAAATCCAATTCTGATGTTTACACCTTCTGCTGGCTCAAGCCCAGGATTCCTTCTGGCTTCTTACATAGACTATTCCTTGGATACAATGGCAGCCCATAATGGCAGCTTTGGTGAAAGTTGGTTATTCTTTCCTTAGCAGTCAGGGATCTTTCACCCTGATGGCTCCTTGACCCCCATGGATGTAAACTTATTTTAATTCAAAGTACAGCCTTTGATCTAAAGCACATAATTTGTTAACGTGCAGAAATTAATACCAGTGCTGTTGAGTCCTAGGACAGATGTAGTTTCTCGGAATGTGTCTCATGGCTGTAAAGGCTGGTACTCGATAGAGAGGAGGTGGAGGAAGGATGGGTATCCGAGATGAGAATGGCAAGCCTTAAGTTTTAGACCACATGCCCTCTAAGGTAATGGATTTATATTCCTGCACCTTCCCCTCCCCTTCAGCTTTCCTCTAATACCAGGAGTGGTGCTGATTTTCCTGAACCCCTCATTTTGCAGGAAGTTAGAACAAAAACAACAGTAGAAGTGATGGATACTCTGTGCTATTATTTCTGACCTACACAGAAGTAGCAAGTCAGAGGAAACTTACCTTATAACTGAAGTTATAAGTAGTCTTATTTCCATGTTAATTCACTGCTGTCAGTGAAGTCTGCAGGGAGAACAAATCCAGTTAGAATTCACAGTGCTTGTTTAATTGGACATTTGTAATAAGAGTTTATTATAGTGGGAGTTTGTGTGGACTTTTTCATATTGCAATTCTGTGCTGTGGGGGTTACAAAGGAATAAATTTGTATGTGTGATTTTTATGGCTAATACAGCAAAGTGCCACCATGTATCAAGGTACATTTAGTGTCACAATCTAGTTAAAGAGAGGCAGTTCTTAGTGCAGACTCTGTGAGAAGGAAAAAGTTCCTCCTGTAATCTCTTCAAAGCCTAACACGATTAAGAGACTGACCCCTCTCACACCAGGCTTAAGTAGCAAAATCTAATTAGAATCTCATTACTAACCATATGTCCACAATCAAATCCTGGGTACTACACTGTGCCCATCAGTATTTTCAGGAAACTTGATAATATCTTTAAATTGGAGATGCAGTGGCAAATTTTCTAAGAAGCGGAGAAGGCAACTTGGAAAGTCAATAGTCCTACAGGTAAACAGTTTAGAGGAAAAAGCCTAGACATTTCAGCAAAGCTGACCTTCTCTTGATGCTGACACTTCTTTTGCTTTAAGGTGCATCTCACAGATACCAAAACTGGCCAAGAAATTGGTCTCACTTTTGTAACTGAAGAATTGGACATGTGTCAGCCACAGGTGCCCAAATCATTTTGTATATCAGCATCATCAAAGATACCCATCAAACACTCCTAAAGAGACTCCAAACCTGCTCCAGTAGGGTACCTAATCTGTGACATCTATCTATACCTTTCGTGGACCTAGCAGAGCTCACAGAAGTTGTTGAACTCCTTGGGAAACCAGACCCAGATGTCATCATGCTAGGCTGGGTCAATTTTTCAGTTAAATTTTGGAGTTTAAGGTTAAAACTTGATGTTTAGTTTAAAATCAGAAATTACTCAAAATACAATACTGTGGGACTGAGTCACATTAAAAGGGAATTTGGATTAAAATTTTGGAGGCCAAGGGCATCTCCACAGGTTATTCATACCACAAATAAACCAATAAAGAAACCTTCACTAGGTCTGGGTACCTCTGCTAAGCCAAAGGAAAAGGTCAGAGTTCTTCTTTTGTTGAACTCCTCCTCAGGGAGAAGTTGAGATTTCTCATCTCTGCTCTCAGCCAAAAAAGTCTCTGACTCCAGCACAGATGGTGTAGTTGCCACTCTCAGTACATGAACAGAATGAAAAAAGAAAGAGCCTTTCTTCAGCCAGGCTCAGCAGCAAGGAAAACCCCCATTCTATTTATCTGTTGCTATTTTTTTAATAATAAACATGTTATGAGTGGACACACCTTCCATTGATGTCACTGGGAAAGTGACATTATGTATGTTGCATCTCTAGCAGTCTCTTTAGCCACTTTGACAAGCCTTTCTAATTCTGAAAGAAAATAAGGATGTGCTCAATAACCTGATGTCATGTTTCTCAGAACATTCTGTAAGAACAGGAGTTTTAGGAATTTATGTAATTTCTTGTTCACAACTGGAATTGTGGAATTAAACATTGCTTATTCTTCTATATTTCAAAAATGTGTTATTCACGTGTTCACTGCTAACTCCTTGAGGTCTCATATTTGAACACCTACTTTCAGGAAGAAGTTTGTTTCTCTCTGAACTGATAAATTTCAACAAAAGGTCTCTTAAATAGAACCTGCCAGATGCTTGGCACATCACTATGACAAAATGTGAATAGTCAGTATTTCCAGCTGGGGGGCCCATTTGCCTGGATACCACTTTTAGGCCTATCACATTACTGGGATAATATTCACTGCCGTTCCAACACTAACTCTTGTTAATGTTAAGGGCTCTCTTTCCTCAGTAAAAGGCTAATGCTTCTCTACTCCACAATTTTCCTTGTTGGGCCTCCAGCATTTCCTTTCAGTACCTTTTTCATATTGTATGTTTGCATTCCTTCTGAGATTCTAAGGCATGCAGTCCAGCCTCCAGGTTGCCCTCTGCATGCTACTTGTCAGTAGCCACTGGCCACTTGGATGTTTTGGACCATAAGAGCAATGAAACTCACCACTGGCTTACCACTGGTGAGTGGGAAAAGGGTCCTGAATATTCAGAGAGGCCACCTGGGATAATGGACCACAGGTGATGCAATGATAATTAACAATGCTAATTAGCTCCTAGCTGCTTTTCAAATCTAAGATCTATGTGGCAGCTTCGTGAGTTAACTGGGAAAGATAAAATGAATAAAAGATCAAAGGTCTTAAAGTAATCAGTCAAAATATCTTCCTAGAGAGATGTGAGAAGCATTTTGGCTACTTAACCCCAGTGTTGTGGCTGCACTGGCCTAGGGATTTTTTTTGGTGGAAAGCATAGATTTAGCTTTCACACAAAGGATAAACCAGATACAGAGTAACCCAGCTGCCCTGCATGCCCATATAACTGACTGCTGACAGCTCCTGTAGAGCTAACCACCTGTTAGAATCTTGATCTCAGCAAGAGGATACCTCTAGCTTCTCAAAACTCTGTGCTTTGAGAAAAGGTGCCTAATTGAGAAATAGAATGCTGCTGGTGCCACTTGTTTTCCTAGTTATCAGAGGCCAAAACAGGATTATTGAGGGAACAGCCTAGAGGCTTCACAAGGTGCCCTGCAGCTACAGAAAACCAACCAAGCCCTACTAGAGAGCTAAGCTAGTGACAGAAATCTGACTCTTTGTAAAGGCTTGCAGCTACAGGAGAAAGGAAGCACTAGAATGCCATACTACTTTCATGTGTGTGGAGGAAGAGTAGGATTTCTTTTGCTGTCACCTGCTCTCCTAATCCTGCTAGAGCTTGTTGTCTTTTTGCTTCCACAAGAGGAAGTCAGAAGGAAATTCACATAAATTTGCTTGTTTGTGTAGTTCCTGTGCCATCCAAAGATGAACTTCTGCAGTTATTGTTCATGTAGCTAGAATGAAACAGTAAGGGTTGCAAATGCACTGCGAAAGGTTCCTACCCAGTTCCTTTCCCATGATGGAGTATGGAAAATCCCTTCTTTTCCTCAGTGAGCTGTAATTATCTGAGAGTTGTACTCCTGTCCTACAATGCTAGAAAGGGTATGTAGAAGCAAATGGCTTATAGATAGAGTTTATAGTATTTTTGGTTGGCATATGGGAAAGATGTGGCAATCAAGCAGCTTGCTCTTTGTTATGGCTTAGAGAAGCAGTTCACCTGTTGGGAATATATATTAGTGGTAAACAAGCCAGGTCAGACTGGTATGAAGGCTGTTGCAGAGCTGTGAGCTATCAATAGTTGTGCCCCCTGCTTGTGGAGGTACTTAGGAAAATAAATCCCAAACTTCTGTTGGAGATATTTAACTTTTCAGGATACTTTATCTATTTTTTCCTAGATGTACAGCTACAGAAAAGTGGTATGTATGATTCAAATATACCTAGATTTTTTTTTTCCTTCAACTGAAATGTTAGGAAAAAAACTTACAGCTGAGCAGTAAAGACAATGAACTGAAGGTGGAGCTGGGACAGCTCAAACCAGAAGGATTCTTGTTTCTTGATACATGTTTATGATATATTTAGTGTGAGAACCATAATCAGAGCTGGCTGAGAGACAAAATTTCTACATTATGCAAAAAACTTTTGTTTATAAGACCTTTTGTATGATGACACTTGATGATTAACAACCTGAAATGAGGTAAATTTGACAGCATCTTTGTCTATCTGATATGTGTTGCCCTGTGCCAGATGTTTACATGGTACGTACATGAGTTCTCTAAGTAGATCTCTGCCAAAAGTTTTAATAAGGAGTTTTGTTCCACATATTCATCACTTTGGCAGCCATTGTATCAGAATATATTATTCTATTGACATACTTTCTTCAAGAAAAACATCAAAGGACTTGCTGGAGCTATATGGAAGAAGTGTAGCAATGTTTCTGGAATGCAGGTACCCGTGTGACTGATGGTACCAATCTCTACTCCTATTGCACCAAAAGTCTGTTATAAAACTGGGACAAGTTGTATTTCTTTAATTAAGGATGCAAAATGAATACATAGATGTGAAATGATCGAAGTTAAAGATGTCCTGTGAGCTGGTAGGAAGTCTGTTTTGGGAAGAATGTAGTGTTGACAAGTTGTATGTTTAAAAAAATTTAAGTGGGGAGACAACTGCTAATTTGATATTAAAAAGGAAGCAAGAAGAAAAAGGAAGGAGACAGACTCTGCCTTCCCCTCTACCCAAACAGCCTGTCTTTTGTTAATTCTCTTAGCCCAGTTACTGAGATATGGAGTGTGTTTGTGAGCTGCAGCCAGAATGTGGCCGGTAGGGATTGTGCTTCTACTGGATGGGAACAACTGTCAGTTACAGTGGAACACTTAGACTGATCAGTTATAGGTGGTGTAGGGTGGGGAGGGGAGAGAAAGGCTGCTGTATAGTTTTTCTGTATAGTTTTTCTCTAGTGTTTCTTTTCTCTCAGTTCTGTTTGGGGTGAGAAATACTTTTTGCCCAGCTAGGGAACGAGATGCGATGAAGCTTCTATGCTAATCACAAGCCTGCTGTGAATGCGGGTTAAAAATTAATATCCATCATCTGTCACGTATGCTCCTGACTGTACTAAAAATTCAAGGTTTAAGTTAAATGTTCTAAAGTTCACCATGTTTTTGATAGAGCAGGAGGCAGCACTAAGTAAGTTTTGCTTGAGTACCAAGTTGCCTTAGAGAAGCTTGTGTCCTTTTGTTTTGAGGGGCGATATTACAGCTCTTGGTTCCTCCTGAATGTCCATTTTAGATGGGAACTTGGAGTTTTCAGATTCAAAAGGGACAGAGTCTGCTCAAGGTTACAGCCAGCAATGAAAGCAAGGTAAACCCCACACTAGTGCAATGTCCTAAACAATACAGCCCTCAGTAGACCTGTGAGTTGATATGCACCAGGAATCTCATCCTGGGAATAACACACAGCAGTTGGTGATATCTCTTTAATGATGTGCACAGGAAGAAGAGTTACATTTTGTGGGTTTGGTTGGTTTTTGATTGTTGTATGTTTGGGGTTTTTTTGGTTTTGGGCTAGGGTTTTTTTGGTTGTGTTTTGTTTTGGGTTTTGTCAATTTTTTTGTTTGGTTTTTGGTGGTTTGTTTGGTTTTTTTTTTTTTGGAACAATCCTGCTTCTGCTCTTTCATTTGTAGCAAGGACTGGTTCTTGCAGTAAATAATACTTATACCTCATTTGACAGCCTCATTATTGTGGGATTTATTTCAGATGTAGGAGGAAAGGAGGTATAGAGAAGTTGTGAAAACTCAAGTAACTTTTATAGAGCCAATATGTTTTTTTTCAATAATGCTTTGTGGTGAAGAAAGGACACAAACGTTAGGCAAAGAAGGAGAGTATGTTAAGAGAGACAACAAAAGGGTGAAATCTGTCATGCAGTAAAGAACCTATTCCCAAACTGCTTGCTCTACCCTCTTCCCTAAATATCAAAATATTCCTGGGATACTTTGTGTCAACCATTGTGACTTCTGTTCAGGCTTAGCCCATCCATGATCTTCAGTTACTAGTACTATTCCCTATCCAAGACAACAGTGTTACATTAACCTTAGTGATAATGTGATTATTGAAGAATGAGGCAAGATAAAGTGGTGACCTTGTTTCTTGCCATCAGGAACTTTCTACCACAGAGTGCAGAATTCGAGGAGGAATGCTGGCAGGATAAAATCTAGAGTAGTCACTGAAGCCTGAAGAACCTCATGGAATAAAGCTTTATATTCAGTGTGGATGTTTGATTACATTGATAGCTTGTTTTGTTATATATTTTCCATTATGAGCAAAATATCCTATTTCTTTTCTTCATAACAGTTCTTTTCATTCCACCTGGAAGATCTCTCAGCTCATGCACTGAAATGGCCAAAGATACAGTTTGATATTTCAGACTTGCAGTGACTATGGCTATCTTTAGCCAGGGAAAGCAACATGAATGTCTGCAGTTCTTGGAACTGTGGAGAGAAAATAACTGGTTCATATATTGAGTTTAGGGCAGCATATTGGATCATCCAAAAGTCAGTAAGCTGTAAATTATGACAGAAACTAAATCTGTTCTGTGAAAGTGGGAAAACAAGATGCATTCTTTTCAAACTGGAGTTTTCCATTTCAAGTATCTGGGCTTTTTTTTTTGCCTAGCTACTAATATATAAGATCTAGTTCAAGACCTCTTCTCAAGCCTTCTAATTTCTAACCTAGATTTACTCCCAGTTGATGGACACTTGCTCTCATAACAAAACTGCCCTTTAAATTAAGTAACTCTTCAGCCTCACTAGGATTCTTGTTCCTGGTAATACTTATGTATGTTAGACCATGTGCAATACTAAGCAACTTCTGACTAAATACTCAAGTTCCATCTTGTCTTAGACACTGCAATAACAAACAAGCCTCAACTGCTTTTTGTCGTGGTTTAGGGTCAGGGCAGCCCCTTAAACCTATAACAGACGCTCTCTGTTAACCCCCCTCCCTCCCCAAGGGGGAAGAGAAAGGGAATAAGGGAGAGAGACTTAGCGATTAGAAAAGGAAACTAGAACAGCTTTAATGAAAAGGAAAATAATAATTATAAAAATGGAATATATACAAATATATACAAAACCAGTATGGAACCCAACCCCCCTGATGGTAATTCCATCACCGTCACCACTGATGTTGTGCAGGCTTTGGGGGAGTCCCAGACTGGGCCCCGCAGCAGACGGGAGCTGTGTTCAGGAGCTGGATTCTGGTACTGGGTTCAGGAACACGCAGATCGGATCGAAGGCAGAATGGACAGAGTCCTCCTTGGGTGCTCCGAGGAAGGAACCTAGAGAGAACCCGAGCCAAGCCAAGCAAAAGCTGGCAAAGCAGTCCAAGAGGGGAGAGAAGAGCCCAGAGACCCTTCGGGTCCCTCAGCTCTAGACCAAATATGGCGTATGTGGGATGGAATACCTCGCTGGTCAGTTTAGAGTCACCCGTCCTGTCCGCTCCTCCCTGAAGGTGCAGCCTCCCACTTCCTGCACCCCCCAATGTGGTACACAGGACCCAGCAGTGGCCTTGGTCTGCACACCAATCCTTGGTAGTAACTCTAAACATAAGGTGTTATCACTGCTAGAAGCAGACACTGTCTGTGAGAACAGGCTGCTAACTTCAGAAAGTGCAGTTAATTAGAAGAACCAAGCTGAAAAGTAAAATTACTGAACAGAATTAGTTCTGTTTTCACTCAAACCAGGACACTTTTCCAACAGTGAGTGAACTGTAGAGTCTTGTTTGTTCCTTGTTTATGTGATTAAAAGAAAATGTTAACTGCTGTACCTTAATTCCTCCAGTTGAAATAGATCAGATGAAAAGCATAGGGAAGAATCTACTTCAGAAGTAGAAGACTCAAGATTTCAATCTGCTGCAGAGCCTGCAAGAAAAGGAGAAACTGCAGAATATATCTGCTAGAATTTGATATCACTTTCTCTTCCAGTGTTTTGCTCTTTATTCATGCTGTGGTGAGGAAAAGGGACTTGCATTTTTATTCTAACCCCTAAATGCAGAACAGATCATCAATTGAATGTAAATTCTAAGGGATTCCAGAGTAACTACTTACTACACAAAACTTTCTAGCAATTGGTAAGCCATGCACTCCTGAATGGTGAATGACTACAGACCATGGCCAGACCATATTCACATTGCTTCTGCTCATTAATGTGTAGACAAGGTATTTCATATTGTGATAGGTGAAGGCAAAGCTGTTCCATAGTTTGATTAACAGAGCAAAAAGTTGTCAGACTGAAGGCCATTTTCAGAAGTTCAGCCAATGAGGCTTTAATCTGTTAGGTTTAGTATGTGTGTATACCCTTGCAACACTGTATCATCCATGTGTAGATGTTAAGTGGTGGTCCTGCAGCACTGAACAAGGGCTGTGTTCTTTAAGCAGTTCAAGTAACTTGTATGTAGCTGCAGCTCTGGTGACTACAGATTTTATCATAAAGCTTATCTAAAAAATAACCATACTAGACGGTATGTGTGCAGGAACGAATAGAACCTTGATTTCTCTTGCAGTGTTCATGCTTTGAGAATATTTGTGATATTTTAAGACAAAATATACTTTGAGACTAGACAAACAGCAAGAGCAAAGGTCACCTTAGTTCTAATGGAAGGTGGAGGGGACCTCTCCTGCCTTTCAGTTTTCTTTTGCACTGATAAATGGCATTTGCTATAGGCATGTTACCTGTGAATAATTCTACATATTTAAATAGATTGTAGGAATTGACCTCGAGTTACTTATGGAAACTGATTACACAGGAACTTTTTTTTTTTTTTTAAATGTTGACTGCTAGGACCCAGAGCTCCTCTTGCTCTTGCCATCCTTCCTCCTTTATTCACCACCTCTTGCTTCTTATAGTTGGTGGGAGGGAAAGACCCAGATACTGTGTGTATAAAGATCTGTAAGAGTACCTAGAATTTAAGAGTGTCATTTCTAATTGGTACACCTTTGGAGTTCTCCATGGATTCTTCTGTGGCAGTTGGGGGGAAAGCAATGGACGGATGGGGGGAAAGCAAGGGCATGTCATGTGATTTGAAATACAACTAATGATAGCTGCCACTGAACTGGCTACAAGTGAATACAAGTAGATCTTTTTACCTTTAAATAAGGCACAAGGCTGTAGTCTTGACAACTCTTATCTTTTAATGCTGTAGCAGATACACAAGTAGACACTCATGTATCAACAAGTTTGAGACTTAAAGAAGCATTTAAATTTCCATTTTGTCAGCTTCTGCCAGCTCGGATCCATCACTCAGGCTGTTACCCAACAGGGCAGTTCACTGAACAAGGGTTTGGTTCTCAAGCCGGTGTTGGAGTGGGCCAGGGCTAGGCCGTGCACCCCTCCTGCCTGCCCTGCCGCGGCGTGGCCCCAGGGGAGCTCTGTGCTGGAGGCAGCACCGTCTTCAGCTGCTTCCGTTTCCAAAGAGCTAGGGGGGCCCTTGTGTCCGACCCCGTCACCACCTGCAGGGTACTCTCTGTGTGTTTTTCGGGGCCGGGGCAGGCCGTGCCAGGGGGGCTCCGGGACACCAGGCCGCTGCGGCGGGAGGCATCACCAATGGCCGAGGCTCCGCAGCCTCTGGCCGGGCCCCACAAGCGACCGGCAGGCGCGTAGGGCAGACACGCGGCGCTTCCCGTCGCCTTGGCCGGCTTCGTGGCCACTGAGCCGGGAGCCTGAGGAGCGGGTGCAGCCTGCTCACAGGCGGCTGTGCTGCCCGCCATGTGCCGGGGCTGCCGAGCTGCAAGGCTGCTCAGCCGGGCGAGGCGCACGGGGGTGCGAGGATGGCAGCCCCTGCCCTCGGGAAGGGCGTGAAGGCGGCGGGAGCTTGTGGGTGCCCTGGAGGAGGAACCGAGCGCGGGTCTGTGGCAGGTGCAGGCCCCGACAGACAAAACCAGGCTGTGCGAGAGCGTTTGGCTGTTTTGTCCGGGGTCGCGCCCTCAAACAATTACAACTGGCTGTGAACGCCTCGAGTGGGGCGCACCAAGGGGCCCTGCATAAGAAGCGGTGCTTTGGTCCTTTGCAGAGCGCTGAGCCGGGCGGGGGGACTCCCACCGAGTGAGCCTCGCACCCCCCTGCTACGGGGAGTGATATCCTGGGCACTGCTGCATGGGCCGTTTCTGCTCTGTGAGGGAGTGCGTACCCGTTCTTGTTCATTGTTCCTTAAAGTTTAGGAATTAGTTGCATAGTAGTTATATTCCCAACAGACATCTGAACTTGTCTTTTCTTGGGAGTGCTGAGCAACTTTGTCTGCAGTAAATGGTCGTTTTTTGATGGCAGCCGCTGTCTGTTTTGTGGATGCCTCTGTGACGGGCTCTCTGCAGCAGCTTTGGTCAGTGTATGCAGGCGGGCCCCGAAGCTTCCTTGCCTGGTGGTACCTGTCCTCTGCTGGCCAAACCACTGTGTTGGCCTGTGGCTGCCTAGGAGATTGGTGGTGGGTGTTGAGCTGACAGGAGCAGCTCACCCAGCTCCCCTGCCTGGTAGTGCCTCCGAGGGCATGGGACAGCACCTGCTTTACGCTTCCCACTGGGGAAGGGAAACTGTTGAGTACCTGGTACAGAAAAGTTCACCTGGAGAGAAACTGGAAACATACTCTGAACTTCTAAATATGGAAATAAATTGCAGCTTGAGGTTGCAACATGTTAACTGTAGGTGAAATGCTGGGCTGCTAGAATAGATACAATTGATTAAGTGTCTGTGGTGCATCACGGAGTTCCCATTTTTTTTCCTAAATTAAGAGGTGTAACTTCAGCTAGGTCAGCTATAGGTTTTAATTTAAAATCAGTAGTCTCATAAGTGGTAGCAATATTGCGCATCTTGCTTTTGGTGGTACTACTCATCTGCTTCATTGGAAGTGTTTTCTTCAAACTCTGAGCAGAAGCTGGCAGGTGCTGTGGTACAATAGGAAAGCTTGAGTAACAGCCTGAGATGATTGCTGGGCCAGGCATTTGGTCTGCTTTCATTTTCTCATCTACTCTGGAATGGGCACTGTGAGGGGTTAGCTTTAAATGATGGCAAGCACAAAGATTTGGTGCCATAATGTTCTGTTATTAACGAAGAGAAAACCTATGCATGTGGTGATAATTTTGATAGCTGGAGCTCTGAAGAAAAATATAAGCAGCAGATAATATGTCCAGGTTTAGGGCCTAGGTTATTTTGGGGTGCAGGAAGGTAAAGATATCTTACCACCAAAAACCAGAATCTAAAAGGTAGATCTAGGCAAGGATCTACTAATATACTTGGACATAAACTAGTCCTGACTCAATCACCTGTAAACTTTTGCTGGAAAATTCTATGGCTGTATAAAACTTTGAAGTACTCATAAAAATACAAATAATTATTTTCTGTGGTAATGAGACAGGAAGAACCTTTTATTTTTGAAAGAAACTGATCAGATTTTGGTTTTCTTATCCTACTTATACCCATAGAAAAAACCCATTATTTCTTTCTAGTTAGCAAACCATATATCGTTTGTTACCTTTAATAGATATGAAATTTGGATTAGGACCTGGGCAAGCAAATTCTGAGAACTTCGCAGGGTAGGTTGTGTAGTACTCCTAGTGGGTTGATATAGTTTTCCCCCATGGATTAGGCGTCATGTCATGAGAATATGATTTAACCTTCTACATAATAATGGTCAAAAGCTATGACTGCAGGTTTATATGTATCTTCTAAAAATTCTTCTTCTATAGGAGGTGTTGTATTTAAAACTGTTGTCTTTTTATTTAAGCTGCTGTCCCCTAAAAATGAGACTTGTAAACTGCTTTTTAAAATTCCTTTTAGTTTCACTACTGAGACCTTGGTGAAACTACCTTGAGATAAATGTTTGGACTACTCAAGGAGCAGCCTATGACGTGACAGAGTTGGGAACTTCCTACAATGAGCATGTCATCAAGGTAAGCCTGAAATTACACTTGAGTAAAACAGCTACAGCTGGTACTGCAGAAACAAACTCTTAAGGGTGGCATGGACTTAATATCTTTTCTTAAAAAAGGCATTATTTGCTGCTTGCTATTACGAACCTTGCTGGTATCGTTTGTCTTGTTTTACTAGTATAATAACACTGTTACCAGATACGTTACAACATGGTGGCTTTTCTAAAGTGTGGTTTTCTGGCATATAAGCAGTTCTGCTGAAATCATAGCTATCTGTCTGTGAAGTTGCTGGCTGATAAGTCTTTTTGACTTTGTCTTGAAGTATTTAATTTATTGTCTTAAGAAAATTGTATAGGGAGTTAGTGCTGTTGACTCTCAGCTCTTATTTTCTTGACTGTTTGAGCTATTTTAAATCTGGATCTAAAAGCTTTTATGTATGACACTGACATTCTGCCAGTATCTAGTTACTAGAGAAACCCCTTGAAATGGCTTTGCTTAAGTACAAAATCTTCTAAGAGCAGATAAAAGTACAAGGTGGAGCAAAGCACTGTACATTTTTCTTGCTTTTAGTAAATGTAAATACTATCAAGAAAAAAAGAATGTCAGAGTGTGCCAAATACAACAGATAATTGTTTTCTGTCCCAGTGCAAGCATCTGTCCTTAAATAAGAGTAGCAAGTCTACCACTTTTCTGATAATGAGCAGTTATGCTCACTGATGTTGTTCAGAGAATGTCAACAGACCACAGCTTCCTGCTATTTTTTGAAAGGTACTTCTGGTTGTGTGATGTAGTGTTACATGCTTTTAAAGTAAGAAAGCCTTGAGACTTGGTCTTATGCTTAGTAATTATTTGTCAGTTTGGAATCTGTCTCCATTGCTAATCAGATCATGTGGTTTGAAGCTGACCTACTGCAGTTACCTCAGTAGTCAAAAGGTACTCTGTCCTTGATCTTCTTTCAAGAATGGAAGTGAGCTGTCCCCAAACAGTGTTGATTTCTCCCTCGGCTCACATAGGGATTCATTTGTTAAGAAGTACTGACTGATAGTAGAACTTTTATCTTCCTAACTGCATTTCATTACTTGGTCTTCTGCTTCTTCCTCCAAAACTAGTTTTTCTTCTGCTAACAGTATTTATTTGTCTTCTGATACTTTCCTAACTGAAAATGTACCTCAGAAGCTTTAACTAGTGCTTGTTTGGTGTTATGTTTTCAAAGGGAAATAATCTAGAAATGCATTATCAGCCAGGTACTTCAATTGCCGCAGTGTCTCAGAGAGATGTATGAAGAATGTGTGTGGCTGGAATGCACCTTAGCTTGACACCGAGAAGGAGAATATCCTATCCCATTTGAATTCAAGGAGAAAGTCTAGCAAGGCAAGCAGCAGCAGTTCCAGCCAACTTAAAGTCAGAAAAAACAGCGTCAGAAAATTGACTACTTAAAAAAATAAAACATTTCTGATGTATTGAAAATGCTTAAGGAAGAACTTTACTGCATATTACCCAAAAATTAATTGCAAATGTATTTTTTTTTTCTGTCAAAAATGTAGAAATTTGAGAATGTAAAGGGGAACAGAGGTTTTAAAGAAATGATTACAGAACACTTGGCATTAGAATTTTTACTGTGAACATGGATTCAAATTTCTGCTTTTCTAGATTTGGAAGAAAGAGAGGAGTAACTGTGAAATACATGCCCTACTGCTGGCTGTAGTTGCGGAATTAGTTTTGGTTTCTTGAGTTCTGCCATCTTTTAAAATTTCTTTTTTTTGAAGTTTTAAATTTTTGTTTGGATGCAGAACAAATCTGTAGAAACTGCAGCATTTTTGGTTAGAGGAATTCTTACTTTCTGGCCAGGCCTCATTTAAAAAAAAAAAAGTATGTTTTAAGTTGTTCTTTTTTCTTTTTCTACTTTATTACATTCTGTTGTTCTACTTTTAGATTTCATCCAGGCTTGGAAATCCATAGCTATGAAATACTGTAAGAGAAGTAGCTTTTTTTTTTTTTTTTTTTCTTTTACCACCTTGCTCTACCTTGGAAGGTACTAGAAAGCTCAGGAAAATGCCTGCCCTCCTGAGATTTCTAGTGGTTCAGGTAAGCATCCAAAGGTTCAAGCTTACGTGTTAAGTCAGATCCAGACCTTTGGAAGCTCATCATCACAATCTGAACTCAACTGACTTGCCATCAAAAATCCACCTTTATTTTTTTCCTTTATTTCAATAGCATTAGGAAATGTTTGAAATCATTGAATCTTGTTCCCCAATATTTTATGTACTATTTACCAGTTTCACTGTGTGTTGGGCACTAGATTCATGCCTTTTCTGCCTCAGAGGAAAAACAAACAAAGATGCTTTTAGTACCAAAAACGTGATTCTCTCTAAATTCTTCAGCTAACTCAGTTGCTAAGATAACCGTACTGTTCCCCTGAACTAAAAAATGTATTTATGAAGATACCTTGAGGATCCTATAGAACGTGATAATGTCTTAATAGGTGTTTTACTGTAAGATGCTGCAAAGTTCATCAACTGTTTAAATTACAGCTGCTTTCAGATAAAGTTGGAAAAAGGTGTCTTTGCTGTCAGTAGAACAAGAATATGTGTTTCAGGTCATTGGCTTAGGAGAAAGGAAACTAATAATTTTGGCATAGGCTGCATGGAGACATCTCATTATAACTTGGTGTTCCATTGCTTGAAATCAGACCAGTCTTATATACTCCTTTGTTACCCATAATTAATTTTTTTCCTATGAAATGAGTGAAATTGAAGAACGTGTCAGATGCTGCAATCTAGCATGATCCTAGGTCCTCTAGGGAGGAAGTATTGTCACAGTGATTAGGAGATCAGTCATTAAATGTGATGTTGGAATGCTTTACAGACAGTCTTGTCTGGGGAAACATGCAAGACCAGTGTTTGTAAATGTAAAAATCAAATTCTACTCCTTTCTGATTGGCTGGTGGCAATCTAGAGTCTCTCTCTTCCCCCAAAATTGTTCACAGCTTTGTGAGAACAAGGCAGTGGTAAATAAGTTGTTCAGATTTTACATCTTCAACAAGGTGTAACAATGATGTAGAACCATTAAATGTGGTCCAAGATCTTGAGAACTGAGACTCCATCAGAATTAGTTCCATAGCTGAAGGTATTTTATTCTGGTTACGAGCAAGTTGACTGTTATCCAGTAAAGGAAAAATTAAAGAACCAAAAATGAAAGTATTAAAGCTGTGATACTGGCAATGATCATTCATGGATGAACACTTGATCTTGCACGTGACAGGTACTGTGCTGAGTTGTGGTCTGCTCCTTCATTTGGTGGTTTGTTGGTAACTATCCCTGTTGCTCTTTAGCTGGGAAGACTGGGATAATCTGTATCCTGCTTTGAATCTGTTTTTATATGGTGTAGCTGGACTAAAGGTTGACCAAAGGGATAAGACAGAAAGGGCAGTTAGAAGAAAGTGCATAAGAAAGTCAGATGTGTGGGAGAACGTGGAACTGCCTGTGTTAATTCTCCTGCTTGCTCAGCAGGGGTGATGGTGAGGCTCAAGAGCTCCTACTGAAAGAATGTCTTTTGAGGAAAGCATTTCCTCCAAATTCCAGATTGAACTTGTTTCATTTGGTGTCCCCCTGTGTTCTGTTTGGCAATGTGCAAGCCTGTGGCTTGTGTCGGTAGCCCTTTCTATTTCGCTAATATAGGCATTTGGAACTCTCACTGTATTGGACTAGTTGAACTCAGAGTCAAGTCTTCATGATTCATGTGTTATGGCACAACCATTCCTGATAAGCTCATTTCAAACATTAAGTTATGTGGCTTCAAAAACGAGCTGTGGTGCCATGAAAGGCTTGTATTAAGTAGTCAGTATATGAAGTAGTCAGCGTATATTATGCTGTGCTATCCTTGATGCTTTAAAGTAATTGCCAGAGTGAGCAGATTAATCAGAAGTATCACAGAAGTATCTTGTAGTGGCTTGGATTCCTTTTTCATAAATTCCTGTTGTGTTGGTGTGGTAACTTCATTAGTTGAGAAAACTAGCTTGTGAAATGCTGCCATGGCCCCACATCCCCGCAGGCTGCAAGTTCCCACTCCTGCATTTCACCACAATAGTTTCCCATTGAGGCTGTTTTTCTGGGAACACCCTTGAAGCCAGCTCGCTAAAGACAGCAGAGTTAAACAAAAATGAAATTTTTGGAGGGCTGCAATCTGTGGAGGATGCGTGAGACAATGACCTGCAAGCCTGCTTTACAGAAATAACAAACCCTGGAATGTGGCCTGGATTCCCCACTGTGCGCTGACGGAGATGCTTACAGTGTAGCTTTCTCGGTTGTCTTAAGGTACTGAGTAAAGTTATCCTTATTATGACTGCAGCTGTGTTAAAAAGGCATAGCTACAAGCCTCAGAAGGGTGAGGAGTTCTCTATGCAAAACCCCCAAATACTGTAACTCCCAGTCTGTGGAAATCAATGCAATAAAGTGTCAAAGTTTGTTTGGTTTAGAGGTGAGTGTTCCTCTGAATTGCAGTATGCTTGGGGATGTGTAACTCAGACGGATACAAGAAAATACAAATACCCTTACAGCAAGAAAACCCCTAGTAGATGATAGAGGTTAGTGAGAAGAAACAAATCCCATAACTGCCTACGTGATAATCTCCCGCGATTTTTGCCATTGATGAGACTGCTGGGGTAGCTTGCATCATCTGCTATATTCTGCTACAGGGAGGTTTTCCAAACAGTATTCGCTCTCTTTTTATGTATTACTGTTTGGGGCTGCTATGTGTGGGTCTATTATGTTACTTACTGTTTTGGCCAGTCTGTCAACATCTCATCTGAAAGGCAATTTGTTGCCTATTGGAGTGAATGCATCTCTCAAGTTGTCTTCCCTCCCTTCTTAAGAGGTGTAAATAGTTTTTGTTGGCAGTAATACATTATCTAATATTGATCATAATCTAACTAAGGAGTTGGTCATTCTTTAAACATCTCCCAACTTTAAATTATTTTTCCAGGGTTTTTTCTTCAAGTTCATATTTGGACATGTAGAAATGACAATTACGTAGAACTGACACTGTCCAATTTATTGATTTTAGTAATTGTTTGCTCTCAACGTGTTTTAGTACTAAAAAATTCAAATGCTTTTTGTCAAATTGCTGATAGATTTTATCTTCAGACTGAGGTGTAGCTGCTATGGAAAATTCCAGGAAAAGGTGTAAAATATCAGTGAAAAAAGTCAAGAGTAATATTTGTTTAATGTGTTTTCATTCATACGTTTATATCCAAAAATGTTTCTTTAGACCATCTGGGACTTGCACTGCTGAGTCATGTTAGCTCTTTACTTTTTCACATTAACTCCATTTTCTTTGTACTTCCCAAATGTATTTTATTTTTCTTCCTTTTCTTCTGCCCTCCTGTTTTTTTCTTTCTTGGCTTTATTTTTAATTAGTTAAACATAAGTGGCCTTTGACATAGCAAAGATTATGAAAACAGTGGGACATTGGTTCCTGCTTTGAAAGAATAAGGAAAATATTTTTGTATGTTTGTTCTCTTTTGTCTGCTACCTCTCTCCTGGGGTTGTATTGTCAGTGAGTGAAGTAAAAAGCCACTTGAAGGAGGGAAAGGGAGTTTATTTAGAGTCTTGCCTAGTTTTCTGTGTATTACAGCTAGAAGCCCTAATAAATCTTAGTTCCATTGTGCTATGCGAAGCTACAAATGTGTAACGAGAGCCTCTGAAGTTTACAGCATGAAGCATTATGACAGACCAGCCCTAGCAGGGAGAGGAAATTTTAATTTTATGCATGCAGATCAACAACTAAAGATTTGGAGACAGCATCTAATCATGTTTAAGATCTCTTGAAAATCTGTTCTCTTCCAGTGGAAGCTTCTATATGGAAGCTAGCCTACTGGAGATCATGCCTTTTATAGTCATTCCCAAGGTCACAGGGGGAGACAGTCATATGAGGTCTGAAAGTGTTTCCCAGCTCTGGTGCCAGTCCAGCACTGTAAGCTTGAGAAAATGCCCTTTCACTCACTTCAGACCTTGTCTACCCAGTGCCAAATGTGGTCACCCTGTGGATGTTTAGTCTCCATTTTAGAGTTGTGTTGTGCTCCATTTGAAACTGCAGCATTTCCTGATAACCAAAAGTGGTGGCAATTGAGACAATTGATTCTGTTGCAAATGGGCAATACAGCTCCCTGAATAAGGAAGATGTGCTTGACTTAATACAAAAGTTGTTACTGAGATCCTGCGGTCTAAGTAAAACTTATTTCTTTTTCAAAAGGAACACAGAAAATAGTGACAGAATCTTGCATCTCTCTGTACATCTCTCCGTAATGGGAACTAGTTAGCCTCAGAGAGGTTCACGGTTACTGCTTTAGAGATTTATCAAGAGATAAAGAATCTACACTTGTGTTGCCTTACTAGAGAAAGCTCTTTGGGAATTAACCATTGCTATTTGTCACAAGGGAGAAATACCGAGTGTCTTTTGACTTGCATAAAGGGATCTTTACAGGTTTCCCAGAGAGATTGTAGCTGGAAACATTCAAGGTCAGGTTGGACAGGGCTCTGAGCAACCTGATCTAGCTTATCGCAGGGAAGTTGGACTAGATGACCTTCAACATTTCCTTCCAACCAAAACCACTTTATGATTCTCTGATCTTTTGAATTCTGTCTGCTAAAACTGAACAGGTCTGTTTTAGCTGGCCACGAAAAAAGACTTGTTTTCCTTATTGCATCTGTAGATCCCCCACCTCTGAGAGATATTGCATTCTAAGCATAAGTCATGGCCTTCCACAATTAGAATACAACGCAGCATGATTTACAAAAGACGGGAAATGAACATGTGCCCCAGAAAGTACCAAGATGCCCATGCTGTGTGTCCGAAAGTGTACATGAAATGTACAGTGGATCGCTAAACTGAGAGGTTTTGTTCATGGCTATCAGTAGTAATCTGTTTTGTACTCAGAGTAATCATACATGTTAATGTGAATTCTGCTCTCTGGGCCTTAAAAATCAAGGCTGGGATTGGAGTTCTACTTTTGGGAATGCTTTGGAGTGTCAATAAATGAATAAATCCTGTTTTCTGCAGCTAGACAGCAGCTTGAATTTGCAAAGCAGCAGTCTCCTGCCCTGTTACTGCAGGTAAAAGCTAGGTGGTGGTATACAGAAGTGGGGGGCTCCATGGAAGTATTTATATTCTTACAAATACCATTCATGAAAGAAGGCTGGTAACAGAAGTGCTGATTCAGCTGTAAAGAAGCCACTACAAAGGGTGGCTCCTGTTGCAGGATCTGAGTTCTTAAGAAATGTCAAACTTTAATCTGTTTAAATATTTTTTTAATATAAAGCTCCACACTTTGAAAATTACAGAGATCAGGTCTAAAGACAAAGGAAATACAGTATTATCTGTTATTTTAGCAGTGACCAACTACAATCACTGACACACTTTTTAATGTACTTAGCAGAATGAGTTTTTTGCTCCTGCTTTCCAACCAGTACCAAGAGAAGAGTGCCAGTTTATTTTACTGAATGGACAGAGAAGGCTCCTGTTTAGTCTCTGTGCAAAACTGTGATCAGTGTTTGCCCTAAACCTGTATCAGTCATGAAGAAAATGTGGGTGAAGCTCAGGGGAAGGAAGGTCAGAAAGATTGTTCCTCAGAACAGTGTCTTATCATTCAACTCTGAAAGTACTTGACAAACAGAAGGAACACAGAAAAAATGCTGAAGTACAAAAAGGAAGATTGTATATCAAAATCCATATTTGTATATGATTTTATATCAAAATCCAGTATTTCTGCTCAACATTTTATTATCTGTTTAAGTAAGTTAACTCTGAAATGATCAGGAATGTTATTAATTTTTAGTCTAAATGTAGTCCTGGGAGCATGGGGTTTGTGCAGTGGCAAAGCATCATTTAAAGTAGTATGGCAAATTTACTTTGACTTGGTATCTGTGCTTTTCTTTGCAGCACAGTTGACATAGGTGAATATTGGGAAGAAAGTTGGAATCTCTATTTGAATATCTTGATCACATTTCTTCTGTACTGAGGGAATTAAGTTTGTACATTTATCTAGGTTTTGATGCCCAAATACATATCTCCTTGGAATTACTGCAAGCAAATATACCATGTGCATTTGTAACCATCCACTCTAATTGTTTTTGTCCATTGTTTCCAGGAAATCCTTCTGCATTTCCATCTAAAATATAATCCAGCCCTCATTTGTTTTAAACAGTAGTATTTTCTCCGTTATTCTCCATCTTATTTTGTTATAATCCAAGTTTAAAGGTGATTGAAATGTCATCTTCATAGGCAGAGTCAAATACTAATTACTGTATAGAGATTTGAATTAAGCATTACGGAAATAAAGATCACTATTAAGGCAGTGGGGGAGTTATCAGAAAAAGGGAATGCAGTCTGTAGCGTTTAGCTATCACTTAAACTCACACCAAGGCAGTGTGTCTGAGGATGATCTTAAAGCTGCTCATCCAGTGATGTTTGTCACACTTGGAAGTAAAATTTATGGAGTTGTTTGTTACAGTGCAGGAATTAACCTGATGCTGAGGATTAGTGTGAAATGGGAAAAATCTTCTAGTGCCTCTGTTTAGCAGTTTCTAACCCAGTATTGGGCTTCACACTCTTGCTCTTGGAAGATTTATTTTCATTTGTGTAGGAAGCACTTCTTTCAAGGTGTGCTTGAGAGCACATAGCTCCAATGTGTCTGATTGCCAAAGACCCACTGTTCTATTCTTTTGTAAGCAGGAACTGAGCAAGGGCTGTTCTCTTAGAAGCAGAGTGAGGGAAGAGGAAGAGCTTTAATGCACTGAGTTTTGTGAGACTGCAGATCTGTGGTAAAGGCACTTCTGAACTCTCAGAAAACTACATGTACCCTTCACATATGAAGTGTATTTGATTTTTTGTTGTTGTTGTTGTTGTTTTTAAGATAAGCAAAATCAGTAATTTGGGCTAATGTTAGTAGTTTGAGCACTCTTCTCCTTGGAGGCCTTTGGACTTCTTTCTATCCATGGGAAACATACAAGGAAAGCTGCTTGTTCAGCTTTCAGTTCTCAGCCGTGAAGCCTGTATGACCGTAAGAATTAATATGTGCGATATTTCTAAGAGCTGTGGTTTGGTATTTCCCAAAACCCTTACTTCACTGGTGTGGTTTTCAAGCATGATCTGTATTGTCCTGCTTCTGAAGGAAACTGGACCGAAAGAAAACAGGCTGTGTTTGGAATTAATCCTTTTGGAAATACCACTGCATCACAGAACTGATGATGGTGAGGCTACTACTGGCTTGGCATTAGTCATACATGGGTGTAATTCTGCTCTTTAGACATGGTGTGCTTTAGACAAAAAGAAAAGTGATGATGTGGTAATAAAAGGTACTAAAAGGGCTTTGCCTTGGTTTGTTCTGGCTACCATAAAAGGGAAAATGAAATAATCTATGTTTGGGACATACATGCTTGAATTAAATTGTACATAATGTTGTTTTGAATGAACTGATGAAAAGAAAATAAATTCCACAAATATGAAGTTTAAAAGAAGTGGACAGTGCCTTTTAAATGATAAAAGGCTTCTGCTATAGTGTTGGAAGTATAAAATAGTTGACATTTATAATGTCAATAGTTTCAGTATTTACCATAGAATTCTGAAATTTTAATAGTGATCACTGGAGCTTTTATTTGTTTTAAATGCTTCACTTAAATTCTTTTAGAAAATTATTGGCAATCTCATCATTTTTTGAAAAGTGGCATCCTCTTTTGGCACTATAGCTATTGGGGAAACAGCTCTTAATTTTGATGGTGACAGTGAAATAAGGTCAGACACAGAAAGGTGGGCACTTATTTCCTACTGTTTGCATTTGCATTTGCTCTGGGCAGGAAGAAAAACTCAGCAAGAGGTAATTTTATTTCTCTCTCCACCCTTCCCCCCCCCCCCCCCCCCCAAATAAAAAGATGTGTATTAAAACCTTCCTTAAATGTTCAAACGTAGTAGGCTTGGCTTTGGGAGATCTTACTCCTTCCAGAATGTGGCTGGTTGGCTGGCTTTTGCCAGTCCCTTCCTTCACTGTGCCTTGGTTTCCACGGTTTAAGAAGCTAAGTGATAGTGATCTTCTTTAAAAAAGGCATATTGAAGTTAGTGTTAGGGATAAAGTTTTATTACATTTGTAGAGACCATAGAAGCTTCTCAAACTGTTTTAGAAAATGACAGCTGTGGTTTCCCTATTGAGACCTTAATCTATAGTCAGTTATTTAGTGTTTTCTGACCACTACTAAAGGGCTTATGTTGAAAGTTTTTCTTATAAGAAAAGTCGCTCAACTAACACTTCAGTCAGAAAGATAGTGGGGAAAACAATGTAGCTAAGCAAATAATTAATTTGGTTCCATTCTCACTTCAAGTGCTTATGCTTGTTTCACATACTGCAGAAACTGTATTAGAACTGTATCTTCATATCTTACAGACACTGGAGTGCTCAATTTAGCACAACAAATTAAAATCTCTGGTGTGAGGATCCATTCCAAAAATTTCTATATCTAAACTATGTGCAGAGTAAAAGGAATCCCCATCCTCAGTCTCATATGGGGAAGTGAAGCAAAGTTCAAGTGAATTCTTTTTTGATGAAGAAAACTGCATGTCATGGCTTGCCAAAGTATACTTACTTTACATGGAACTTCGCTGGGTTGCAGCTTTTTCTGTAGAATGAAGAATTCCTGTCAATGCATAGTATATTTTGGTTGTCACTACTCTTGGCTTTCTTTGTAAAAGAAACACCATAAACTATTGCTGCTATTTATAAAAGCACTTTGTGTCCCTATGCCACAGTATTGAGCTGTAAACGGATTGCCTGCCAGTTTATTAATCCAAAAATATAGCATCGCAGCTCAAAAAAAAGCTGATATTGGCAACTCTGACTCTTTTTAAAAAATACCTACTTGGGTAAAGTTCATTGATGTAGAAATAGTCTGAAACGAAAATTAGATTCTTCTTATAACTTCTAAAATGCTATGTTTAAGTGTTTGGGTTCTTTTTGTTTTGTTTTGTTTTCTTAAACATGACTTCTAATGTGCCCTGGAGATTTTCTCTATTTTGTTATAAGGTAAGGTTTTTCAGAGCCTGCTAAGGCTTTGGGAGTCCTTACTGTGACACTGCCAAAATAACTGATTTACTTCACTGAAGTAGAATGTGTGGAGGGGATCTTCTTGCTTCTGTGCAGAGTCCAAGGTCCTTTAACTGTGCTCAACTGATGTGCTTATATTCAATCCTGCAATATTTCAGTCTCCAGAAGGAAACCCCCCCATGAAATTTGAGATTCTTTTTCCCTTTTGGGATGAGCACTATTTAATAAAGGGCCTGTATAAACCATCTCTAATTCCATGAACGGAAGGATTTATAATGATTTATATTCTTCTGGCATACCAGTTCCTTGCATATCTTAAATATTGTATCAGCAGCTTGAATTAAAAGGTGCGTGAATGAGAGAAATAAATCTAACATTTCTATTTTACCACTTAAAATGATATTAGCAAATGGAAGGATACAATGAAGGATAGCAGGTGGCTGTCTATTTTCCTGTTCAGACTCAAGATAAGCATTTGTAACCCAAAGTGTCTAAGCAGTTCCTTGATTCAGGGAGATCTGAATTTATTCAGCACAATGGAAGTCTCACGCATTCAGTTTCCTCTCTTCCACTGCTTTCATACAGAGGAGCTGCTAAGGAAGATGAAAGAAATGTGCTCGTAAAGACTAGGTTATTCTGAAAAATACCACCCATTTATTTTCCATCATGAGGGCCAAATCTTCTACTGAACCTAAATGTATGGTCCATGGCAGAATGTTTAATAAAATGAATAATTTCTGACAGTTTCATTCCTGAAAAATAGTAACTACATTCATGTGTGAGGATTGTATGTGAGAAGGGCAAGAAAAAGCATGCTTGCTTCTTTGAGGTCTTATCCTGACATAAAGAGCTGTTATCTACCATGAGAGACCTTACCAAAACCCAGTTTAGTAGAACAGGAAAGATATAAATAAAATACTAAAGTGCGTTAGGGTTTTCTAAATGTGTTTTATTAAATACGATTTGTAATTCTGATGCAAGATGAGAGATTCAAATACATGTGCTGTACTCCACACCCCAGTATCCTTTCAGCTGACATTAATAAGACATATGTGCATATTTATGGTCATAGTGCTTCAAATTATCTTCTATGGGTTAAGCAACAGCATGTGGAAGGCTATTATCTCTGCCTCAGCTATGATGATATTTTGAAAGCAGTGTTTGCCAAATTTTGATCCATAGATTGATAGCCATGTTTTGATAACTTCTTAGTTTTAATCTGCTAAATTACAATATAATTGGCTTGGTGTAATTTCTTTACTCTTGTTGGGACAGGAAATTATGCTATTACAAATGGGCATGTACTGGTTCCCAGTTCTAACTGTGGAAAAAGCTTTGAGACTCCCTGCTATACAAAGTTCAGTATGAAATGTCTTCCTTTGGCCAAAATCCTGTGTTTACTGGTATGAGGCTTCCCGTTGGTGTAACTGGGATCAAAACTAGCTATGTCCTTTAGGTCTTATTGAATGGCCTCGCTGGGAAAGTACTCTCTTGCTTAGAGTTGTTGTCTAGAGACAGAGGGGATACAGGAAAGATAAATCTATGGAGTTGCGATACAAAGTTCTGGAATATTCAAGTGTGTGAAAAGTGACAGGCAAAACAGAAGGGTCTGTGTGGTAGAATGTGGTAGATGAGAAGAAAAACGTAGTGGAGAGATCTGAAGGGGAAAACAAAATCAATATATCAGTAGGCAACTAGTTTGCATACATACACAGGTCTTGAATGGGCTGAGCAAAGTGAGGTGAGAACCGAAGTGAGACAACAGCATCCTGGCTTCTTCAGAAGGGACTGTTGGGAGGATCAGTGTGAGGGATAGATGAGAATGGCAAATGATGTGGCCATCTGGGTGTGCAGGGTAAAATAGACAGGTGAGTTGAGCCACCTCTCTCTGAGTGAAATCAGTGGAATGGTTCAGAAGCAAATCTTGACATCCATCCTCTTAATTCCTTTGGAAGAGAAGGGGAGCTGGGTTTGTACCTTCAATGAGCTCTATGGCCCCAGCTCCCGAAATCTTAAAAATCTGTAGATAGACAAACATTCTGGTGCTATGTCATAGTTCTGCTTGAAATTGTACTTAACTGGCCATAGGATCCCTGCAGGGAAAGCTGTGTAACTTGTGTATCTTTCTGGCAAACTCAATTAGTCTGTCTCTTTCTTAAAGGAAGCAGCAGCTTGTAGCATGCCTTCTGCACTGACCCCAGGGGGAAGAGGAGCTGGCAGACACACTCATGCGTGAGTGAGGGGCACTATCTGTGTGTAGAATGTCATGGGAGGAAGGTCATTCAAGCCCATTTCTCAAAGAAAACGCTGTAACTGAATCCCTGCCTGTATTGTTTCTCCCTTGGTACTACTATCCCTCACCTTTCCAAATGGTTTGGAAGGCAACGCAGCCGTTCTGAGCTGTAAATGTGAGTGCCCTACTGTTATACGGAGAACGGACAGAGATGGAGTTGAGTAACTTCTGTGGAACACACTTTTGCATACACTGATTAATTGTGCTGTGTCAGTGGCCTTGAAATGCTGCTGGAGACGCTGTGGTGCCTGCAGGTTTTCCCAGCAGCTTCAGTCTCTGTGTCATGGAAAGATTAATGCTGTGAGACACATGACATAAGGGTATAAATTGACCTTGTATGACCCATGATGACTTTTGGAATTGGTAGATAAGGTTGCTCTCCAGCTTTCTTGTTTTTAAGGAGCTATTATCTTTCTGCAGGATCCTGCAAATAGTACAGTGACTTCTCAGTAATGCATAGGGGCTAAAAAGATGTCCTTTTATGGTAATCTCTTAGATGTGATACAGTTTTCAGTAAGGAGGTAATGTTGAAAGATTACTGCTACTGCTACAGTGGATCACACGGGCAAATTTCCTTTTTTTTGTCTTTGGCTATAAAATCTAGAAGGAGAGAAAAAAAACTTGAAACAAAGTTCCCGATGACATTAACAGCTACATGACCTGCTAACAACAGGGAAAAGGGAGTGCCAGCCTATTCTTCCAGCCAGAGAGGACCAAGTACAACAGCTGTAATGGATTCTTCTTACTCATATTTTCAGAAAACCTGATCCAGTCCAAACCCTCCAGAGCCAAAGCTTAGATCTGGAGTTTTGGATGTTCACCCTTGACTATTCTAGTCAAGAGGAAGAAGCGAGGAAGAAGCAGCTTTTTCTTTGGAAGGCCGTCTTGGTATACTAATGAAATCCTTCTGCAGGTGACACGCCATTCTTAGTTTTCTCTGCTTCCTTTTGCCTCCTTTTGAGAGGGTGTTTTTAGAGATGCTTAAGTTGCTTCTTTAAAAATAAGGACTCTGAAAATTAAGGGTGTTTTCTGTGAGCCTTATATGTTGATCTTCAATACAAATCCATAGCCTCCTTTTGTTTCCTTAGAGAATGAGTGGGAAGGAAAGAGTTCAAGAACTAGTCACAAATCTTACCATGTCCTAGAATAGCTTTCCCCAGCAGAACTATTTACAGTCTGTGGTTTAACAGATGACAGTAAAAATTACTTTTTTTCTTTTTTTTTTTTCTCCAGAAGGTGAGATGCCTGTTATGTCTCCAGTTGCTCTACAGTATGCAGCAGGTGCTGCTTATCAAGACTCGTAAAACTGAGGAAAGTTTCAATATGAGGGGACTGAAATAGTTCTCATTTCACAGCACACTTCTGTCTTATTTAAACCCATATCTTTTTGCATTATTCATTCTTTTGACTTCAGCTTGAATAAATTCAGCCTGAAGGGAGCAGCCAATGATTTAGCAATCCAGGCTTTGATTCTCCTTTGCCTTCCAGACTCAGCTGTTGTGGGTCTTCCTGGAACTGGAGGGGAGAAAAAAGAGATGAGGTGGATCATAGCTGTTAGTTTAGTTCCCACTCTCCTGTTTCATCTACTGTGTCTGTTGTTTCCTCATCAATATGAAAAACCAGTGTCCTACTGACATGATATATAAGGGTCTTATTAATTGAGTGAACAGGCAGCAAAGTTGGGACCTGCCTTATATTAAATACGACAATTTTTTGGAAGTTCTTTTCCTAATCATTTTATCTAGAGCCCTGCAGGAAATTGCTGTTTCTGCATTACCTGAGATGTAGCTATTACTCTAATAATTGCTAAATAGACTGAACTGGAAGCTTTCCTACTTGACTGAGCCCTTGACTTGGATGTCAGTGCATGCACTACTTAAATAAGAGGACCTTAACTGGTCTGAATCAAACCAAACTGAACTTTTGAGGTGATGGTAAAATGGCTTCCTAGTGCTTTTGGGTTTTGCTTCTCACTTGCATTATTAGAGGGGTTGGGTTTTTCTTTGACTAGAATAATCTGGATTTGGTCTTATTTTCATGAAAATGCCATGTTTCCAGCCTAGTAAGGTTGTCATAAAAGCTGGGCATAGGAAGATTGCTGAATAATCCACCAGGAGAAAGATGCTGACAAGGTACAAGAATAATCTTATGTGTAAACTGATATGTACCAGATCAGCAGAGTTGACAGAGAGGAGGCATAGTGAGGAATTGGAAATCAGGAATTAAAGCTTGTAACAGACTCTGTGTGTATGTGTACATATATATAAAATTACCTGCTGAACTGCAAAGGGCATTTACAATCAGTTTAGTACAGAATTCATTTGAGTTCTGACACTTCCACACCCCCCCCCCCCCCCCCTTCTTTCTCCCCCTCAGAGTTCTGACAGTGAAGCTTGTGGGGACATATTCTGAGGTCTCTCTTTCAGGACAGGAGAGTTGTTACTGCATTTTAAGTTAGGAGATAACTTGTTATTGACCCAGTCCTCCTGTTCAGCTCCATAGTGGCAGATAAGCTTTATCAGGAATTGAGCGCCTCAGTATAGCTGGGGGGCAAATTCATCAATGAGGTAACTCCAGTGAAGTCAGTGGGTTTCAATAGCCCACAGGAATATTCAGCACCAGATTAATTTCTGTGTAACTAGCGAGTTTTATTAAAGAGGTAGATAAATGGGGCTTAGCTTTTAAATCTCATGGTCTGTGATCTTGTCTTCTCAGCCCTGTTTACTTCAACAGGAGCTGCCATTCTGGTCAATAGCAAGTAGTGTATCTTTGGCAACTTTCAACAAAAGAATGATTTATTTGTACACAAACACATTTTGTACCTTTTTTATAACTTCAAGGATATGTCTGAATCACTGCAAACAGAAGGATTTATAATTCTATCTTAAATAAATCAAGACTCTGTCCTGCCTCAGGCCCGCCAAGGGAAAATACCAAGTGGTTGAGACTTGTGCACAGAAGAGGAAACTGATGTGCTGTAGGAACATCCAGTCTGGATGGGGTGATGTACGCTGATCCTTAACTGAACACCTATAGGTTCAGAGAATTCAAGCTGTGTACATTCCGTTCCTTCTTAGTTTTCAGAATTTGAGGAGCAATTCTCAGTTTGAACAAGTGACCAATGGTTTTTGTAAAGATCAGCCCCACTGGCTTTCTACAAGTATTAATTTTTAGTTATAATTACTATTTCTCATTGCCGTTTAGGTGTCTACAGTTCTAAGCTTGTTCATTGTGAAAATGCATGGTAAAAAAATGAATTACTTCAAAGTTTTTCCTGCAGTGCAAAACACCTATGTTATATCTATCTATATATCTGCATTTTATTCAATTATATTAATGTTAAACCTACTTTTAATGTATTCCGTTGCTTTTGAGTGATTCTAATCATTGTATAAGTTCATTAAGCATAAAACTGTGTTTAGTTCTACTTGTGTAGTTCTGGAGCTAGCAGCTGTTTGCCATGGTTAAGCTGAAGGTAGAAGGTGGCCCCATAAATTGGCTAGGTTTGCACTGGGGAAAAAATCAGCTTAACAAACTTGCTATAAGTTTATATATTTGCAAATGTATGGAAAAAATGTTTAAGACCTTTGATTGTATGGGACAGAAAAGCAGTATTATTCAAGTAGAGGGCTGCGGTGGAAATGAATCAAGAATAGCAACTATGTATTAAACAGAAAAGCTGAAAAATTGTATTAAATTCACTGGTTTTCCTTTGGAGGCTTCATAGAACTTTTATGAATAAGCTTATTTCTGTGAGGGAATTAAATACCCCAGCATTTACTTTATATGGAAAGAATAAGGTATGGCAGGGTAACCTAAGCCTATGCCGTGAGTCTGGATGTACCATCAGGTAACATTATGGTCCTTGGTGATATGCATTTTAAATTTGCATAGTACTTATTCCACATTATAAAAAAAAATAAACTCTTTGTACTGTTAGGTACTTCAGAGGCTTATCTAGCACCAAATTTTAGTATGGGTGGGATATTCTAACAAGTGCTTCCTGAGGCTAGAAGTACTTGTATTTTATTGCTGCAGAGCTCTCCTCTGCCTCTAGATATTATCTAAATAGTTTTTGTAATAAAAAGCCCCAGTAGGTCATGTCAGGCTTGTTTATTATCATTACTTCTAAAATTTCTTTGGTGTTATTTTTATGAAAGCTAGGCAGTGTCACAAAAAAGCTGTGGAGCCCTATGGTGCTAAGAAACTCTGAAAATGAGTCAGCCTTAAATAATTTGTAACAGACAACGATTACTCTGTTTTCCAAATATGTGAAAACTATTAGCAGTTGCTACGCAAGTTAATTTGACATTTAATTGCATGGTATTTGTCTGTGAGCCAGCAAATATATAGAGCGAGCTTTGTTTATTGTCACGTTATGCACCAAAAGCATGTATCAGCTTACCCCTAGGATAAATACCAACTTCTCCAGCACTGATTTTTCATTTGGGAAGCCTGCTCTGTGGTGGAGCTGCAATTTTAAAAAAATTCAGTTGTGTAGGAAATGCTATGTGACCTGGCGTTCTTATAGTTGGCAAGACACAGGGAAAAGGATGTATGAGTTGAAGTAAAATTGTGTATTGTGTATTATTTTTACCATGTGTATATGTTTTCTAGGCATGTGTGGTACTGTGTCTTAGGATACAGAAGTCGCGATGTTTGTGTATCTTGCACATCAACATAAAGCAGTAGATGTCTGTTATACGGCTGGTTTTAAAAGCAGTCCTGAAGTTACTGCTTTTCCTCCTGGTCTAGCCGTGTCAGCTATAGACCCCAAGAGCTTGTGATGGAAACTGATTTTAAAGACAGGTTTACTGCCAGTGCTCCTTTTTGGGGCAGTGGAACCATTCTGCAGCTCAGCACAGCCCGTGGTAGTTTGGTTGTCTTCATGTCTGCATCCAAGTTCTATTTATTCAGAAGGGCGTAGTCATTTTGGTTTACAGGTTATAGTTTTTCTTGTGCTTCAGTTTTTCTTGCCAGGTCAGATGCTTGAAATTTTTTGCCCATGTATAGCAGGAGTACAGTTTCTTTCCATGTTTCTAAACCCTTTAAATATTTTCATCTGTGACTTGGGAAAAATAGTACCATTTTGGTAATGAATTTTTATAGGTATTTGACAAGAATAGTGCTGTTTGTATGGATTGTGTGGCGTAGTGCATAGTAAACCTTGTTTATAAATGGCTGAGGCTTTTTTTCTTAGAGAATGCAGTTTAATATCGCTAAGATGGGGAAAGGAAAGCTTCCTTCTAGAATTCTAATTATGCTGTTTCAGATGTAAAAAGAATTAAAATACTAAAACCCATTCCAGCAACACCTACTGAAGAACTTTCATCATCTTGTTACCATAATTATATTTCAATAACACAATTCTTGTGTAATCTTGAAGACATTTTTCTGGGAGTTTATATATGCTTTTTCTTTGGTCTGAGTGAGATCAGGAGAGAAATCCATTTGTTTTCTTTGAGAAAAGGGCACTGCCATATCTCTTCCAGAAAAGTTAAGATAGGGCACGTGATTCCTTAAAAATATTTGGAAAACATTTTTATATATTCATCTACCAAAGCCTGAAGTTGACAGAAGCATGGAATAAACTACAGATGTTGTTCTGCTGCCATAACTGACAAGGTAACAGTACAAGTTTGTTTACTACTTTAAAATTGCACAGAACTGAAAATATAGCTGCACTTAGCATGAAATCATAGGAGTAACTGTGGTTTCAGATTAAACGTTTAAAAATTCATTGGCTATATTCTTGAACTGATGCGGTTTTAATGTGTCTGTGCAAAATATACTTTTAAAATCCATAACATTGAAATAAAACAACTGATCTAAACAGAACAAAGTTCTTCAGAGTTATTAGAAAAGCATAATCATCATGAACTGTTGGAAGCTCTGCTCATCTGCTACAAAACAGCTGTCAAGCTGTTAGTGGCTTGCAAAACAACCCTTTCACCCCTCCTTTTGTTCCTGGTATGAAACTTCTGTTAAACACATAAAATCCTTGAACACATTTATTGTTTGAAGTTCTTTGTCATGGTTTTTGGCAATTTCTTTTTTTTTTATATTCTTTGAAATGGTTAATTCAAATGTATGTTTGTTTATCTGTATCATTCGGAAGTGGCTGTGTTCTCAGACTGTTCATATCAGAAGGTATGGTAGAATCACAGAATGCCTTGGGTTGGAAGGGACCTCCAAAGGTCATCTAGTCTAACCCTTCTGTTGTAAGCAGGGACATCCTCAACTAGATCAGTTTGCTCAGAGCCTCATTGAGCCTGTATGTCTGCAAATAGTGCTTGTCCACCAGCCTTTTTCAGAGAGCTGATGTTGAGGAAAGTAAAATTTGGTGGGTCAATTAGGGTGTTATTCCATATAAAATGTGACTCTATCGTACCATAACTGGAACTCATAATTGAAACATCGAGTTGGTGACGAGCAAAGGCAAAGATTCCAGAAAGCAATTCAGCCTCTTAAAGATCTGAATCTTTAATGTTGTCTGGTGATGCATTTTCCTACTATGTTAGTATTTAAATTCAGGTCAGGATTATGCTTTAAACACACATTTCCTAATTGTGTCTCCTTATATGTTTTGGCTGGCATGGAGCAGTATCAGAGCAGTCTTCAGTTCACCTTACCTTCCATTCTGGTGTCTGTAGAAGGTCATGATCACATTCTTTTCAGTCATACATTAGATACTTGCTTTTTCCTATGATTTTAATATATGACACATGCAAAAGAATGAAGGCAACATGGTCATCTAAGTTTGTAACTGCACTCTTACCAAGGAGCATGACTGTGCAGCTTTATGGTCCTAAATTATTCTGTAGGAGTTCAACATGTGCAATTGGTAGAATGGAAATGAGCCCCTGAGGAGCTGCTTCCAGTCTTTGAGTAAAAAAGCTTTCACGTTTGCAGAGACTTGTCAGTTCAAAATTTCATGTTGATTTCCAGTGGATATTCGTGCAAAACTTACCGCTGTGTTTCCTCTGCCCTACATTTATTTATTTGTCTTTGTCAACATTTCAAAGGTCATTGGCTGTCTGGTGAATGACTGAGCCTGAGAATTTTCTGCAGATCTGCCATTCAATAGGCAGATGTGGGTATTTTCACACAGTTGAATCTGGGTGTATTTCTGGGTTGATATTTTATGAATGTATTACTGCAGTGGAAATTTTTGAAAATGAGAGCCCCCTCCCTAGGGATTAGGCTAACTATGGTCAGTGGATGTGAGTGCATAGTTTATTACAGACAGATCTAATGTAAGAATTTTCTCTTGGAGTAAACATGCATCAATCCGGTCGCTGCTGATTGGGCACATGAAGTACATAAACAAGAAATAAGGAGGAATCTGTAACTCTGCATTCTCAAATCGTAATAGGGACAGGATTGGAGTCTAGCTCTAGAAAAAACACCAGAGGAACTTCAGCTTCAGGAATTACTTTGCTGTTTTGAATATTTCTTAACTACCTTAAATTTGGGATGGTATTTAATGTTCAATACTTGCAAATAATGGAAAGGGCTTTTCTGGAGGCTTGTAGAAAAATCAAAATAGTTTTCTTGCACTTACTTTTTCCTGCTGGAAGATGTTTGACAGGTTTTCATACATCTTGAAAACATTCAAATGATATAAGATGCAAGTTTTTGAGAATGGTAGCTTTTATATCAGGAACCAGACAGATTAATGTTTTGTGAATTAGATTACAGTTGAAATTGTCTGAATGAGTTTGATAGCAGGCAGCTAACCAACATTTTTTTTTTCCCTCTTGAATTGAATTAAACTGTTGTAGTCAGAGCAATTATACTGTGGTTTGTGGGCAGTTTACTGACATTTATTATTTGAGTAAATTTTAAGAAATTTTGTAAGTTTGACCTTTCGTAACATCAGATAGCAGCAGGAGTTTGAAAGAAAACAAACTGGCTAAAGAACTGTTGAAAAGACAGATTTTCTCAAGCATATAATCATTATAGAAGATGACTACATTAAAACTGCAAAAGATCTTTGAAACCTCTCAAATAATTCTAAGGTATTTTTTTTTTCTAATTTTAATGTTTAGTTTGCATCAATTTTTCTTTATTGCTATGTTAGAAATGCAGCCTTGGAAATTAAGGAATTGGGAGTGGTAGTTAATATTCCAAATACTTTGATAGCCTCCTCAAGCATATGTTCTAGCTACATAATAACTACTTATGTTGCTTGCATACAAAAACTCTTAAATAACATCCTCTGGAAGTCAAGAAAATCCTAACAGTCTCTGTGGAACTCTTATTTATCCTTTTGACTCAAAATGGAAATACGGTATATTTAAATGAGGATTTTGCAAACCCAAATGGTGAGTACAGAGTCATTTCAAACCCAGTACGAGTGGCAGAGAAGTCAGTGAAGCTAATAGGAGTAAATTTCTAATGTTTTTGTGTGTACAGGATCAAAATCTGTATGAAACAGTGTTTTGTATGTCCAATCTAATAAACATCTTTGTAAGTTGTCATTGCATATTTGGCCCAGAAATGGGAATGTACGATAAGTTAAAGGAACTCAGGATCCAAACAAAGTCATTTGACTTTCACTATCATCTATACTTATTCTGTATAACATATTCTGGTCTTATTAAATACATGAGCAAAAGTTAGCTGTTCAATATACATAAAAAGACTACTTTTGCTGGAATTGTAATAAAATATTACATAGAACAAAGCAGTAAATAATACCTCCTTTGCATTGTGAAAGAAAAATTTTCTGAAACAAAATTTTGCGAGCACTAGCTTAGCTTTTCTGAGAGAAGCTTTAACCTCTTGCCTAAAAATATAGTTTATATTTTACAAAATATTTAGCTCATAAGCTATTTTTGTCAGACTGAGACACTCATTTGATCAAGTTGAATTTTGATCTTACGGACACTGAGGTTGCTAGCAAAATAATCCAAAAAGTCTATTCTGGTGTAGCTACATGATATGTAGCTGGGTTGAAGACAGTCCTGGGAATTGAGCCAGTATTTACAATAGATAGGTGCTAATGATATCTGATGAAAAATAGCAGTGTTAACACCTTTGTCACGGACTACAACTCAAAACCCAGGGAAGAACAAAATTCATCCCTTTAAAATACGAAAGATCTCAGAAGTCTTTGGGACAGGCCTTGTATAATGCCTAAATAGATGTTTCATGGGCTATTACTTAAAGCAAAACATCTAGAAAATGTGTCAAACTATCTTTGAAATTCTGCCATACATGGGACTCCTCTGTCTGGATCTGACCTCCTCAGCCAACCCACAGAATGGAGCCTGAGCTGAACTCTTTGTGACCTGAACTTGCCTGCTATCCTCATTTGCATTGTGAGGAATGTCAGAGCTGATATGTCTCCAACAGGACTCTGCACGAAAGGGGTGAATGGCACAGAAAGGGTTGATCGTTGTGCTTTTTTTTTTATTTATTTCTTTTTAGTTGCTTAATTGTATCTTAGCTTTGTATGAAGTGACTTTTCTGTGCTGCCTCTTTCTTGATGACAACAGCCTCATGTATTTAAAGGGTAATGTCATTTGGGCTTCAGGAAGAATTGAAAAGTCAGTGGAAAATGTGAACTACTGAACTGGCATATTGCAAGGACAAACACATCAAAGCAGATGAGTAGAAAACAGCTCATTCTGTTCTTGAATAACAAAGAATATTCTGTGTGCCTAGGAGGGACATTCATAGATCAGGTTTAATTTTTAAATAAAATAGATTTGAAAACAATGAACAAAATAGTTTAAAGGATTCAGGGTAATTTCAGTAGGTACATTCAATTATTTGCTCTGTAACATGCTTAACAAAAAGCAAGAGAACAAAATAGTGATTTAAAGATAGACTTGGAAATTCCTAGACTTCTTAGATGTTTCCAACTAGAGCATGGCTGATATGGGCTCCTGGCCTTTCTTGGTAGGTACACTGGCACTCAGTCAGCACCCAAGCTTTTCTTGCCATTCTTTTTGATAAGACAGCTAGAAATTGAAAAACAGTTTGTTCTTTTCCAAAACTGAGACACTGATGTTCTTATACAGTCAATCCTCAACCTTTTTTACTATCTCAATAGGAATGGGGCCAGTGAAGCCCACTAAAATGGGAAGCCAAATCTAATATTAATAAAACAAAATGATCTCTTTCTAACATTCAAACTTCATAGTTTTCAAGTGCAGACCCTTATCTATATTTTCTGAGATTATGGACTATTTTATGGAGACCTTAATGTTTCTCTCCTTGAATGGGATGGCAGGTTACCTTTCTCTCATACAGCTGCTGTATTACTTGTCCTAGAGCAAATGAGCTACAAGTGGTTTAAATAGCAGAGCTAGCTTGAACCCTTATCAGTACAGAGGTTTAGGAAACACATGCACAGGTTGCATAGCTGGCAAACTGAGGTGGCAGGACCTGTGGCACAGTGCAGTGCAGCAAGGGGACAGTGCTAGTGTCAGCTGGCAGAGCAGACACCAGTTGGTGTGTGCCATGGTCTTACTCCAAGTTTGTTTAGAGGTCTCTCCCTTTGTCATGCAAAACTCTTGGTGATCTGTGTTTCTCACCACACAGCCTTACAATGCCTTTGTCCCCTTCAGAATTTTCATTACTGATGGTGAGAGCTCAGTGACAGCACGATTAAAATCTGTCTGTAAAGTTAAATCAATGTACTCTTTACAATCAAGTTTAATTTATTTCAAGGTTTGAAAGCAGAAGCTTAAGGGAAGCTGTCAGTGACCTCTTAGCAGAACATGGAAGACTGAATGTTGTTCAGCTCTCAGGACCAAAGTTCTAATGAAGACAGTAGGTGGTAGAAAAATCAATCAGTTCTAGGAACTAAAACCAGGACAAGATCCATTATCTTGCAGTCAGTGTCTGTTTCACCTCAGGCACAGAAATTCTGGTCTGTGGTTCTTTTAATGCATGTTCTGGAAAGAAGTCAGGAAATGGTTTAGATATGCATACTTGGTTGCAAACAAATTGCCCGTATTTAAGCTTTGATTCAAGTTAAGCTTCCCCTCTCAGCAAGGGAGGAATAAGCCTTAGTTAAGTATATGATGAACAGATTTCACTTTTTCATCTGTTATATTGCACTTGGAGAAAGAACATAAGCTTTCTGTATAACTGTGCCACACACACTGAGAATATCCTTTGAGTCAGAAGTTCCTAGAAAGCCACTTCAATTATGTCTCTGTTTTGGTGACTCTTGCCCCATAAACAGAGTAGGGTTTTTTTGTAAGAAGCTTTTCAGTCTCCCAGAATTGACTCATGCACAATGGTTAATAGTTATAATGAAATCTTTGATCTTTTATTTTAGATTTTTTTTTTTTCCTCATATAAATATAAGACTGAAGCACCACACCTTTGTGATACCAATTGAAATTTTTTAAAGGGATTTTTTGTTTGGATTTGTCACTTGATGGAACTCTGGATACCCTGGAAACTTTGTGATGGTCAATGTCTTCATGTGAAATAGCAAGAACAGGGGGAAGAAAGGCTTGCTCTGTTACAGGCTGGATTTGTCACAAACTTTCTTCATCAGGAAGCTGATACCCTGGCAGGTGACTGCTGTGTTCCAGTTCATGGGCTCTACTGCTTGTCAACCTGAAGCAGCTTTGCCAACACTGTAGTCTTATTTCCAGGTCTCTGTCTTCTCTTGGGATGAAATTCCAGCATAATTTTTTGTTGACCTCCTTAGGTAGTGATAGACTTGCAAGAGGTTAATGGTCATAATTACATTCCTGGACCTTTTGATCTTGCAGAGATTCTTTTTCTTGCCTTTCTGTTCCTTATGTATGCCTGTATATACATGTGTTGGTGTTGATATGGACTTGGCAATGGCTGCAGTTGTCTTAGACTTTGTCAGTAGCTTCCACTTTATCTTACTGACTTGAAGTATCCTTTGCAAAATGCATGCTTTCTTTTGAATTTATCAAAGAAGAAAAGTGTTATTTGTAGGAGAAAACGCTGATTTTCAGATAGAAAAAATATCCTTAAACTGTACTACATTTATATCTAGGCACTCCCTATAAGAATTTTGGTGCAAAAAGATCAGAAGTGTTACGATGTGTTATGGCCAAGCTTAGAAGGCTGTGTAGGATAGCTTTCCTAGCTGTAACATTTTATTTATTTAAAGATAGTTGTGTTGATATTTCTAAGATGACCTGGTGTTCATAAGCAACAGCTGCTCAGCTGCAAGGGCTAATGAGAAAATAAGGGTAGTTGGGAATGAAGGAGTGCTGTTGGCACATACATCAAACTGCAGATTAGTTGCTTTGGCTGCTCTAGCAGGAGTTTTGTAAGCAGAAAAACTGACGAATGGGTAATTTATGTTAAGTATGGTCAGCAGTAGTCAGCTCTGCCTGTGGAGGTAAAGCTGCTTCAGGCCTTTTAAAAGGCTGTGCCATCATGTGTCGATTTTTCTTCATTATTGGAACTTCCTTGACATTCCCATTCTTTGGAAAGACTATGTGTAAAAATAGTATGTGGGTTACTGCTGATTTCTCTGTATTGGAATAATTACACTGAGCTGAAAAGGCAACGTGTTTAAATATGTTGTCACTCTATTCTTAATCTTTCAAGTTGAAGAATTGGGAGCTAGTAGGTCAAATGGGACCTTAATTCTACCTGCCTTATGTTCACCAAGGCTGACCAATCTAAGAGAAAAAGGTGTAATCAATCTCCAAGGACTGTAATGAATGTTAGAATCATAGAATGTTCTTATGAATTAGGCTAGTGCAGCTGATCCTTCACCATCTACAGCATTAACAGGCCTGGAAAATAAAAGACTGGTCACATGTCAATAACGCAGGTCATGAACAAAACCCTAGACCTTGTTTCAATTCAGACAGTTAAGGCTCCTTATGAAGGTACTCTGAAATCTTCCATGATCCTGGTGTGTTGCTCAACTACTTAGAACCAGTCAATTGCAAAAGTGGTTTTACAGCAGAAATGGTCAAGTTCTGCACGTTCAGTTTGTCAGGGCAGAAAGTCATTTAATAAACAAAGGCATGCTACGTGTTAGAATAAAGGAGTGTGTAATGAAACTTGATATCAGGAGTGGTTTTTAAGTGTAGATGTATGCAATATGGAAGTTCCCAAGGGACTAGAACACTCTTCTACAGTAATGGAAATGCAACATCAGCCATAGAAATAGTCACAAGGACCAAAAAGCAGCCTGTGAAATTGGGTAGTCTAGTGTTGTACTCCAAACTGACTTGCAAAGGCTCAGCTGAGCAAATATTTCCCAATGAATAACTACTTGGACCAAAACATCAGTATTGTTCTGTTTGTAAACCGTTATGTTCATATTTGCAAATATTTACAGAAAGTTGCTTGCAGAAAGATAAGTAGAAGTAATTATTATCATGTTAGCAATTGTGGAAAGCAAGTGCTTTTTTGGATAAACTGGAAACCCAATTCTGAGCATTAATCTCATGAATTTACTAGAAACAATATCACGTGTCAATTAGTTAATACAACTTGAACTTCAAGGGCTATTTTACAAGCCCATCTATGGGAAAATTTGTGATCAGGATTTTAGACAGTATTGACCAACAATAGTTCCTGCTTGATTGTTTTCTGGCTTTGGCAGAAAGACAGGAAATTGCAAAAAATGGATTTTCATTTAAAAATGGTTCAGCATTATGTAAGTCTCTTATGGTTTTCTTGTTTTGTTTTGTTTTTGGTTTTTTTTTCTCAGTGACTTCAAGTAATAATACCCTGACATTGATGTTTTCTTGAAAATGTATGCAGTGTCATACGTTTTGGTTAAAGTTAGTTTCTGTCCGCATTGTTTAACAACTAATTCTTTGCTCAAAGGGAAATCAATGGCTTGAGCATAGATTTTTGCCCGAAATGACAGCAAAATTTACAATTTGACTTTAACAAGACACTGAAGAGAGATGAATTCATGGGTGGCTGAACTTTCAGTCTGCTTGTGTGTATAAGGAGACATTAAGACCAGCAGATACTGATGTGAAGCTTTTCTGTTTGATTTGATGATGATGACTTGCATACCATAGAACAACTGTTCATTAAATTGTGTAAATGTTCCCACAGACACTGTGTAGACATCTAAGAAGGAAATTATTGCCTCTTGATTCTTTATTGTAAATCACGAGAAGGGGAGAATTAAAGTTGTCTCCCTTATTTTGCACAAGTGCTACTTAGTCCAAAGTGATCTATAAGAAAGCAGGGAGTCCTTTTCTTCAACTAGTTTTCTAGGTCTGTATCAAATCAACCCAATCAATGCCTATATATTTCCAGTGACTCCAGCTGTATTCTTAAATTTAGGTTTGAGGAAATCTTCACTTATTTAAACATTTCTTGCTTTTTTGGGGAGGCAGACCTGCATTTAATGTGTCACTATACTTGATTTTGGAGTAAGTTGCTCTGGTTGTCCTTTGAAGGTGACATCATCACTACATACCCTTGTAAAAAGTCTTTCTCGTAGGCCTCCTTTAGGACCCGAAGCAGGATAGTGTGTGAATTAAAATCCTATGTTCTAGTTAGAACAGGTAGGAAATTTAAGTTCATATGTAAGTCAGTTTATATGAAGAAGTTGACTAGCTGTTTTAATGTGTATGGATAGAGTTTGATTAATTCTCTGTACTAGGAAAAAAGACTAGTGAACAATCGATTCTACTTGTTCCTCTAGGAAATCTGGCAGTTACATGATTTGAGGCACCAAGATTTTCTGTACTCTAATGAGAAACGTGTATACTATATATATAAATAGTATATTATTAACAATATCGTTAATTATAAAACAATATTAATAATACTTTAAAACACAGTAAATATATATAAAAATATATATTAAGCTTTAACTTTGATATTAACTTGATAAATACTTTGAAAATATTAGTGGTTTATTAAGTATTCCAAATACAACTATTTGAACATTATTCTTCAATAACATTAAAAAGCTCAAAGAAAAAAGAACAGTTTATATGCAAAGAATGTAAAAACGAATTGATTTTTGTCAAGAAAAATGCAGAAATTTTTGAAGACTAAAGTTGTACATCATTTACTTAGCTTTCTTTGGCCAATAACTTTTTCCTGTTACTACCTAGCTGAGTTTTGAATGTCAAGCTGGCTTTGGATCTATTTGGTTGAATTTCTGCTCAAGACAGTGTGAATTTGCGTTGTGTAAGATGTAACAATCTGAAAAAGATCAGCCAGTATGATGAAAATCTAAACACATACAGTAAGGATAATACTTAGCTTTTACAGAACAATTCATCCACTGATTTTCAAGTACTTTGGAAGAGATCAGTTCCCTTACCCTGCCTGGCCATTCTGTGGACATGTGCACTGATAGAGTGTATGCCTGTAAAGAATTTTGTTACCTGTGATTTGTATTATTCTGGTATCTTAGCCTTTTAATTCTTTTGATGTTTGAAAACTCACTTGCTATTAATGTTTGTTGAATTTACAAGATGTATCAAGCTTCTGAATTGCTGAAATATTTGATAAGGAGCTGTCCTGACTTAATTATTTGTGTTTTTGCTTTAAAAATTCTTCAGGGTTTCATGATCGATTAAGAGCTATTAGCTGTAGAATCAATCCTGCTGTTTGAAAATTTAAGCTACTAGTTTTTAGTTCAGTTCTGCAAGAACTTCTCTAGAATGTCTCTATATTCTCTAGAATATCTCAGTTGTTACCTGTTGGTTTGATTTCATAAGAAGCTGTGCTTTTCAAGGATTTCACTCCCATAAATGAGACAAGGGCAGAGCAGCGTATGTCTTCAGCCTTGTAAAAGCTGAACCAGTGGTTTTCAGAGGGGCTAGCACCTACAGACGGGTCTGATGTTGTTTGATGGGCAGACTTCAGACCTGGTTAATCTTTGTCTTTCATCTATTTTTAATCCATAAATAAAAGGAAAATGCTTTTTAGTTCTTAAATGCTGAATATTTTGGTTTTGTTCTTTTCTGTTATGTTCTATCACCTCTGCTTGTGATGCAAGGCAATCAAGCTGGAACTTCTGTTTGGGTATTGCATATTTATTTTCTGGTGTTGAAAAAGACCTAAATTTTCCTTTAGAAATGCTTGGGTTTAATTCTTGTTTTTCATATTATTTACTTTGCCTTCAGTTGTATGAATACACGATTCTGTCCCTCCTGGATGGAGCACTTCCATATCTTCAACATCAGCTTTTCTTATGTATTTCAAGCGCTTACAATGGTAATGCCTGGCTATCAGACTTTGTCTGTATTTTTAAGGTGTTTAAAACCTAGTGTTTGACTCAGAAGAAAATGAATTCTCTAACAAGATTATCCTGCATAAGTAATTCTGAAAATAATGTAGCACCATCATTTATTTAGTCATGGCACCAGCTGTGTTTATTTCTGTCACATCTCATGACATTCTGTTTGTACATCTGCCCACAGCCCATTTTTTCAATCTGTAGTAAAAGCAGCCATGCAGATTATGCATAACAGGGGGGTTTGGGTAGATATCACAGAGTGTGAATCACAGATAGCAACTTTATGTAGCTTTTGAATGTCTTAATTTATTTTGAATGTGCAAATGGAAGATATGATGGCTGTTCCCTTCAGCGACCTATTTGTGTAAATAATACCGCTCCTTTAACTGGGTCCATGCTGGCTCCAGATTTTCATAGTTGGCTGGGGTGGATACTTAAATCTAATGAGCTTCTTAGAAACCCAGAAGATTGGTTTCTTGTCCTGTTAGCATGAAGTTTGAGAGAACTGTGTTGCAGAATGCTAATGTTAAGCATAATCTCTTATCTAGAATAATTCAGTGGAATTCAGTGAGATGCTGAAGCAGTTGTCTTTACTTCTAGCAGCATTGGTACCGAATCTGCCTGTTCTGTTTTGGATGTTGAGAAAGGATTTAACTGAAGTTTCTGCTTTTAGAGTAAATTAGGGAAATATCAGAAAAGATGATGTAGTTATCCAAAAGCACAAAGGAAACTTGGTTTCTATAATTCTTCCAGGAGGACAAAATTCCTCCGTAATTCTAACTAATCTGACTTTCATTATAGTATACTAATGCTAGTCTAAAAGACTTAACAGTTGAATGAAGCTTAGTGAAAATAGTAAATGGGAGAACGAAGAGTGAAAAAGGAGAGTTTTGTAAACAACTTTTTCTGAACAGCAATATAGATTAAAAAAAACTTCTGTGAAATGCTTGAAGTATTTTGAACTTACCTATGAATTATTTTAATGCTAACTTGTGGTTGTATGTGTTTTACATTAGTAAAAAGTGACATACAAAAATGTCATTATTCAGTTTTTCAGATGTATTAAAAAATTATTTAATCCATGATTTCCTTACTTGCTTGATGGCAGTGGAGTAATATAAACAATTGAAGGCTGCACCTTAACAATATTGAGATCTGCTTAGAGGAAAAAAAATCCCAAACAAAACCCTGAGGGAGATAGATTAATCTCTGTACTGCCAAGTATGAAATTTGTATGCAGACAATTGAGGTTGCCTAACAACATGTACCTTCAGAAATAGTGCTTCTTAGCATTTTGTGATGTTCCATGTGGAAATACACGAAAATGGTTTAAGTTTTAGTAAAAAAAGTACTTACCTGTTCTTCCTTCATGTCAGATAAGAGTAGCCTTTTTGGGCTGATCCATGTATTAAGAAAAATGTTCTTATGGCAAAGTTAATGAAACAAAAGGAATTGCTAGTAAAAAGACAGTGGAGCCTTGGGGAATTAGAGCTTTTGTGCTAGGCGTTTTGATTCATGTTCCTTAAAAGGTCTTCACTATTTCCTTTTAATGTGTGCTTGTGAAAGCTTCATTGCATTACTGTAATTACATTTGTGAAAGGAGTTCAAAAGTAGAAATTAATCTGCTCAGTGCATCTGCTGGACACTGAAAGGATGTGAACTGTCTCATGAAGGTTGAAAGCTATGTAGGGTTCCTTCTTTTGGGCTTTTGTTTTCAGTAGTTTGCTAGTCTTTAGTGTCATCTCAAGACAGGCTTCTGGAGGCCCTTTCAGCACTTCTGTCAGACAGTCCTGCTTCCAGAAATGCCTGTCCCTCAGAGGCAAGCATGCTACCGCTGGGGACACGGCTCAAGAGCCAAGGATCCCCTCTCACTGTGAAGCTTCAGCTGGGAATAGTATTGAAGACAAGCAAAACTTTCATTTCAGCTTTTAATTGACTGTCATAAGTAAATTCTTGGTACATAAGACTTTCCTTTATATTCTTTATGTGCATATTTGTCAGATTTTATTGAAATAATTTTATACACAATATTGGAATAATCTGTTACATTAATGCACACCTTAAACTGGTTCTTATTTACACTGATCACAGAAAGACAGAGGAATGAGGACAAATACTTTACATTCACCATCTTAATCAGCATTTTAAGTATAGTTAACCAGCACACATCACACACATCCATATCCGTATTTATAAGAAATGTAGTTGTTTCTAATTGCACACATGGGCATGTGGGTGTCTCCCTTTAAAGAAAGAAAAAAAAAATAATTTGAAAGGCCATTTCCCCCAGATAACCCAAGACTTACAAAAAAGGGCAAATGGACCTGCAGGTTGCACAATTAATGGTATTGGGCATGGAAATGTGGTGGTTGTGTTTTAACACTTTTGGTCTCTGGGGCACTTTGGAGCATTGTTTTTACTAGTGGCAAGTTTTGAACTCCTATGAAAGCTTATTCCTGAAAGTGGCAATGTGACCTCTTGCTTTGGAAGTGGACCTACTGGACGCTAACACATTTAGTTGAATATTAAGTTGTCTAACAACACAAAATTGCAGCCAAAGGATGCTCTGTATTTTTTTTGGTTTTTCAGAATACAAATTAAAAACACATGACTTCCTTTTATGAGATTAAGGCAGCAATGGAGAATATTGTGCTACAATGTACATTAGTTGTAAATAATGTTCTATTCTCCTTTGTCATGTCTTTACAGTTATAATCAAAGGCCAACATATTATTGAACTAGACTGGCTGTGACTACAAAATCTTATAATGGAGAAGTAGGTCTTGTGTGATAACCTTGTTACATCAAAGTTGAATTTCTCGCCTTACGATATACACTTATATTCTATGAAAATTAAAAAAACCGGTAAAAATATTAAAATATTTCCTATACAGAGGTACCCTTTTCTAAGGTAAAGTCTAGTCACTGCTATAAAAAGGCATTAAAAATTAAGTAAAACACTGGTGTAAACCAAGTAAATGCTCACTATAAAGCTTTTATTTGTAAGGCAGATTTTCACCAGACCTTTGAGAAGTTATTTTGAAAATGTACTATTTGGAAATTCTCCCTTTGTAACTGATATTACCCATAGCAAACAAAAGCGAAGTCTGCAGATAGGTTCACAGAGTGTGCAACATAAATTACAAATGCAGGTCCCCTGCAAGTTGGAGGCCTTTTGACAGTGACCACGAAACAACATGAGGCCTTTAAAAGAGAGCCAGCTTAAGGCTTAGGGATTTTCTCACTTCACTGACTGTATTTTGTTCCCTTATTAAAGAAATTAAGCAACTAATCTTTAGTATGTCAGCTAAAGAAACACCTTTAGAAAGGAGGAAAGCAAAGCACGCAGGTGGTGCAGCCTTGCTGTCAGTGCTTAGGCCAAAGGGCCCGTGTTCTCACCAGGAAAAGCCATGGCAGCAATGGCTCACTTGTGTGAAGGCTGCGCTGCTGGGCCCAGACTTAGGCCTCTCAGTTTCTCCCCTTCTCAGCTCCCCGCAGCCACTTGCACCTAGACACCCACACGGGCTGAGGAGCACAGTTTCACTGAATTCAGCCCTGGGATCTGTGTTACTTCATCTTCTGGCTGGCTGCTGTTTCTCTGTGTGCTTCTGCTAGGCCAGCCTTACAGTGATTGCAGTTTGCCTAAACACGTTCTGGTTTTAAATTGTGAAGGAAAACTAATCAAATTCTGTAGTTAAAAGCAGCTATATTACACTGCTAGGCTTTTCTGCTGGTTGAGATGTCTTTACCAGCCATTTAGTTTTCTGTAGTAGTCTCTGGTTCATGCAGATGCATCTAAATTCCGTCTCAGGCAGTGAGCAGCACCACTGTACAAACTGATCACCAGCTGAGGATCTTGGTTCCACATTGATTTAATTTTTGTTAGGAACCAGGTGCAAAAATCTGAAATATTTTTGCCCTAGGGAAAACTTCTCAGTGCCTGGCATGGCTTACAAGTCCTCTCATTCTCCAGCTAAGCTTGAGCAGGCAAACCCAAGTAATTGTCCATGGAATCACAGCTAAGGAACACGTGCGTGCCTGTTTGGGCAGTCTGAGCAAACTTGGCTGATGGTCAGCAAAAACTGGCCTTTGGGAACAGGGATTAGAGGGGGCAAGTGCTTGGTGGAAGATTCCAAATGAAGTCCAAGTTACAATAGACTGAAATGCCTGGATAAAAAACTACTTTCCACAGTGCAGGAACACTGACACGTGGATGTTCTCTCTATATATGATCCTCTCTGAAACTTAGTGATGCAAGGTCACAGATTTAACAGGGTTTAACTGAAGGCCTAACTTCTGTAAATTAAGTTCTAAATGCTGCTTTTTCAGACTGTTTTACAGTGTCCTGTACTAGTGTACCTTCTTCCTAAAGGACCTCGGAATGTGGCTGGCTTTCTCATGTACCACCTAATACTAGTTCAGTAAAAGAAGATTTGTAATAATCCAGGTGTCCAAGCAGCTCACAGATTCATTCCTATATGGTGATTTCTGGCCACCTTTACTTAAAATATTCCATATGCTACTTTCAGCTTCTATATAGAGGGGAACATAGTAAGGTCTCTTCAAGGTCCTGTTTCTGGCAGTTTACCTTCATCTTCTAACAGCCTAACTTTCCACTGATTAGACAGGTCAGCCTCCAGTCATCAACAGGAACATGGGGATGAGAGAGAGGGAGCTAGACTGAAAAAAGGTAGGAAGGTAGACTCTTTTTCTCTGGAGGAGACTTTCTGGAGGTGTTTCCAGAAGATCTGTCTCTGTACTATGGCCAAAAGTCTGCAGACTTGTTCAAGGATCTAATCTGAAACAGCATGTTGGCATTTAAATTAAGGAGATTGAGTTTTTTGCACATGAGCTGATCTGTGGAACATAAGCATCCTTAGCCCTGAGAAAATAAAATGTATAGAACAAGCACATCCTACTTTACTGCTCAGAGTGCACACATAATTTCTGTAGGTAGATTATATACTGCCATCTGTTGAACTGTAATAGCTGTCTTATGTCAAAATCCTTCAGGGCCATTTTGAAATGTTTTAACAGGGCACTGCAAATAAAACATTTGTAAATCTTATTTCTTTCAAAATTGTTGATCTGCAGTTTACATTTGGTTTGTAGGAAATAAATTCTTAAAAGTTTGCCAACGTCTTGTGAGACTTAGTGAATCAGTCCAGGACGTGAATGAAAGCTACCTGCTCCCCCAGCTGCCAGCATCTGCTAATTAATGCTCTATGAATCGGAAGAACTACACAAGATACATTAAAAGCAAAAGAACTTTCTACATGGCCTCCTACAACCTAACAGTACAAAATAAACTTAATTCTTGTCAAAACAATAGCATAAGAAGTGGATGTGTATACAAAATGTTTGGGCTTGACCTTTTTAAATAATAGCATTTAAATGGTATTTGCTGAGGAGAAATGATCAATTATAGGAAATTTCCTCTGGGAAAATTGCATACAACATACATTGCACGTGCAGTTAGGGAACATGTACAATAGTAACAGACAAGTAGTTCTCCTACATTCTATATTTAAAATATCATGTTTGATGCTGGATTTCCTGCAAAATCCTTCACTATGGCAAGATGTCTTTCAAGTGTTGCCAGGGTGTGTGCCTCAGGACATGACAGAACACAAGGAGGACTGACAAAAAAAGATATGGTTCAAACAGGGACTAAATAGCACTAGTGCTTTTTGGACTATTGCCCAGGAAAGACTCTCTGTTTCTACCAGAAATCTAAATCCCTGGAGGTTTAGTAATTTAGCTTTAGGACGGTACCAAACATACGAAGAATTATCCTGTTGAATGACAGCAGGAGGGGTACAAAGGAAATAGGGGATATATTTCCCTGTCTCTAACTAACTTTCTGTGGCTTGATGAAACAATATGGATCACAGGCAGGTCTTTCTCACTGTCAGGAAGAGAGGTCGGAAGAGATGCTAACATGTGGCAGCTGCTTCCTTTATTGGATCTGAAAAAGGCTTTCAAGAACACCTTTTCTAGAACTGTCAAATGAGCTATTTCATTGCTTTGCTGAATTCTTCTCACTGGATTGTTAACAAAACAGCCAATGTAATTAGAAAGCAGGTGATACTGCATCTTGAACAGCTTGTATCAAAAATTTTCTGCTTTTGGAAGTGGGCTGCCTACTCCATTGGCATATACTTGCCATCCTATGGGCTATCTGGGAGAGCTCCATTCCCCAGAGTGGCTGTGTTCCCACAATAGGTACAGCTGAGGGAAGGAGTGAGCTGCTTGGCTGAAAATTCAACACTGAGTTACAGGAAGATTTGCAGTTAAACCACATGGGTAATAAGGACCTGACTGGGTGACTTTTTAATTACTTGTTCCTTTGAACTGTGGTCGGTTGAACTGAAGCGTAACTTTGTAGTCTTTTATATTTTCCATGCTTAAAATGCATTTGGGAGCTCAAAGCAGGAGCTTAAAAGAAGCTAGCTGCTAGAGCTGTGGCTTTGTGCGGGGCTGACTGTACCATATCACTGAGTGGAGGAAAAGAATATAACCTGGCCTTCACAAAGGTATTTGTCATTTGAATGAATGCTAGTTTGTTTCTAATGGCATCATTTATTGTCCAAGAGGCATGAGGTAGTTGAGCATCTTATTCTGTGGAGAATTGAAGACTGTGTTTATCCCTGGGACACAAGTAGTATTATTTTGGGGGAGACTTCTTTTGAGCAACATCTTGAACTTAAAGCCTAGCTGAGCAGTCATGCAATGTGTATTATTTTTTCTTTTCATTTGGTCTATTTTTGGTAATAAGATTCCTGCTTTCTTTGATTGGCCTATTGTCTTCTCTATAGACTGCGAGTTCTTTGTCTCTAAAGCTTCAAAACAAGCTGGCAATAGTGCAATGGAATCCTGAGCTACAAATACTAGGCTAAACCAAAGAAGTTATGCAGTAATAGAAATAAAAATAATGTAGTAGGTGATTGCCTCGGGAGTTGGTATTAAAAATACAATCAAACCCTACCATGCTGGGTAAAGCTGATTTCACTCCCATGTTAAGATAGCTTTGCTCTTATTTCAGAGCAGAGCTGTGATGAAACGTAACTTCTCTTGCCTGGGTTTTGCTATATGGATGGTGGTGATGGGGTGTGACATAAGTGAATGCTGGTGCAGGTTGTCAGCCTTTCTAATCATGAGCAAACCAAACAATATATAATGTGACAAGCTATTAAAGCTCCACATTAAAGAGCCTCCAAGAGTTTCAAAACTTGGTCAATATATCTACACTAAGAAGTTTTTGAACCATGCCAAGCCAGTGGCTGAAGCAGCTGTATTATTGAAAAGTAAGCTTTTTAACAGTGAAGAAAGTCTCATGTAGTATAGCAAACAATCAAAATGGGTTTAACTATGAAGTTGGTGGGATGGCTTTTTTGAAGCCCTCGATGTATTTTCACTGTTTAGCCTCTTGTGTAATTACAGAACTAGAACTGCAACATTTGAAATTCCTTTATTACTGAAATATATTTAATAACAGGATTTAAACAGCTATCAAACATCAGCTGGGCCACAAAATATTACTTCTGTTGTAATTAGAAGAAAATATCCCTTGGGTTTAAAACCCTGTTTAAATAAAAGTATTTGTCACAGAGTCTCCTTAAGAAAAGGGCAATACTTGATAACATTTCAAAGTATTGATTATGCTGGAGGAAAAGGATGAATAAGAAGAGAAATTTCCATTCCATTATTTTGAACAGAAATCAATGTTAAATTGAAAAGGCCAAAATCACTGGGGATTTTTAATCTGGGCTATTTTAAAGAAGAACAAAAACCCTCAACAAATATTGTTTTATAAATAAAAAGCCCCATCCTTTAAATGGTCTTTTTAAAAGAGGAAGCACTACAGTTAAAAGACAAACTGAACTGAATGGATAGAGGCAGACAAATTCAGAGTTAAGGTCCAGATATAAACTCTGGGCTAGATTCAGCTAAGCTCCTGCCTCTGAAAATTACTGTGGATCTCGTGAAAAATAAGCACAAAAAATAACTCAAACCTACTGAATCTAGTGATCACTGGGAAGATACTACAGTGGTAAGTGACCACAGAATAACAGCACCCAATTTGCGGTTTGTTCTGTATCTTCTACCTTGCATAATACTACCAAAGAGCAGAACTGGATTTTTTAGAATCAAATATGCCTAAAATATCCTTCTGAATTATTCAATGCGATCATACTATGTTTTGGTATCTGAACCCAGGTTAAATTATAGTAATAGCATGTTCACAGCAGGAGAATAAAGCCAAAGTGCAGTATTTTGGTGCCTCTGGGTAGATTACATAATACTAAAAATTATTCTGTCTTCCTTTGTGTTTTACATATGAAGTATGGGCCATATGATAAAGCCAGGGAATACATTATTCATGAAGTACAGTGTGATATTACAATGTATCCTGTACTTAGTAGCTGTAACAGGAATTCTGTTCCTGCTGCTCTTCAGCTTGTGTACTTAGTCAGAAAACGGTATGGACATACACAACAAAGACAACCTTCTTCACCAAGAGAAGAAACTAATAACAAACCACTGAAAATGAAGCACTGAGTCTTCACTTCAGAAGAATGCAAACTCATATCCCAAAGGATAGTATGGCAAGAAAGCTAATGACATTAGTACATAGTTAAAACTGCTCTTTCCTCATAACTGTGATATACTTTTTCCTTAGATCTAAGAATGTTCAAGTGTTGTTGGTTTAAAATAGGTCGTGGCATGAATATCTGAAGTAATTATTACTGTCAGAAAAGTTTAATTCACTTCTTCACAATAAAAGAGCATTTAACTTATGTTGATTGCTTTTCTTCTCTGCTCCTCCCTCCTCCACTTCTGCCAATAGCAAAACTCACAAGTTTTGGTCATGTAGGGATCTCATGGCACCAAAGGATGTAAGAAAAATTAAATGGAGTCCTTAAAGGTCATTTGAAGCCAAGTAATAGTAGGGAGGCATTGAGAACAGAGAGCAGATGTCTTCCCTCAAAGAGTCAGTGGATAAGCTCTGAGCTAGCCTGGTCCAAGCGTAATTGAGGGAGCTTTGAATTTGACTTTTTTTGTTTTCTCAGTTTAGCTTAACATATTGGCTTTTTCCTCAGCTTGTTTGTTGTCATATTGTTAGCCAGTGTTGAAGCTGTAAGGGAACAGAAGTAGTTGTTTAATAACATTGTTGATTCAAATGATGTTAGTGAGAGGTTTTAAATACATTGGTTGACAAATCTAGAGTTACAAACAGGTTCACAATAACAGCTTATAACTGAATTTCTGTGGATCCCAGTTTGCAGTGAGAAATGTGCTGAATATAAAAGCTGTTTAGTGAGCTCTGAGTTCAGTTTTAAAATCCAGATCTGCCAAGCGTCTATGGGAAGAAAATTTCTGTACTTGTTTGGTTACTGTAGTCAATGTTTTGTTTAACCACTCTGAACAAAGCACTAGCTATGCTTTAGCAGTAACAAAGCTATTTCTAGCTGTTCGTTGGAGACCGCAACAAATTAATGTGCCTGAGTGCTTGGCATGTTTTGAGAGATCATTAGGAATTTACTCTTGAGTACAGTTTTTTCTAATTTCTGGGAAATTTATGGCTTCCTTTTTGCCATTATAGATTCAGGTTCAGAAGAAAAGTACTGTGTTGGAATGTTTGTTTAGTCCATTTGCACAGGAACATCTGCCTCTGGAAAAATCAACTTATTACAGCTGGAACATTAAATCTTCAGACAACTGAGGGCAGGAATAAGGGAAAGAGAAGGCAGGAAAAGGTGCTATGCTACTGCTTATTCTTGGCCACATCAAATAAATTATGGTTATAAAACAGGATGCCTTTTTTTCCTGCTTCCATTCTGCATCCTATAAATCTACACTCAGATTATTTCCTTGAAAATTCAAGATTGTACTTCAAAAAGCATTTTTCAGAGTAAGCAAAAGGCAAAATTTATTTTTTAAATACCAACATGCAAACCACCACTATAAAATCTAGGTCATGTTTTGAGGTGGTGTGCATAATTCTAGTTGCTTTCAACTTTGAAGACAGAAAGTGGTCCAGCTTGAATGCTGATAAGTGTAACAAGCTTCATATTTGCATCCTTTTTATCTTCTACACAAAGGACTTTATTTCAATAAGCTCATTTTATTTGCTAAAAGGAAAGCAGTATTTGGAAACCTATAGCGTAATTTTCATGGGTGCTTAAGAAGTTTTCAGCAGTGTTTTTAGTCAACTGGAAGCCTGTGGGGAAAGCCTCTCCCACATAACCTAGCACATAATTTCATCACAGCCATTGTGGCTAAGCTCTGGCACTGGTTATTTGTTTTGCTGTCTTCCGTGTGTTGTGGTACATAATTGAAGTTTAGGAAATGTGACTTCAGATTGCTGTGCAATAACTGAGGGAGAGGCTGTGACTTGTTTAAATGCACATGATAGTTTGAAAATACCTTTGTGTCTGGGTGAGATCTCACCGTATTCAGATACAACCTAAAATACTGGATTTAGGTGATCTGTAAAACTGGGGGTTCTGCTTAGGCAAAGAAGCAAGGTGCTAAAAGCTTTCCAAGAGTTGATGTGTACGGTACTAAGCCTCCTGTGTCTTCTCATGCTAGCAGAAATAAAGAACCACAGACCTGCAAATGTATCCACTGTGAGGAGACTGACACAAACCTGTAATTGTTGCTAAAGGCAGGAAAGGGTTGGTATCAGAAGAGGAAGCATAGTGAAAAGAGTACAAACCTTAAACTGCCTGACATTTCCTTGGGCCACAAGTTGATGCTCATTTTCAGGTGTGATGCAGTAAGCTAGTCTCTAAACCAGATGGGAAGAAGAGGAAAAGTCAGCCATATGAAGTAGGATTATGTCTGTAATCCCCAATCTATAATGGGGAAGTAGCATGAACTTTATTTAAAGCGGTAACTTAAATCTTTAATATCACTGCATCGTGTGCCTTTAACTTCGTCACTGAGAGAACAAGCTTATTGTAAGCCCCTTGGTATTAGCCTTTAATATAACAAGCAACAGTAGAAAGTTTATGCAAATACTAAGTCCAAATATTTAGCAAGTGCATATGGAAAAGAACATGAGGAACAAGTTGGTATCACACACTTTACATCTCCTAAATTCACGCTCTTCTGTTAGTGCTGTAATGGGGTTGACCAGTCCCAGTGGGAGCGGAAGTATGGACCGTTTCCCAGCACATCTCCCTTGTCTACCCTCTGCTGTGCCATTTGGGACCACATAGAGATTTTGATTTATCATGAACTTTCAACCAGTTTGAGTTCCCATTAGACTAGGAGCATACTTTCTCCACACTTTTAAGAGCCACAAGTTAGGGCATCTTATCCTACAATAGTTATTTAGTGATAATATACTGGTCTTTTGCTCTATTTCTCAGGGGGAAACCAGAGAGTTGCTGTTTATGGGAGCTGTAAGAGACAAACCAGAATTTTCTAAAACTACAAAATGAACAAGAAAATGTGGTTCTGGCCAAAGCCTTCTACATCCCAATATCAGTTAACTGGTGTGAGCTGACAGAAGTCTGTTGGGCCAGTACAAATTATTCTTTGACTTTTAGTAGAAAATGGGTTTGTAAACCCCCAGGAAGAACCAAACAAAGGGACTATAGATTGCTGGAAATGAGAACTAGAAACTATGAACAACACTGGGATGTTGGAGCGGGGAGAACAGTGTAGGTGAAGTGGAGTTCCCACTTTGGGGGTGCCCTTCTGAGGTGAACGACAAACAAAGGGACTTTAATGTTTCAGAAACAAGATATTTATCCCTTTGGGTCTGGGTTTATGAAATGGGATTAAATAGTGCAAGATGCTGCTGTCTAGTATCCTGATGTTTTCACTGAAGTACATAAAAAGCAACAGGCTACATGAGACTATAAGCAGTGCCTATAACTGAATTGGCTTGATTTTCAGATCTATTATGGCAGCTTCATCTAGCTTGAATGTTAAGTTTCTTCAAGCATTCTGATATTAGTGGTGAACATAATAGAAAATTCTGCATTAATTCTAGCCTTGGCAGAATGTTGAAATAATTCCAGGAAATAGAGGATAAGGGTATGAATTGGCTGCTGTTAAAGGCAGAACTCTGGGCTAAATAGATCTGTTGCTGTGATTCAGTAAAACATTTCTTCTGTCCTTCCTGGATGCTCATTCAGTGAACTAAGGCCATCCTGAACATAGCGCTCCTTTGGGGTCATGTCCTCCCCTCCCAGCATGTAGAAATACATCTGGGGACTCTTACAAATCTAAGGTGGGAGAGCTCTGAGGTCCCTTTGTACATATGGTAGTTTACAACACGCCAGGATAGAGTGATAAAGCATATCTTGGACTGAACTCTGCTTAGGTAGAACTGCATAAAGACCATACCTCAGAGCTAAATATGCAGATGCCATCATTTGTATTTTGTTGTTGTTAATAAGGAAAATAGAATCTCATCAAATGCATTATTTGCATGCATCAAAAATATTTTTCCAGAGTTGTTATGGTGCTGTGTGGAAAGCTAATTTCTGTCTAGAAACTCAAACAGTTTGCAGTAATCCTACTTCAGAACTGCAGTTCATCTGACGGTTAGATCCAAAAGGCAGTAAATTTTGGGAATAAGAGAAACAATCTGCCAACTCAGATTCAGACATTTCATTTCATATGAACATTTCATGACATTTTATTAGCATTCCACTTACTTCTTTAAAGGTCCCACGCACATTCATAAATTTATAGATAATATAGGCAGGCACAAGTATCATTGAAGATAATGCTATTCCCCAGCCAATGCGATTTGCCCAGAGAGGGAAGGTGTAGTCATCATAGGTCAGAGGTTTGAAATTTATTATGCTGACTATCACGACAAACTAGGGAAGGAAGAATAAAATGAACCACAGTTTTGAGATGAAGAAACTTGATGGAAAACTTATGTCCTGCGCTTAATTAGGAAGCCACCCTAAGGTTTATTTCAACCCAGCTTTACCATTACCTTCATTCTATTTACTCTGTGCCTATTAGTGCTTAAACTGTTGAAGCTCTTGATGCATTCACTAGTATTAACAGTTCATTTTAGCTACTATGGACACAGATGATTTGAAATTTTGTTAGGAAGATCAGGTGTCTGTCTGCTACTACCTCATTTAAACTAGTAAACTAAACTAGTGTTACAGATATAAAAATGGCATTCTGTACTCAAGAAAAACCTCTACAGGTTCTCTTGTTTTTCCTTTCTTTGTTTCCCAGAGGTATTGGGCTTCATTTAGAAGTTTTGTACCCATTTTTTCAATGAGTCGTAACGCAGACTCCAGCATGATACATTTACTGAAGAAAGGTCAAGCAGGCTTAAGTCCTGGGAAAGAAGGTTGGTTTTCATTCTGCTGGTATTACTTTGTCCAGCACTAGATGCAAGGGTGGGATACCACTATATTTCTCTCTGTTACATACACGTGGATTGTGTAATATGCAGAGTTCCTTGACTTGATTCTCTGGACTTATACACTCTGCTCTATATATCAATCTCAAGAGTATTTTCAACCTAGGGTTTCAAAGACTATCCAAGGAGGGTAATGGTGTGGGTAAGGAAGCTGATGGTGTGAAATCCAGTTAGAAAAATACTAATTCCATTTTGAGATTTTTCTTGTAATGATGTACATAGCCACAGACTTTACAGGGAAAAACTTGAAGAAGATAGGCTGTAAGAAGGTAAATTATATTTACTTTTCCCCTTTAAATCAAGATTTTAATGTCCATGTTGCCTTTTAGAAAATTGAGAAGCTATAACAAAAATGCCCAATGTCCTCTACTCAGTGTGGTATCATTTCCATGGGGTTTAAAATATATAGATACCCATGATTTAAGTTGATATATTCCAAGTTTAGTACTTCCAGATGGAAAAAAAGTGCATTGCGATGGCTGAAAGATGCAGTACCTATAGATTTTCTGATTCTTGTGTTTATAGGCTTCAGTAGGAAGGTATTTGGGCTGTCTCACCAAGAAATCTTAAGCTACCTGAACATTAGACTGACAATCACTTCAGCTTTCCCTAGCTAGCTTGATAGAACTCTCACTTTGTAAAATGTACATTTTCAGTGGTCTCCCAGTGTTCAAAACCTGCGGATACTTGGTGCAGTGTTTTTCCTTTCTACTTGAGTGAGCCTGTTTGAAGCACTGCAGGATATAGTTCCATACCAGCTTCTTTGTAGAACAGTGTTTAAATTAATATATGCTTGATAAGTTCTTACTGCTGAATTAGGTCCAGAAGCTTTTATATTAAAAAGAAAAATGTGGACCTGAAGGCTGTCATAAAAGCATAACCATTGCATCTTTGGAGTACTAGTCCTGCTTTGAGAATTCTCAGTTTTAATGCAGTTAATAGTCTCCAAAAATCATAGCAAGGTCAAGTTTCCCTGTTATTCATCCTGACCTTTTGATTTACAAATATGCATAGGAAAAGGTCCCAATATAAAATGGTATTTTGGTTCTGAATCTAACCTTTACACACAGCAACCAAATTCACACTGGGATTTCTGCCCTGCACCCAACCCCCCAATGTAATGAAGCACTTCTCTTTTTTCACATCAGGCAGCTTCCAAGGTGTGTCTACTACATCCCTTCAGCGTTTCATAGAGCTAATTACTGGGTGTAATGTATTAGATTTTTTTTTAAGGTATCATTCCACAATTTGGGGATCTAGGTATCTTCCAAAGAAAACTAAATTCTTGCTAACACAATCTTTTATCCCTGGCTAGTTTATTTTCCCAACAGAACGATTTGTGTTTAATATGCCTAGATGGAGGGGGGGGGGGGGGTGGGGGGTGTTCACAATTGCCTTAGGAAACCTTCTTTCTTTTAATCTTGCTGAAGGAAGGAACAGAAGATGACCATACCCAGAATTAGCTTCTCTTTCACAACAACTGAGAACAAAGAAGAATTAAATTGGAGTGTCTCCTATTCATCCTGACATCATCAAGCATAGCAATGGGTATCTTGATCTATTGTATATTCTAGGAAGCAACATACTAGTGTTCTTTCCATGATGAAATAAAGACTTACCAGTAAAAAAGCAGGGCTAACAAATTTCCAGCACAATCTCCAGTAGAGGCCTGGCTTGAAGCCCATCATTTGTTGAATATCTTCACTGAATCTGTCCACACCTAGAAGAGATGTGAACATCAGACTGGAGTAAATCAAAATGATGAGATGCTGATGCTGGCACACCCTAAAATATCTGCTCTTTCAGAAAGCAGAACTGAATGACTTCTAAATCAGAAGACATGTAAGATAACCACACTGATCTCCTCCCAATGACTAGATGTGCCTTTGCCAGGACTGTACCCAAGTCTTACATGCCTCTGAGCACTTAAGGCCTGTTGCAAATAACATTACCATTGAAAAGTGGCATTTCACAAATATCTAGAATTTAAGTTGTGAATGGAACACAATTTTTTTTAATAGTTGTGGACTGTTGTAACCTAATTACACAATACTATTATATGTACACTGAAGACCCTTACTTAGACTACTTACTGATAATGATGTAGGTTCATATGCTACTTACTTTATCAAAAGAGGAGTATTTGTTCTCTTAATGGCATACTTTACTTATCTTTCAGTGTTTCACTGAATACCACAGAATGTTTATTATATCTACGAAAAATGTAATTTTACCTTTTATCACCTTTCCAAGGAACTAGGGAGATGCTTTTTCTGTTCAATGTTAACTGTGCAAAGCTACATCAGTTAGAAAGAGGTGGCCCTTTTTAGAGTTTCCTGCCTGTGTTTCAGAAAATAACAATATCAACTAGAGATATCCAAAATTGATACCTCTGTATTCATCTAAATATCTAGTAATATAGCTGTTGTAGATACCTGAGAAGATGCATGATCTGTTCATGTGAGTAAAAACCAAGAGTAGTTAGAAATTTTACCTGCTGTGGTAATTAAGACAGCAGAGGATAACATGAAAATCATTAAATTAAAACATAGATCAAAGTCAATCTCTGCTAATTGTACCAGAAATATTGAATATGGGCTTAGAAATACGGATGTCTTGATTGATTGATGATTATCGAAACCTTGATAGTAGCAGACAGTATTTCAGTATAAGACTTTGTATTGCCATGCAAGATTTCTATTGTCAGGAAAACTATATAACAGTATCCTGTTCAAAATCATTCAAATGTTAGCTACCTGCAGTGGGATTCACTGCAGTGCAGAGAAATGGAGGTACCAGAACAAAGTATTGAACAAGTGACATAATGGCCAGAGGGGAGCAGAGCTGCAAACAGCTAGTTCTCAGTCTTTAATATCCCTTGCATCCATCTAGTCTGAGATTTTCTATGTGTGTGTTGCTACATGTGTGTGTGTATTTAGTACATACATAAGCTAGAGTATTAATAGCTATAAAATCAGTGTAAATAGTTGCAGTAGACATCTCTTCCCACAGCCAACGCAGAAAGGAAGATCCTCTGACCTTGTTGACTCCCCTTCAGAAACACTGTCTAGACTGTGACTTCAGAGTCCCAACAGATAATGCTGCACAGGTCAAGGTGAAAACAAAAAAATCTGCTGTCCTGGATTCCTCAGGACATGTGAAATTTTTTAGCAGTGAATAAGGAAGAAACAGCATTTTGGTCAGTGGCTGTTAGTTCCTCACGGGTTTTACACAATTAAGTGTTACGAATTCTGTGTCTGAATACCCTAGGAAGCACTGCACAAGTATAATGTGCTTGCTAGGAGTGGCAGTAGTCTGATCTAGCTAAACAGTTTAAATTATGTACAAGGATATCAAACTGTCTGTATGGAAGAAATGTATTTGTTTTTACCTAGTAAACTCTCATGCTTTCTGAAAATAGTGTAGTCTTCAGTGGGACACTTTCCAGCTACAGTATTTACTGGAACACTTTTTTTGCATTAATTTACTATCATTTACTATGCAAAGCAAACATGCATTTTATAGTGACTGTAAAATGTCTGTTCAAATGGTAGTTTCTTCCTAGTTTATTTTTCTTAATTGATTGTACTCTGGTTGGACTCAACCAGGATGAGGTATGTTGCAAAAGATTAAGCTCATGCTATTTTCTACATGATATTTTAGAATGGGATGAGTATTGCTGATAAAAAAATGGTGAAAAAATGTCCTTCTCAGTTTTCTTTAAAAAAGAAAACAGTCCCTGATTTTTGGGCTCCCAGAAAACTAGTTGTCTCTAGTGCAATCTGTCACATCAGACTACTAGTTTGTGATTTATTATACTTGATATGTTAGAAAATTTACTTTTAATTCTAAACCCCTTTAAGTAAACAGCAGAAATGCAGCTTTTTACCATAAACATTCGTTCATTAGAGAGGATGTATAGTTTACCATAATTGTTTCTCTTCATGTGGATCAATTCAGTAGGATTTATTTAACATATTTAATGTAAATAGGGTAGCTTGAGTTAGTCCTTTATATGCAGCCAGGATAACATATTTATAAGGTCTGGACATTTGAGTGTAAACTTCTTTGATTTCCACCCCTCCCAATATTATGTACAAGTAAAGAAAAGTAGCCAAAAGGATCTGCAAATGCTCTTTAAATTTAATCTAATTCTGTTTGCAGTGCCTTCTGTGAACTTTAAAGTGACTGAATTTCAACTGCTATGAATACTGAGTGAAATTTATCATTGTGCAGAAGGTCAAAGACAAGGGCTAGGTATCTCAAAAAAATTTATTTATAGGTTTCCAGAGCTCAAATATTGCTTGGTGTTCAATTTCTACTGAAAATGGGGGAGAAGTAGGCCATGCTCTCAGACTGCTTTTTCAACAGTATGCTTTTTCAATACTATATATTTTCAAATAACCGTTCCAAGAGTTAAGTAGAACACTGCTATAACTACAGATGATTGTGCCTGTAGGGCTTGCTTTTTCCCAGTTCTTCAAAGCGTTTACCCAGTTTTGGTTGGGTTTTTTTGTGATTCTGTAGGATAAACTGAAACTGTGGGCGACTCGGTTAGAAGGGAACTGGTTTTCAACAAACACAACTCCAGATTACATGCTGGAGACCTGGTGTTGAATATGGATATAATCTCCTTGCTTTTCCAGTGAGAAACAAGTAAAGAGATACTTAGAATTTATTATCAGGTCTTGGTTAAACACATTGAACCCAAAGAGAATTTCAGTGTAATTTCTGAACTAATAAACACTGCAGCTGCTTAAGCATGTCACCACTGTTAATGGTCTATTAAATAGCACAGAAAATTTGGCCTGTTCTCTATGTGCATAATACCGTGTTGTTGAGGAATTAAATCAATATGCATAAAAGAACAGGTTAGGAAGAAAGTGAAAAGCAGGTTTGGCTATAATTGCAAGTTACCCTCCTTACATTGGGACATTCTTCCCTTGCCTCAGTGGTGCAGAGATCAGAGTTCAGATAGAATGAAAGTACCTCCTGCACTTCCTGGTGCTAGAACTTTGTAAGTCCTTTTGCTGTATAGACTCAGGCAAGGGCTTTAGAACCACTCACTTGCACAGAAGCCCTTGAGCAAGTTCTGGCCCTGAGGTGAAACTGCTTAGTGGTCATAGCTGAAATAATTTGTGGGCATGTTTCCAAAAAGTAGTGTCATAGCTTCAACAATCATTTGGGTCTCTACATTCAGTCTTTGTGTTGTTTTCCTCTCCTGTCTTAACTGTGTGATGTATAGTATTCTTTTACATGCCTGGTAGCTTTTTGTGTCAGTGGGACAATTGTCTGTTTTCATTGAGAATATTCATCAGAGGGATGATAGCAGGGTTGTACAAGAGGAGAAATGGTAACAAGCTAGCAGTCATAACTAAAATACATCTGTATAATAAAACAAACTAGCTCTCCCTTCTCTTACATATAGAGTTGGCCTTTGTAAGAAGAAACTTCACAGTAAGCAGTCATAGGTATAATTTGAACTAAGTTTTCCTGGTTTTATTCTGTGCCAAAATGTCAATGCTTGCCTTCAGGCTGGCTTAATATTTGACTGGGTCATTAAAGCAACTGGGGTCTATCAGAAAAAGAGTAGTAGACAAGGCCATGTCAGATTTAATCAGTTTAAATAGCTCCCGGGGCTGTAATAAGTTCTTCAAAAAGCAACAGGTCATTCTATAAAAACATCTGTCAGCTGCTTAAGACAAATTCACAGATACTTTTCCAGTTGCAGGGAGGCAGCAGGGAGAAAAGAAAGGCTGATGAAGGACAGAAGGGGCAACAAATAAAATTTGACTAACCTTGGCTTTGTCTGTGAACCACATACAAAGTCTAGCTATTGTGAAGTGCAGTAAATGCTATTTTAATAGTAGCAGAGAATAACTTGCCCTTACTAACTGAAGAATATTTTTATCTCTCTGCTTCCAAGCTAAGCTATGATGACTCTTCTGCATCCATCTCTTTACAGGGACTAAAGACACTTGTCAGTGAAATCTAGTGTCTGTGCAGCATATAAGCTGCTAGTGCCATGAGTGACAGAATTAGTGTGTTAAAGCTAAAACCTATTTCTTTAGTAGATTGAACAGCTTTATGCAGAATGCCATTCTTTTGCATCACTATTCATCAACAGGTTTTAACTGCAAGAGAGTTGGACTAGAAGAATATGGTGGCAGAGAACAGATGGATAAATAAGTGGCTGAGGGAGGTAAATGACAGTAAGAATGCTGACGTCTAAGAAATCCTGAATCATGTATTAACTCTAAACACTATCTCTGAATAGAAATGAAGGTGACTTTCAGAGAACAACAATCTTATTGGGAATCAGAGCAGCTAGTTCAGTACAGATTTAAATAGGAAAAAGATCTGCAGGCTCTGTGACAGTGAAACATGGTAACAATGAAAAGAGTTGTGACCAGAAAGTATGAGATGACAATTAAGAGATCAGGAAAGAAAACAAGAGCTCAAGAAACTTGGTTAGTCTAGCAGCAAGCAATTTCAGATATAACTGACAGTTAGGACTGTTACAGTGTGATGACTTGTTTAAGACCTAAGATTCAAAATCCTATTGCTGTATTTGGAGAAAATGAGATATTCTTTTTTGGGTCCTTATTATTTTTCTAACCCTATATGTGACAATGTAAAGCACTGATAGCATTCTTCCCAAAAGAAAGAAAATCACTTTCAGTGTTCCTTTAGCAAGATATGCCTAATTCAAATTAAATTCTGACTTTTTTTTCTGCTTGATTTGGTGATTTAACAGCACTTTGTAATTTCTGCTTTTCCAGAGGTGGCATCTTCTCCAGTGAATAGGTCTGAGGCTATGAATGACCTTACGTTGGTATATGATAGGGGAAACTTTGAACTCTGGGTGAGTGCTAAAACATACAGACTCCTCTAGGTTGAGGGCATAGGTGGTAAAGGGAAATGTGAAACACTGACTTCAGATATTTAAAAACACCTCATGTATTAAATGCTGAATTAGGGATGGGAAAAGCACACAAAGACCAGATACTACCTCATAACTTCATAACCAGAGGTTTATCAGGCTATATATATAATCTAATATTCAAATAATTCTACTGTAAGCAATATTCTGTTCAACCTTTTTGTTTCACTCCTTTGGGAGCAGTAGTACTAGTAGGATTCAACTTTGTCAGTTATAGTAGCTGTGCTTTTTTGTTGATTTTTGGTTTTTTGTCTTTTTTTGTTGTTGGTTGGTGTGGTTTTGTTTGATTTTTTGGTCTTTTTTTTTTTTTTTGGTTGGTTGTGTTGGGTTTTTTTGGGGTTTGGGTTTTTTTTCCTTCTTGATGAAATTGGATGACACAAGACAGTTCACAAGACTGTGAAGTTCCTCTAGGCTAATGACTGAACTCAGGCAGACTCAGTGTCTTGCCGTGTTGCCAAAGTCAGTGTTGTAGTGGAAAGCACAACTTCAATTTCCTGGTATTTCATGGTTAAGGTTATCCAAGTGCATTCATATAGGTTCAGAGCAGTTAATGGCACCCTTTGCCATCACTGTGATCACTTATACAGGGGGAAGAAAAGAATTTTTTTTTCTTTCTTATGAAACTTGTTTATTGATTGTCTTGCTTTTTATTTGTTACTTTAGGGAGGAGAAAAGTATTAAAACCTAGTAAGGCCTGGGAAATTCTTTAATAAGCTGGACACATCATCTGAGATCTGACTTGAATTGTGAGCCATCTTTTTTCAGGGTACTGCAGCACATCGCTGCACTCTGGGTGGCACACAGTGATTACAGCCTAGTGCCAGAGATCAACTATATAGTCCTAAAGCCTCCACATTGGGCATAAAGCAAATTACTGCACCCTTTTTGTGGCATAAATTAGTATGAAATACAGATACAGTATTATCCCTAGTATCTAGGATGTTGGGTATTCCATACCATGAGATAAGATATAAGTGACTAGTGTTTTACGGTAAGTAAGAATATTGTCTCAATCAAAAGGGACTAATGAAAGAATTATTATAACCCTCTAAAGACAAACTATTTGTGTTCCATGGGGGGAGAGTGGCATTGGCCCTGGGGAAATCATGGAAAGAAGGATTAGGAGAGTCTGTACGTAGGCGAATCTATTTTGTTTGAAAGTAGCAGGTATAAACCTGCTACTGCAAGTCTTCAGCAATAGTGAGAGCTGAAAATACTTGCAAAAGTAGCAACATTTCCTAGGAACTGCAGTTTCCTTCACAAAGCAATTTTCTTTGGCTTTCTGTGGGGTTTCAAAGCTTGGCCCACTGCATTCCTGTCACTGTTCATAAATCAGATGCAAATCACTGTGTGAAACCTGTCTTGCCATGGTTTCATGTATAAAGGGCTATGTTGTTTTCCATTAAAAGCAAGTATAATTGGAATATATGGTATTTTAGAAAATATATGGAATTTTAGAAAAGATTTTGCAGGTGCAATATGAAGTGCTTACCATAAAACCAGGAAACTCCAATTGCTTCCATTAGAACAGCAAACAATATTGAAGTCCCAGCTGCAAATGTGTCCAGAAGTGTGAGCACATAAATTCCACCCTAGCATTGGGGAGTTAAAAGATGCAAAACACCAAAGTTACAAATAGAATCATCTCAGTAGTTAAGTATCTAGTTAACAGGAATCTGCTTCACTTGAAGCACTCTCGTGACCCAAGCATCTTAATATGGAGCTGATGCTGCAGACGTGGATTCATATTTGTACACAAAATAGTGGAATTGACCTTGCAGCTCTTCTGTAGAGGCTGCTTTTGACTTCACTGGGAAACAGAAGCCTTGGCTTAGCATGATTCATGAGTGATCTCAGCACTCGGTGCAGTAGAAGCTGAAGGCATTGCCTGTTTGGGGAAAGGATCAGCAGCTTGTAGGACAGGGCCTGCCTACAGCAGTTAATGAAGGTCTTCACCCCGTGTCATTTCTCGGCTGCGGTGTTAGCAAGCTTTGCTCAGCGGAGAACACAAACCAGATCATCTCCCTTCACAACAGCAATTTCTGTCCTTCAGTGGTTCATGACTGAAAACTGGAAATACTTTTACTAAAGTCTTCACTGATACGTGGTGTAGCTGCTGTTTGACTACTTTCTGTGTCATTTCATGATGTGGTATGAATTTGTGTAAATTACTGCTCAGTTTGGGCTAACAAGGAATGGAAGACTGTGGTATGTTTGTCTCAATGTGAACATGAAGTGTTTCAGGCCATTCTTTGTCACATGTAAACAACTGTAATATTTGCAGTTGCAGTACATTTTTGTAAATTTTTTTTTACAACCAAACTTAATCTAACTTTGCCTGTTGAGAAGGGGAGAAATAAAGGAATTCTTTTCCATGTTTTTACCACTAATATAACTAGCGCTTGCACTATTTGGATCTGTAGGTGATTTTAATCTCTGTGATCATTCGGATTTCTTTTTTTCTTACAAAAGGAGTTTTCTGAAACAGCTGTGCATATTTACAAAAATAGAGAGAGCAGTACTCAGGCCTTCTCTAGGTTTTTAATTCTGTGGGGACTTGTCCGGAAACTGAACTTTGGTTGTTGTGGTAGAAAGAAAATGTTGCTTTTTAAATGACATTTGAGTTTGACCTCTTGTTTTTTTTTCTCTACACCTGCTCTAAATGAATGTCTTTACTATCAATCTAAGTAATGTGCATGACAAATATGGTTTTGTAAGAAACATGTTTTCAAATTGCAGCCTTAAAACTTCAGAAGACAAAATCCAACAGATTAATGTGATGGTATCATGAGGCTTTTACATTTTATTTTGTACACTTCAGAAATATTCTTCTTCAGTGATGTGATCCAATACATTTGAACAAGTCCAGGCAGTTTTGTGCATTCCAGCTGGTGGGGTGCACTGAAGTCTAAACAGGTGCCATTATTTAAAAGCTAGAGCTAGGTTGTTATCTTGAGCTGCTTTAGCTCACTTGAAGGAGGTGGAATTACACCTACTGGCACCTGTTCTGTTTCTTAACCACTGAGTTTCTTATCTTCTACTTCAGGAAATTTTACTCCAATTGAAACTTTGAATAAGGAAGGAGCATGTTCAATTCTTTCAGTAACAATAGACAGAAAATGGTATTAAAAGTATAGGTATTTTAAATGATATATCTATTTTTATTGTCTCAAATGTTTTCTGGTTTGAGGAAACTAGAGTAAAATTATTGGGATAGTCTTTTAGTGTCATGATTTATGAACTTATGTCATTTCAATAATCTAAATAACAGATCTGGAAACCATTTATAGGGAAGGAGAGAAGTTCAGCACATCTACTTTGTCCCTTAAGTTCCATTTGGTTCTGAGACTTTAGGCACCTTTGCTTACAGGACTTTTTCTTTTTTTTAAAAAAAAAAAGAAAAAAAAAAAAAAAAAAGAAAGAAAATTCTCTCCACCTTAGCACACTGCGATTGTTAACCTTTAATTAGTTGTCAAAAGCCTGGTGAGGCAAATCATTCAGGATGATGATACATCTAGGTTACTAGATGTTCAGAAGTGATCTGTGTGTTTGTTATGGTGTTAAGAGTAAGAGATAAGATCCAGCTATATGAAGGAGCATTAGGAAACACACAGGGGAGAAGAAATCATTATTCTAAGCTGTGTTCACAAAAAAATTAATGTTTTTGATTTGCTTCAAGAAAAGAATAGTCAGATGACTAAGGGTCTGGTCACTTGAAATTTGGAGCTCCTCACACAGAACTGAGCATTCAACGCTTTTCCATTTAACGTGGTTTAAAAAAACCACAAAACATACAAAGCCAAACAAAAACAGCAGTATCACAGACAATTCTGTGGAACAGACTAATAGGCTTCATTGATAGCTAATGGTCTTGTGCAAAAAAGCAGGAAAGCTTCATGTAGATAAGACCAAAAGTAAAGTTCTGACCATTAAGTTATGAATTACAATGTATAACAAAACGAGTCACCTGAGCCTCATTATAGCTCTATTTGACGAGGTTAACTGCCTTTTTAAGGTAGCTTGTTGATGGAAACTTTTGTTGTACTTACGTTGGTGATGCAAAAAAGGGCAAGTAGGAAAGTACCAAAAGAAACACCAAAGGTGAAGAGCTTTCTATGCTGCTTCAGAATTTGGAAATCATCTGCCAAGCCAGTGATGACCGCCTCCATTCCACCCATCTGAGGAAGAGAAGGCAAGAGCTCTGGTTAAAAGCTACCGAGTGCTGTAAACACAGATCAAAGAATGTAAAGCAGCTTGCATAATTAATTCCCAGCTACTGTATGATTTCTGACATTTCAGCTGTAAATCACTGGTGTTCTGAGGTATTATTTGTTTACTCATGGTAGAGCACTGAGTCAGGGAACTGGACACCAGGTGCCAGGATTGTTGGCTCAATAGCCTTATCCTCCACAGACCCTCTCTGACTCACCAGGATAGTAAGTAGACAGTACTTTGGGAAAAATAATACACGTTTTAGTATACTTTGGGTAAAAAGCTGGAAACTTAAGTAGCCAAACTCCTTAGGAGATTTCTAATACAAACATGACAAATGCCTAAGAGAAATGTACTGAACAAAGGTTCAGTTTAGCCATTGATTAACCAAGTACAGCCTGAGAAATATCTTTACAGACCTGGAAGAAGTATCACTACATAGGAAGCTTGATGTAATTGTTTTTTTTTTTAACAACATAAAAGAAATAAATGCTGAACAGTGACCTGTTTTGCAGTATAGGAAAGGTAGTTTCCAAGTTTTCATTGAAATTGCCATAGTGGTTATGAATTTAATTACTTTCCACTAACAAAAGAATTCTGTCCCTGCTCCATCCAGAAGCTGTGAAAATGAATTCCAGTCCCCTGTCATAATAAATTTATTTACTGTTTTGGGAAAGCTGGATTCCATGCTTTTTCTGATGCTGAAAAGTTACGGCAAGACCTGGAGTGCTTGATGCAGTACAGTAGTTGGTTAACAGGTGCTGACATAGCTTGTCCCTTTCCTAGAAGAATTTGATGATGTCTCTGGTTGAAATCAGTAGCAGATAATTATCTCTATAGAATTGGAATGATTCCGGTGTAGAGCCAAACTGGTGGAGGCAGTACACCTGTTTTTTCTTTTTAAGGTAAACTAATGTTCACAAGTAAAATATCCCAAACCCTAGTGTGGGCTTCTGTTTCCTAGTGTCTACTAGGGCATCAGTGAGTGTCCTGCAGGTAGGATGGGTTAATATTTGATGTTCTCAGGGGTTGTTGGCCCTTTTTGTACAAACAGCTGTATTTCTGTGCCAGTGCAGGCTTATATGCATTCATATATAATTACTCCTCTTTAGCTTCGGTGTTATTTGATTTTTAGCTTTAAAAAGTTTAATTTTCCCTTCAGGGACTTGAGTCTAATGTAGGGGGAGAGTTGAGAAGACCACTGTAAAAAATAGTGCATGACCTGAGTTTTCTTAGGTAAACAATGAAAATACTGAACAAAACATACACAGTTGAATTCCTCCTCTGTTAGAAAGAAAGAGATAAACTTGGCCACAGTTTATGAGTTCATATTATCTTAATTAGCTCCACAAGAAAAAGCTTTCTCCACTTGTAGGAAAAGCACATTCTGCAGTCTAAAGCCCTATGTCTTTGTCACTTTTGTTTCTTTACTTAGCCTTAAATTTACTGCTGTTGCAAAGTTACCTGTTTTGGATCTAAACACTTCCGAGCATGTATTTTCTTCTTAATTCTGCCTTGTTCTCACTGGTCATTCATGCCCTTACACCGTGCTAAATCATTCCTTTCCATCCTCCGTGTTTGCTGAAAAATGGCCAAGTTACAAACCTGGATTTAATCTCGCCTCAAACTTTTGAACAAGGATCCAGATCTTGGTATGTAAAGACAAACTTCATTGAACTTGAGATGGAACCCAGGAAACCAAACACTTTGGAAACATTTACACCAGAATCTGACCAATGGAATGAAGCTTTCTGAAGTTGTAAGCAACGGAAACACCATTTTTTTCCATTTTCAGCAAAAAATACCTAGAATAGCTCTGTACATTCAGGACTACAAAAGAGAATTCTCTGCTTTAGAATAGTAAGAAAGCACTACCCTACCAAAAATGATGAATGATTATTCATGGTTCACTGTTCCTTAAAGCCCCTGTTTGATTTTCCCAGAAATTAATCAGTCTTTAAGCTAAATATAACAGGATGTCTTGATGCCTCTTTGGCAAGTGCAAACCAGTACAGAAGTTGTTAGGGGACTTGGGATATTTTCTGGTTCAAAGTTTCTGTGATCCTGAATGTCATGGTGCAGTAAAAGTCATCACATCATGGAAAGAATAAATACACTCACTAGACTACACATTTTACAGTAAGATAGTAATAAAATGAAACCACTATGGAAATATTCTGGTGTGATTTTCAAATTGTGGCTAAATTTAGAGGAAATTCTGTATCATTGGTTGTAGAAAAAAAAATCTGACTACCTTCAGACATAGTCTATCTTGAGCAAATTAATGGATTTCAGCACACGTGAAAATGTCTTCTAGAAACCATTCTATTCAGCATCTTACTGTGGCTTGTGTTTTGCAGGTAAGGTTCCAAAACATTACTGCAGGCTCGTATTAGTAATAGTTCATAGCAGTGATGTTGGCTCATACCTTTAAATGGTTATAATTGTTGATGAACAGCCCCTCAGTAAGGTCATAAAAAAGCAGCAGCGAGTAATTATTTAACTTGGAAAGATTTGATCTTTTCCTACATCCCTTAAATATTGAGAGACTTTAAATATACTGCCAGGAGCAATACTATTGGTATGTTGGCTGTGACTCTGAAAACAGATTATGGGAATGCACAGGATGTTTATTTGAAATGTAATAACTGCCCTGTTTAAGGTTGATACCTCTCTGGTTACAGAATATAACAGTAAAGGGAAAATGTCAAGGATAGAGAGGAAAAATACTCACAGAACTGTCAATGCCAAGAGTAAGGAGCATGATGAAGAATACCACAGCCCAAAATGTGGATCCTGAAAGAGTTGAAATTGCCTCTGGATACAGGATAAAAACTAAACCAGCTCCTGAAATAGAAAAGAAAAAAAAATGAAAACAAACATACAGTATTACTAAATGATGTTTCTTAGCTTCAGAAAAGCAGTCATTTTAATAAGATAAATTATGGCTAAGATGTTTACATCAGTCCACACCAGACTCCTGAGTAGCTGTTAAAACAGAATTTGCATTATACTAAAAATGTATCCAAAGTGCTTTAATAGTGCACTCTTGAAAGTTTTGTATTTAAAAAAAAAAAAAAAAAAATCCCATTCTTCTCCACTTGTAATAATCCTTCATGGGATTTTCAACCTTCCTAACTCTTCTTCAGGTATGTAGTTGAGAAGGAATTGTGTGATGTGGACTCCCTTTTTTTGTCAGGAGAACTCCCAGCTGTGGTGAGAGGTACAGGAAAGGAAATCATGGGTGACCCGTTACCAGTGAAAGGACACTGCAGCTAAGCTTACCAGAGCCATCCAAACCAGTACCCCTGAACAGGAACATTTCCACAAGGTACTATGCAGCGGTAAATGCCTGTTTGTTGTGCAGGCTGAACTTGTCAGGAACAAGATGTTGGTGAATTCAGTAGGGTTCACATTTCAGCAAGGCATTTACACACAGAGTTTATTTCCATGTTAATTCAAGTCACTTCCATGACATTTTCTCATATTTGTTTGAAATAAATATCAAAACATTTGCAAAGAAATGGGGACAAAAAGGGGTAAAACTAGTATAAAATTGACTTCCTACCTTCAGTGGCTACATCCTCAATTTTAACTTTGTGCTCATGAGCCATGTAGCCCAATATGGAGAAAATTGCAAATCCTGAGATGAAGCTTGTGACACAGTTAATGGTACTAGTCAGCAAGGCATCCCTGATGACGGAGAGAAGAAGAGCCCAGTGAAAAAAAAAAAAAACAAACCACATGAAAAACTAGGTGGGGATTGTCTTCTAGTAGTAGGGGGATTCTTTTGAAAACACTAATTGTGCAATTATGATTAAAAGCTCCTATCAGCATACTATGCTAGGAAATCACCTACTTCTGTTTACTATTTTGATATAAAGCTGAGTTCTTTAAAAAAAATAAAAAAATCAACAAAGCTGTATTAAATATAAAGATACTAAAGGGTAATGTCATTATCCTAGCTGGTAGCTGTAACATAGCAAGAGAATGGTCTGAAGTGACCGCGTCTTACTATTCATCAGTTCATGTGAGCAGACATTCAGGAGTATTTTCAACTTCAGGAGTGCATTTTTACCAAAGTGTGCTGCCCTTCCAATGGCACTGGATAATCATTCTCAGTATGTAATGAGGTCCCTTCATCTCTGAAGTCAGCTAGACTTTTCTGGAAAAACTACAACTCTTCTTTAGCAGATTGTTATAATAGTGAGTTTAGTTTAAAGGTTAAATATTGTCCACTGTGCACCATATAGAAATGATTGTACAACGTTGTGGTTTTAGTCATCCTGACATAGTATTATGATAGATGTATGAGTTTCCCTATTACCAAACCTAGCTTGCAGATAAGTAGACCATACATCTTTAGATGTCTACCTATTCTGCACAATGTCTTCTGTTCGTAATCTTTCGCTGCATATGACCTTTAGAATTGAGGACATGGTTCTGTGAACATCAATAATGCCAAACAGTGCTTTAAGAAGCAGAAAGCAAATACAATTTCCTTTTATCAGTTATGCTACCCAAAACCATAGATGCCATATACCAAAGTTTATCCTCTCCCTTGTGTTACTTTATTTTCGTAATGATGAATTTAAGTCCTACAATTCTTAAAGTGTTTTCCTGGGGGAAGGCTGCAGGATCAAGAGAGACTAGATTGGACCCATCAACTCAAATTCTTTTCAGTTATTAAAAAAGAAAATTGCCAGGTATTTGTCACTGATAAGATGGCAACAATATTTCTTGTTTCTCACAATTCAAAAACATTCTTATGTGAGTGAATAATGCGCCTTTCTGTTTAGTCAATAACTGGATTATGTGATGCTTCTCTCCTTATAAACTGAGCTGAGATAGCTGTCAGTATTTTGCATGTTTAACTATGGATTTTCATATTTTCTGGCCCTGATTTTCAATATTGTTACCCTACCTTACATTACTGACACTATTCCTCTCAAGGAAGTTGTGTTGAAGCTTAGATGGGACAGTATAGGGCTGAATTGTGGCCTGCATTTGGAAACACTACTATTTGCAGTTTGTTTTGTTTCAAGAAAGCCTTTTGAACAAAATATATTATCATGTTGGGGAGTTATTTGACCAATAGAAGGATATTTATAAGTGTTGCAAATGCTCCTGAATTGATGATTGCTTTTACAGTTAGAACTAAGCCTCAGTACTTAATGAAACTACAGATAACTGTTACATGGAAGGCAAGGCTTATGAAGCAACATTGAACAAATATATTAATCTAAGAAATAATATGATTTCACATGTAGTCTGTAAAGTTTTCTTAGTTTCAAGTGGATTTTTTCCATTTCAGAGCAAAATTAGGATACGTAAGAAAAATAATTATATAAGAGTTGCTATGTGATTAATGTAAAATTATTTGCAGAAGACAATATATGTTATTTTGGAGGATTGCTACTTCTGCCACTCTAACTGATGGGTTCTCAAGCCTGGTTATATTTCCTACTGCAAATACTCAGGTAGCAACCTAAAGTTGTTCTGGGTTAAGCAGAAAGCTCTGTGAAAGTTTGTCTTTCAGTCTGCTTAGAGCAGTTAAAATCTATATTTGTTCTTGTACCTGTTCACTCCTTCTGCCCCCGCCCCCCCCTTTTTTTTCTCCCCATCCTTCAGTTCACAATGGATTTATAATACGTGTACCTTCTGAATTAGTATTCCATGGGAAATTTTAAAGTGATGCTTGTTTTCATTCCAAAATGCAATGTTAATAAAACTTGAACAGTTCTGGTTGAATTTCCATGTTGGTGATTCAGCAAAACACAAACTGACTTGATTTAAAGTGCATTCCCAAATAGAATCTCAACATAAAGTATCACAAATATAATCCCAAAACACAGAAACACTTCTGGAAACTGGAATCCTTCAGCTTCTCTTTCCTGGACCAATAGGATTTCATCCTGCCTTCACTGTTACACTTAATGGTACTTTTGAAGGGCAAACGCAAGCACAGTTTACATAGCTGTCTAAAGTCCAAACCTAATCCCATTCTGTTTTGCTGTACAGCAGATATCTTGGCAAGTTCCTGTTAATAAAATTTCAGTAAGAAAGACAGTGTTTCAAGATTTGGGTTGGTTGCTATGTCTACACAAGACTGACCATCATTAATAAATGACTGAAGATAAAAAGATAGCTTAATACTTATTCCAGCTGCAATTAGAGTAAAATAGCATCATTTCAAAACAGTAATGAAGGAATAGGCTCTCTTACCTGTAACAGTTGTTGTCAAACTTATTGTAACTGGCAAATGCAATTAAAACGCCAAACCCAGCTCCTAAGGAGTAAAATATCTGAGTAGCTGCATCAATCCATACCTGCATAATGACACCAGCATTGTCAGTGTCAGTTCAGTCCAAAAGATACATGCAAGAAGTGTACAAGACAACTGGCTTTTGAAAAATGATCAGCATTAGTGCTTGCGGGAGTGTAAGTGCTTTGCAGCCCCCTACAACAAGATGTCCCAGGGAGCACAGTTATGGTCTGGAATGGCTTAAGCCCCGGTGGTACGGGCTGACGCAGCAGGCACGTTCTCTGTGCATGCACACTGCTACCATGGTGGGCTGCACCACTTGGTAAAAGCTCACAAGTACAGATCTCAGTACTGAAGTGAGATGATTTTTCTCCCGGGTGACAGTAATGCACTGCCAATAGTTCTGTGTCCAAGTTAGTTTGGTATGTACAACAATGACTAAAAATAGTTAATGGGTCAAGAGTTACAGGACATTTTCTTTCCCATAAGAGAGCTTTCTTCATTGGACTGTTAGTACACTTTATAAATGATGCTTTCTTGTTTCAGAAGCTGAAGCACAACTGACATGCTGTGAACAGAACTGTGCAGGTCACCTTTCACAGAACTGTGCAGGACTGTCACCTTTCCCACTTAATCAGGGAAGGAGTTATTTTGATGACAGTCATTACATTTCAGTTTAGATGCAGCTTGGTCATTTTAAGATTGACCACTAGGAAAAACATGTTTTTAAAGCGATAACATGTTCTAAAATGACTCTCCAGCCCAACATCCACTCAAGATGCGCACATGCCAGTCAGGAGCAATGCCACAGGGCTTCTCTCCTGAATCAGAAGCGTGAAAATAGCCTACCTTGGTGAATGAGGGTTTCACTTACTGAGTTATTGCACAGAGTTATTTAAAACAAACATTTTTAACAAGGGTAATTAAGTTAGTGGAGTGAATAATACTCAGCATATCTCAAAATGAGATCTTCAGTGTTTGATTAAATCTTCCAAGTGCTCAAGACTATGAAAAGCACTGGATTTAATCTCCACCCATTTCTACAAAATCAGATCCAATGTATCTATTCAGCAGTGGCTTTCTGACAGGTCTAAGAAGTTTACGAGCTCCACCTGCACTGTGATTTTAATGTTAAACTTTCACATCTGGCCCAGTGGAAAGGGTGCCTTATCCCAGCCTATCATGGTATATGAAAGCACTTATGCTAGCAATCTACTTTTTTCTCAACCTAGATGAGAGATGTTTTCAGCCACTGACTGCTGAATACAGTGAATCATTTATTGAACTCTGGATTTGTAGAGAAACTTAATTTTATGAAATGTTGAGAGTTAATTGCTAGGAAGATAATATGAAGAACAATCTACGATGTATTTATTACAAACCAGTAGATAGGGCTTTTCTCAAATTGCAGTTCATAGAGAGCTTGTAGGTATCATGGATTAATTTTACTAAACAGCAAAACAGACCTATAAAATTAATTCCTTACTCCTTTTATATACCCAGTTATGTCATAATGTTCTGTCACCACACAAATGTTGATATCAAATACTCTCTGAAGAGTGTTTATGTGGACAAGAATACCAAAGGAGGGATGCAAAGCCTCCTGCAATTTTTCTTGTTTTTTAAAACTTCACATAGCTTGTGTTATTAATGCAGTTCCTGAGATTTTTTAGAATAAATTTTGCTCAAACTATAAGTAGATCTTCATGCTGCCACCTTCAGGCACTTGTTCTTAGTGGTTCTCTAACTCTTTTTGTGTCTAGCCAGTGGAGCTGTACTCATTGTACTTATCCTTTCTTGGTATAGAAGCACTGTTCAGCATGTGCTTAAGGCCTATTGACTCAAGTAAGAGGTTAGCACCTGCTGCCTACCAGAGGAATTATGCATATGCTGAGGTATCTGTTGAGTAAGAGCTTTGGCTTATAGTAGCTGATTAGGAAACAAACTGAGAAGATCAAGGTGAAGGGAAAAAAGAGCGGAAACCAGAAATTCCTTTAGAACTAAGATTAAATGCAAAACATTCCCTTTGTCAACAAAGCAGGATGTGAAACACAGTGGAGCTTGTTCTTCTGCAGTTTACACTCATGTTCTCTGTCTGCTGCAGCTGAATGGCTATTGATTGATGCATCATCTAGTATTTTATTGTTGGATATTGGTTTTTACATGTATTAAAAATGAGAAAGTAGGAACATTTTAATAGTCATCTTTGTGTATGTGGATTTAAAAAAATGACTGTTGTGTACGGAGATGAAACATTGTGTACACCCCTTCATGTTACATCATCTTCAGGAAACTTGTTAAGGTGTCTTCCTTGTGTCTGATTTAACTTTATTTAAAGCTGATTCCTTTAGCAGAACAGAAGTGTAGCTGCTGTTTTACATGGATGTTTAACATGTCCATTTGTGCAGTGGAGATGAGTATGGGGCTTTGTAGCTCCTGGACTTTCAGCAAGGAGAACAGTTAGGCATTGGTCTAGTTAATAGGTTGTCAATTGACTATTTTTCTCTCCTTCTTATGGAGACACTCTTTATGGACTCCAAATCCCTGAAAATTGAGGGTGTCTGAGGGTTTGCTCAGTGCTGCACAGTATGCGGCCCATGAAACAAGGCAGACCTTGACATTGATCAGGATGCTCTAAGGTTTTTTAGAAATGCATTGGCAGGTCATTACTGTTTGTGACTTACAATGCTTTTTGTTGGATTCTTCATTTGGGAGGGGAATAATCATAAATCAAAGACATTTGGGGACATAGAACTAAAGCAGGAGTCTCTTTGTTGGAGTCTGAGGACAAAGATTAAACACACAAGCCTATAGCAGCAGCAGGTATCCCAGTCTGCAAGCAGGAGAAAGGCTGATATGACAAAGCAGTTTGTGAAACTTCTTAGAAATGATCTTTAGTCTTTTATTATTTTAGAGCAACTGTTTTTGTTACTGTCTGAAAAATTTAGTCTTAGAAACAAGTAACTTCAGGGTCATCCAAATAGCAGCTGGAGAAATACTAAGCCAAGAAGGAGCAGTGCACAGTATATCCTTCCAAAAGCAGAAGGCAGTTGTGCTTATTGAGGCCTAGATTCTGAGCTGATGCAAGCTGGCACAGTGCCACAGGCACCTAGTTGAACTTGTGATGTTTTTCTTCCAAACAGCACTTAAAATATGTAACAAAAATGTAAGCACCTCCTTTGTTCATCCTTGCATCCTTGTATTCATGTGTGCATGCATTAATGTGAGCTACTGAGTCCCGTATTTGAAATTTGGTTTGACTGTTCCAAACTAGAGTGAAATAGAGTCTGCCTTCTGGTAGTAACTTCTGTGGTTGAAGAAATGCCAATTGCCAAATACAGTATTACAAAATCAAGGGAGGAAGGGTTGTTTTACTGAGTGTATATGAAACAGGTCTGTGTTCTAACACTCAGTGTATTTTCAATTATTCAGGGAATATCAAGATAGGATGCATAGGAAATGTATAGTGCAACTATGTAAAGGCTACAGATATCTCCGAAAGCTGCAAATTTTCAAGACAATTTCTTTCTAGTAGAAGTACATCCTTGCTTTTCAGTTTTGTAACTTTTGGAATGGCCTCATGACCCTTCCACAGAGATATCACTGTCTTAAAAATGATTTATGGTATTTTTAGAGTAGCACAGCAGTAGGATCTCCCTGTAGTCACCACATCATTGTTCTCTCTAGGTCTGAAGTGCTGGTAATTTCACGGGTTAGTCACCGTACCCACAGATGTTGCTTTACAATGGATAAAATAATTCTCAGTTTCAAGGTACTCAACAAGTTGAGTTGGTTTGGATATACTAATGAGAATGTCTTGCAGTGGTGTTAAATGATACAGTGAGGTGTACATTGCTTTCAACAGTAAAATAACACCATACTATTGAAAATCTCATTCATATGAATGGTCATGACTTGATTAGGCAAGTTAGTCCTGATTTTGTATGCCTGGAGCAAAATTTTCTTCCTGAGGGAATTCATAGCCTTTTGAGAACTGATTTTTTGCATGACTTGATTTTCATACAGGATACTGCAATTGACAGGGTGCCCAGCCAAAGCGTGGACTTTTTTTCAGGCACTGCTGCACTTGAAACTGCCCTTGTACAGTATTTTTGTGATCAGAACAGTCTGGGTTTAGGGTGAGGTAACCCTGTTATGGAGAGTGTTGGTAAGTTAGACTAGAAGGGACAGTGGACTAGTGCTTATGCAAAAATACAAGTGTGGCTATAATTTCAGATATTACCTGTAATATTTATAGTTTTAGTAACAGGGACAACATGTTTAATAATAATAAGGGAACGAGAGATGAAGAGTACACTTACTGTGGCTTCTTTTAATCTTCTGAAATCTATGTGCAGGTATGCATTTATTCCGTTGTATGCACCAGGCAGGGTTATTCCGTGTATTAATAAGACAAATAAAACAACATAAGGCAAAGTGGCTGTTATCCAAACAACCTGCAGACAACAGAGATCCCAAAGGTTAATCATCTGTTACAGAAGATGCAATACACTTTCTTGGTTTTGTCCATTCATTTTGATGAAGTAGCTTTATAGGACATCTTGGGGGAAAATGTGTTGTGCAACACACATATGTGTGTTTACAGATACCAGTAGGAAACAGTTTTGCCAAACAGAAGACCTGGGATGCCTATACATTGCCATTCAGTTCTGTGTTTGTTTATGAAACAAGTGTGGTCATTCCCTGATGTTAGGTGATAACTTTCATGGAAATGTACAAAATGCTCCCAGGTGTAGCCATCCCTAGAATTTCTGCTGAGGTGTTTTCTGAGGGATGTCGAAGAGTAATTTCAACTTTTATCTGATATTTCTCTAGTCATGGCATTTTATATAATAAAACCAAAGCATCTTAAACCATTGAGACAGTACATTTTGCTAAGAACGTGGGGACATGTTTAAGACAATTTTAAGTATTTCAAAATATCTTTTGGATGAGACCAATGAGATGAGACCAATTTGGATGAGAATGTTGAACTGAAAATCACATGCTAATAAAACTGACAGTTGGAACATCACACTTGTAAATAAAGTCTGAATTAGGAGTGTGTATTTCCACTGTACATCTGTGAATGCTTCTCACATGGTAAGATTCCCCCAAATCCCTCTAAAGTAGTGATTTAGTCTCTTGCTTTCTAAAATTAGGAGACTTCTTAAAGGAGACAAAGAGCGTAGTTGAGATAGAAGGACTATATTAGCTCTACCTTTCCTGAAGTCTTCACGCCTTTCCACAGACTAAAGAAAAGAATGATTACCACCACCAAGAGGCAGAGGGAAAGTTGCCAGCGAGGCAAGCCAAGGTCATGGATTCCACGGCTTTCGTGCAGGTGCAGAACTCCTCGCCTACATACCAGATACACAGAAACAAAGCAAAGTCACTGGGGGAAAAGGCTGTTAGATATCTCACCCTGCAGGCAGCAGAATGGATGCTGCACTGCAGCAGTAATCGCCCTGCTTACATCTCTACCAGCTGGTGCTATCTGTTTCGTGAAGCTTCTTCCCACAGTGCCTTTATGGTCTCACTGGCCCATCGGTGTCTGCTTAACACCACAGAGCCATAATGACGGCACTCTCTCCTTCACTGGAAGTGTTTGGGGATTTTTGAAATGTCAGTCATTGATTCTTGCTTGAACAACGAACAGATGCCTAGAGAGGCTGCAGAATATCCGCCCTTGGAGATCTTAAAACTTGGCCAGCAAAGGCCTTGAGAAGTCTGATTTACTTTTGAGGTTAGCCTTGCTTTTTGGGTAAGGAGTGGTATTAAATGACCTTAGGAAGAGACTCCTTTCAACCTCAATTATTTTGTGACTCTAGGTAAGCCAATGGCTAGGTTCCTGCAACTTGAGCAGTTCCAAAGTTACTTTCAATTTCTTTTTGGGTGGGCTATTGTGAGGATGCAAGAAAATGGTTGGATAGGAAAAGCAACAACTGGTAAATTTAACTTGGACATAGTGCTCTGTGTTGTTCGCTGGATAGTGGCGTGGTAGCAGAGGGAATTCTGTTGCCTACCAGGGCAGGCTAATTCTTTTGAGACCTCCTCTGTGAAATGGATTGAAATATAGAAAAGAGTGTTTGTTCTCATGACTGGTGATATCTACAATTAGAGTTCTCAAAACATTGTGTGCAACAGGCACAGGTATACAGGAGAGATATTCAAGTGGGTCTGCCTTCCTTTAACCCAGTTCTATGCTGTTGAATTGTCTCTTGCTGCTTCTACAAATCTAAAAAATGCAGGAATATTTTGCTTTAGTGAAAGCTGTATTTGCAAAGAAGAATGGCATCGTGGCTGGAGCTCTGCACTAGAGGTGGGTTGTAGAGCTAAGTCCTGGTCCTGATACGGATCTACAGGGTGCTCACTCAGAGATTCCATTTCTTAGTGTTTAAGTGCCTGTCCAGGTAAAATGGTCATGACTTTCCTTGTCTTCTCTCTTTTCTCTGTCACCTTTTATTTTCTATGCACTTCTTGGACAAAATAGAAAGTTGATCCCTGTTGGCTTTGCACCATGATAGTACAAACAAATCAAAGAAGCCCTTTTCACTGGAGGACCCTGACATGTTTTATGAAGACAACTACATTTTAAAGACGCTGAAGTACTGAGTGATTTGCCATGCATGACTGCAGACATGTAGAGACTAAAGCTTAAGCAGCCCAATTCCAACCCCACTGGCTGTCCCTGTTCAAGCTCTTACTAGATAAATGGTGTGTCAGAATTAACTTAAGCACTTGTCTTATCAAGTCAGAGATGAGTGAGATAGTTGAATAAGTTCCAAGATAGGGCAGATCTGTGTCAACTGAAAAATGCCTCTGTACTACTTAAATGGTAGAAACATGCTGGGAAAATTAAGGCCCATTAGAACAATTCATCTAGTAATATGAAGGAGTTACATACAAATGCCTTTTGATTCCTAAAGCATCAAGATATAATCAACTAAGAATTGTAATAGTTCTTCTTCTGTGGTTTCTTATGTTTAATAAGAAATGATGTATTTTTGAACTGTTTCTGTGATTAATGCCAGATTGGATAAAAGATACTTGTAGAAAGCATCCTTCTAAATTAAACAGCTGATCTGCTTCTTTTGCATTTTAAGGCTAATAACAAGTGAGGTGTTACAAGGGTAGTGACCATGTGTTTGCAACATATATTCAGGAGTGTTCTTATTTAGGAAGTATGAGGTGAATTTAACTTCTATCTATATCACTATATAGCTGTTACCTGTGGAATAAAGTAAAACGTAGAAGCAGACTTCTTGATGTCTCATCTAAAACCTTATTTGATTAAATAAAAATAAATAGGTAGGCTTCATTCAACTTTTCCTTAGAGTGTAAATGAAAGCTATTTGTATCTCTGCTAATGACGTATAATTTGACAGAGGATCCAGAGTTGTGATTGAACTCTGGGCATGGATATCTCACTCCATTCCAATCTTATCAGCTTGGGCACTGTTAAGTATAGCCAGGAAAAACTTCACAGGTTTCTGATCAGAACATTTGTCTGGGGTCTTGGGAGAGTTTTGCCAGTCTGTGCTATCACACTTCCAGTGCTATCACTGTCAGAGCTGGGTGTTGTAAGGAAAATCCTTTGGATTATAATCTGTAGATGTCTATTCAGAAAAACTGCATCTGGACCCAGATTCTTTGTGCCCACTTAACTTTTTATTCTTGGCTGAATAGTATTCTGGAGTTGTAAAGAGCCTGCTTCCTTCTGTGTTTGCTTTCCAAGAAACAACTAGCAATGTGTCTTAACTGTTTGGAACACTTGCCAGAGCTGCCATTTCAAATATGGGATTCCCAGGATTTTCAGGACAATATCCATTCCAAGAGTTCTGCTCCCTTAATCAGGGCAATGGATCATAAAATAGAGAAAAATAATATTGTGAGCAGTCAGAACAGCTGTGTGACTGGGCAGCTAGGCAAGGAAATCTTCAGAGACAGCTGCTGTGTCTGAGCTGTAATTCTGGCAGGTTTTGCTTCCTTGTCCTTTTTTTTGTTTGTTTGTTTTGCTTTGGCTTGGTTTTGTTTTTGTTTTTCTATATGACCTCTGAAGGTAATTCATAGCTTTCCAAAAGATGCTCTTTCTGATGGTTCCTGGGAAGTAGTTCATGAATGTTTATCTACTAGAAGCTACATTTCTGTTCCAGCGGCACCATAAAGTATAAAAGATCAGGTGCTAGAGTGTGACTTGGGTTAAGATGAGCTGACATCTGAGGAGATGGGAAGAGAAGCAGCAGCCAAAGTATTAGAGAGATTAAACCTTCTTGGTTTGAAGGATATAGCCCTTTAATGTTCTTTGAAAAACATGCATTGTGAGGGGAAGGGCAAATTTAAAAAGAACTTTGCATTCATTGTGTTCATCCAAGTTAGCATACAGCAGCGATGCTATAGGAAATCCAGTTAGCTCAGTTATGCCACAATCATTTGTATTTCACATCAAAAACTACTTATTTCAGGAGCAGCTGAGGCTGTTTTTAGCCTGTCTATATTAAGGCAGGTTGAGTGAAAAATCCTTGACTGTCTGCTTTAGATTATAGTCAGTCACTTCCATTATACTGGCCACATAGAGGAAAATGTCAAGTACTGCAGAATTCCCCATTCAGGAAGCACTGAGGTCAAAACACCTGATTTTCCAGCTCTTTGGTTTTACAGCAGAATAATGCAATGTGGCCAGCATCCGTTCCTGAATCAAGGTTGTCTTCACTAACTGCAGGATCATCCCATTTTCCAAAGCTGTAAAGGCATGTACTAGTCCTGGACAAAATGGCATAAACTGATCTCTCTTAAGTCCCTAAGCCAGGGAACCAGAGGAGATACAGCACCAACTAGTAGCAGCATCTGTTGTCTGTCAACTTCTTTAAATTATGACCAAAGATAATGATATTGTCTTAAGTAAAAGCTTCTGAAGGTGGTTCTTGTTTTGTAAGTATAGAGATAACTTGTCAGATTTTGTTAACAAAATAAACTGTTAATTCAGAACTATGAGTCAAAGAGAAAGAAAAATCAGAGGCATTAAGACAACTAGAATTATCATTTTGCCTGCAGATTGTTGTTGTTGCAAAAAGAATGAAATTAAATGAGTGAGAAATACATCCAAAAAGGAGAAGAAAATATTATGGGGGAAAGATTGAAATTAAACAGTAACAGATGGAGCTGACAAAGTAACAGGGAATTATTATATTATGCTGGGCAAAAGACAAGAGGAACTAATAAATTGTTTAAGATGTCTGATATTCTAGTCAGAGCTCTAGCAATATTTAGTTAGTACAGCACCAAGAATCAAAGAACATGCACTAGAGATAAGAAATTAACTTTTTTTTTTTTTCATTGGGAATTTGTGCAAAGGAGTCTGATTTATGCTAAGACTGCTTTCTGTGTAAGGGAGTGAAAATTACATTTGCAGTGACTTGGAGACTGTATGTTACTGTAAATATGGGTCCCAAGAGTCTTTCTTCCTATCAGTAAGAGGAACAGGACTATGAAGGGATTTCAGATTGAAGCTGCTCTCAAAGACTGTGCTTTCTCTCTTTTGGGAGATCACTTCTCATGTTTTCCTTCCCTGTGGTCTCTGCTGGGAAGATTCCCCTAGTCACACACATTAGTGTGGCACCAATTCCTGCCTTACTTCCACATTGCATTCAGCTAACGGAAAATATTTCACCTCTGTTGAAATCAGCGAACAGTGATTCATTTGCTGGTACCACTGTCTTTTTGCAATACTTGGGTCCTCTTTAATTTGGTGTCAAATCACACAGAACCAAGAGGAAGCCCAGTTCTTTGGTACTCACACCTAAACCCTACTAAAGAAAATATATTGAGAAGGAAGGGGGACAGCTGCTCAGTGGGACTCAGTAAATGAAGGATCCAGTCCTAGTACAAATAAAAGGCAATGTTGGAAACAATACATTCTTCTCTGTGTCTTAGTGTTCCCATCTATACTATAAAATAAGGCTTGTTATAAACCATTGCTTTGTCTCCAGTCTGAGCAATTCAGAACATACTCTTTATGGAAGTGCTGAGTATAAACAGGGAACCAAACCAAAGGAGAAAGAAATGCCAAGAATCATGGTCTCAAAATTATTCTGTATCTTCTTCACTCCAAAACACTTAATCCATAGCCAGAAAACAACAGGTAAGAGTTCTAGATGTAGAATTCTCCTAGACATTTTTGTCAGACTAGTTCTTTCTCGGGACTTCATAAGCAGCCTTTTATATTGTTCATCACTAAGCAGATTTACATGATTGTATCTTGGGAATTTAGAAGGTTTTGTATAAACAGGTCAAGTTAGAGGTCTTGGAGTAGGCCTCATTTTTCCAATCTCTAATCAATTATAATTTTAGGTTTCAATCCAGATATTATTACAGGCTCAGTCTTTCTCTTTTTATTAAAGGCAAAAGTCACTTGATTAAGTTTGATGTGATTGATAGAAGGGTGTCATTCATCTAAGCAATTTTTAGATGTGTTGTGTGAGATTTGATCAGATTGCAAAAACGTCATCAAGTTGTAGTTGTCGGCAGTTCTTGCATTAACTAATAAATGTATTAGTCAGCATATTAAGTAATTCTAAAAACTTAAGTTTATTTCTAAGAACTTGAAGTATTTCTGAAAGTTAGTAGTCACTTTTATGGGCTCAAATCCAAATGGCTTGCGTAGACTGAGTATCAGCAAATTGGCTAAGTTATAAATAGATACAGTCCTGGTCTCCTGAGCAATATTCCCTATTCTGGTAGTTAGACTAGTTTTTTATGATTTAAAACTTAATGTAAATACATTTGAGCAACTGTAGTTTGGTCATCATTGCTGCCAGTTTCCTTCAGATTCTAAAATTCAGTTGGTTTTCCTATCTGTGGAAGCCTAGGCCGTCTGCATTGTGCAGGTGTGGATTGAGTTCTTTTGCACAGCTTGCCAGGATCCAGGTAGTTTTAGTGCAGGGATAGCAGTGCTGCAATTCAGGTGCACTGTTTCCGTGGCGGTTTGTGCGCACAGCGTGTGTATCCGCAGCTCTGTGGGGCAGAGCTTGTGGCACAGACCCTGCAGACCTGAGCTGGCTCCATACAGGTTTGGACCCTAGTGTCTCCCTACTGTAATTCTGGGTCTGGGGGTAGCAGACTAGCTCCACATGAAGTCAGCGAAGTGCAGCAGGGTTAGCCTGGCTCAGACCAAGCTTTGCCAGCTGCTGTCTGAGCTGCTTGCTGGCCTTGGGTGCTCTGTAAGGAGGTCTGGGTTTGACACCACTGCAGTGCAGAAGGGTAGCCTAGCTGCAGGAGAGTGCTCTACCCCCGCCAAGAGCACAGGAGAGTGCTGAGGTGCAGTGTTATGTGTGCACTGCATACCTCTCCCCAATCCTGAGCGCTGGGCATGCTTCAGGGCTATGCCAGGGGCTCTGCACCAGCCAGCCTGGCTTCAGCTGGCCACACTTGCTTCAGCTCTGTTGGACTCTGCATTGCCTTTTGCCAACACCTTTGTGTTCTGGGTTTTTCTGTTACTCAAGATATTTCAGCTCCCTCTTGTGTTGGAGAATGGAGCTGTGTAATGGACTTCAGGCTAGACTGGAAATCACAGGAAGATAATTTCCCAGTGGCACCCTGGCTGGCATATAATAAATTATTATTTGTACTGAATGAAATGGTATTTCTTTTAGAATTGTGAGAATCATGAAATTCTGTGTGGCTACTAAGTCTAAACTCTTCATTCACTGAGAATGTTTTTCTCAACTCACTGAAGTCTTCATCCAGCTTAATTCTCCCGTCAACTGAATTCTGACCTCCCCTGCTATTTGTGCTACACTTCAGCACATTCAGGTCTGCACAGCATACTGAAAAAAGAGATCTCCAAAATCTGCTTTTAAACCTGCTATACTAAGATTTGCAGATAGACTGGAAACACCTGAATTTCACTCCTCTGTAGCTCTGGTGAATAGTTTACTCCTGAAAAAAGTTTGAGGATATATGGCAAAACAGAGCACATGTGCTCCCAACTGCCCTGGTCCTTAGTCAGCATGTTAACCCACGCTTCAGTCAGCATTCTCAGCGGGTGTTCAGTTGTGTGTGACAGTTTTGTTGGCTTTCCCTTGAGCAATATGTGCAGGGGAAGATGTTCCACAGAGAAAGGCTCTGCTTCTGCTTGCCAGGATTTCAAAGTAATGGTACTATAGGGGACTATAGTGCTGCTGTAATTATTGCTTAGAGCCTGGTACCGCTACCAAACAATTGCGTGCAGTTCCTGAACTCCGCAATATCTCATAAACCTCCCCTGCAAATGTTAATTGGCAAAGTGGTCATTCTTCCAGTTGTCTGGACTTGCTATGCAAGGGTGTGGTGTGGTTTAGGAATCATTTCCATGAAGCTGGCCAAAGACTAAGAATATGTGTACATGCTTATATGGACTGACTTCTACTGTACGCACATTTAATTTCTTTTCCCTTTGTGTAAGTAAATGGTCAACAAATGTGGAGATCTGAGCATAGGTGAAGAGTAAACTTCAAAGCTGCACATGTAAATATTTGTGGGATATCTGTTTTTTATGCACATAAACAATTACACCAGAAATTTCTGTGCACTGAGTCAAAAAAAGAAAGATTGAGTTACCTAGTTTAGTCCAAAAACATCAACACAGTTAAAAAGTAAATATAACACTTAAGGATGTAAATATTTTAGTCTCAGATTGTAGATGTGTAAACAATGCACCCAAACACTTCCTCAATATGCCTGTGAAGTTACTATAGAATTGATATCTAAAGCAGCTTGCTTATTGCTGTTTCAGCAATGTGGCCATAAATTTTCCACATAAAGTAATAATGTACCTGATTTGAAGCCCACTGACATCAGAGGAGTTCCTCTGTTAAATTCAGAGGTACTTTCTAGGATTGAATGTACAGAACCTGTCTGGAATTATTGTTAGTCTTTGGTTTGTGTGATCTCTAGGAAGGTAAACAGATGACTGCTATGCAACTTCACGCCTGTCAGAAACATCTGACAACTTTTCCTTTCAATTAAGATGCAAAGATGAGGATGTCTGGAGAGGTTCTTAATTTTTCATTGTTTACAAACTCTCTGATGAGTTTATAGGGTGTGGATCTTGTGTGAAGAAACCTCTTAAAGAAGTTTCAGACGTGTTCAGTGGAGGTTTGTTGGCCAGGAAAGTGGTATGTCATTGAGAACTGCTGATCATTTTTTAGCATGAGCTTAAGAGTCTTTTCTCACCAGATGTGATTAGCAGAATATAGGGCTATCCTCCCTCATTAGTTCTTGTTGTCTGATTCCCTTTTAATAAGCATTTACTGGCAGAATTGCTTCTGCTTACTTTTGAAGTGGCGTTTTTTCTCTTTGGGGAGAGGTTGCTTCACAGTTGTTTTATGGGGCTAAGTTGCCGCATCTTCCTTTGAAGTACATGGTGTTGATCACTCCATTTGATGTGATACTGAACTATGTGGACCTTTTGCTCTGTGGTGGTATTTCTGGTGAAGACTTGTACCTCAAGACTTGTATCCCAAAGCACAAACCCACTGGTCTATAAAAGTAACTTTTGCTAGATAGGGTGAGGATTTTTTCAAGATATTCTCAGTTCACACATGCCTCTTAAATTTCTGTTCATAACTATAATAGATGTAGACTGCTGTGACTGATCATTGTCTTTATTCCTTGTTCTTAGGTAGCTTTTTGCAATTAGTCACATCTGGGCAGACTTGTGAATTCTGGGAATTTCCTTTATTGAATCTGGCACAAAATTTTCCCTGTAAAAATGTGGCTTATTTCTTATGCAGAAAGAATGGATTACAGCCCTGAGGAAAAGTACTATCAGAGGAAAATAGCCACAGCTCAGTACATTTGTTGACAATTTCACTGTTTTGTTTAAAAGTTGCCAGGATTTGTTCCTACAACAGATCATGATGTTTTACAGGCACAGTACCTCGTGAGAAGAATAGTGCTTTTGTTCCTCCAAACTGGTATTTGTTAATTGTCAGGGTAATGAAAGCAAGATGGTAAGAAACTTTTCCCAGACAAAGAAAAAAGAAGAAGAAAACAAATATAGTTTTCAGGTACAATATTTAAATAGGAGTGATATGGAGTAGATAAGGGGCTGGGTTTTGCAGTGATGCTCTTGTGTTCTTGGAAAAAAACTGTTTACAATGAATTATTTTAACACACGTTGAAAGGAGGGAAGGTCCTTTGCATGTTGCGTATTTAATTCCAAACCACTGAAGGGGGCAGTAATGAAAGTAATATGTGTCTCCAAAGAAACATGGAATTGACATTTTATTCCTAACTGGATTTCTTTTATGAATGACCATAACGAGCAGAAGGGCACCAATTGTTATCAGATTTGGGAGTCCTTGCTTTGCTAAGTTTGCAGTGTATGAATGCTTTCCAATCGATTTTAACCATCTCTAAAGAAGTATTTATGATAGAGGTCCCATTCCTTCCTGTTGTAAGTAACTGTCCCGTTGACATCAGTGGCACCTTGGCCTGAATTAAGCCTGAACAACTGGAACCAAACTTAGTAAAATTAAACATTCTAGAAAGCCTAAGTGTAGAACCACTTCAACCTGAATTATTGCCGAACACTTTAAGGCTTGAAAGCAAGCCAAAAACTTTTGTCAAAGTCTGCCCAACACTCCCTTGGCATGGAAACTGCAATTTGAAGTGATTTTTTCCAAGTCGGATGCTGAGAGGCTTCTCTCTGCTTTCCCTCTCCGCCAAATATTGGACAGCTGAAAGATTTGGCCTAGATTCTTAGCAAGTGAGACTTAGCATATTTCTGTTGCTTTTCTTGAAGTATGATGTGAGTTATCACACTATAGTACTCCCACCTCTTCCTACATTATTCCTGTGCTGATAGAGGTAGAGATGGTCAGCTTTGGCAGCTGCATGGCTTTAGGAAATGAACTACTCTAAATTCATGGCCAGGATAGCTTTGTGTGAAGGGATCATGTCCCAGAGAGAAGTGTTTCTCTTAAGGGTAACCACATCAGCTTTCTGCTTATGGCCTCTTTGGGAAGTGCCTCTTTTCAGTCACTCCAACTGCAAACCAGATGTTTGGTGTTTCCTGCCCACCAGAAGGCAAAAGATTGCATATCTTCTTGACGTAAGTATACAGCCTAGAGAACCAAGTTCAAGCCGTATCATTTCACATGTAGTCTTGAAACTGAAGACTGAAGTACTTAGTGCATTTAGCATCCTTGACAAGCTTTCCATAAGCTGCAGTGCATCCCAGAAACACAGAGCAGCTAGTTAATCATGGTTGGAAACATGGCCTCAAATACTACAGACTGGATGATCTCTCCTATGCCTTGGTAGGACTGAAGAGAATAAAGGAACTTATTTTCACCTTCACTAACAAAATCACTCCCTTTCTATGATATTTTTACAGCGTGCACCAGTGCTATTGCTGTTTGCATTCCCTGTTTTAATAATGCTAATTATCATATCTTGTTATGTTAGTGCAGATGCTGGGCTCCCAGAGGTATCCCACTGAAGTCTGAGTGGCATAGTTTGATTTCTTTCTGGTAGAAAAAGAGCTGCTTTATTTGTCTCTTGTTTGTTTATTTGTTTCTTTATATAACTGATCATATCTCAAAATATGAAATCTGCTGTATTAAATCTATTGCCCCAAAAGTGATTGTTTCTGTTATTGCTAATCTCTTGCACTACTGGATAGCAGTACAAACCTGAAGAAAGTAAGCATGAATGTAGAATTTGGAAACCAGCATCTTCATGATGCTGTTACTTAACTCTTATTCATCCACAGTATTACTGAGGAAGAGTCAATTAGCAATCCAGCTGATAACTGGGGATTTCTAGTGAACCTGGCATGAGCTAGTCCATCAGGACATTCTCTGGCACAGATTTGTTGATTAAGAGGTGACTGATGGCTATCTACCAGGAAGAATCAGGTGTGAGTACTACACAAACACTTGGATCACGTTCAGCAGTCATTCAAGCAGCAGTGCAATATGGTTTAAGGACACCCAGTATTCTTACAGGAATGTTCAGCCTTTACTTGAAGAGTTGTTCAGAGAGAATGGAGCCAGCCAAGACCCTTGCTGGAACTGTTGTTTAATGTACTGCGTCCAGAAATGGCGTGTCGTTTTGTAAACCAAATATACTGATGTACATGTGATATTACATCATCCCTTCTATTGCCTGACCCTGCTGCACATAATATGCAAATTTATAATCAAAAGACTCATCTCTCCCTGTTGTAAAAAGACTGGGAATGAGTTAGGTGATCTGATGTAAGAGAAGAAACGCTGTTCTCTGAATTGGGCTGTCTTTATTAGGTTGGATCTGCATACGCTAAAACTTTGCGCAAGTTTGGGTCCACACCTGAGCTGTACAGCTGGGCTGGGTGAGCTAATCCAAATACTAGATGCATGAACATAATGCCCCTTGTGATTCCCTGTTTTTACAGCTGGGAAAGCAGATGTTGCAGATTGTGTTACATGAGTGGTTATTGTTCTCATTGTTGCAATATAATATGGTTGTTACTAAGTACAGGACCTATGAACTTAATTGAGGCCCCAAAATTCAGGGGTTGAAGTGTAATGAAATGTCAAACGCCCTTTTTATTCTTACCTTCTGAAAACTGCACCTTCAATCTATTTCATGGTGAGGAAAGAACCCTAATATTTCAAGTTTCAGTGTACACACAGAATCATAAATTGAGCTGTTCCCCACATCAGTGGAGCTAAATAAAAACCTTGTGAATAGATTCTACCACAACCTCACCCACCACAAAGTCAGAATCATACCCCAAGTATGATATGATAACAGAAAACGTGTAGAACCACTTTAAATCATAAAGAAACATAGCAAGAATATAGGAATTGCATTTTGCTTTACAAAGGCTTGAGTACAAGGAAATTATTATAAAGAAAACCTGGTTTTAAATGCTGTTCAAATGGAGGTTCTCTAATAATGCAGTTCTTTGTTTGAAGATGTTGAATGTATAATTTCTTACAATTCACTTCAAAGTCAGGTCTGTCACTGACTATGTGTATATAGTCTTTTGCTATAAATGATCTATCTTTATATTTGAGTTATGAACACAGCATTTATTGTCTTTGTGAGGGCAGTAGATTTCCTAGCTGTCATTTGCCATTGTAGGGAGTTCCTTTGAACTCGACCCCCCCTTATTGTTTTCAAAGCAGCGAGTTTAGCTTACCCAAACCCCTGCCAACAGTTTGTATATCACTACTGATCTCTCTCTGCTCTATCTTCAGAGGAGAAATAGCAGCCACAAATGTTTCAGAGCTATAAACACAGATCTCAAGATCCCTACTGTAACCAGTCACAGCGTATCATATGCCAGGTTATTTATGGTAACAGTGGTGTCCTTTTGTTTCTACAGGGTTGGACTTGCTGCTCAGCAGGTGTGTGCCCTGATATCCTTCTGTTCCCAACACAGACATATTGATTATTCGGATTAATCCAACAGCTGATTCAGTTAGCCTGGTGCCCATCCTCCTTTATCCTTATCAAATCCCATTTTCCCCTGGAGGTCCATAATGCAGATATTTATACACAGATCAATAGTTTTGCTTTAAAGTGCATTCGTTAATTTATATACCTTTTAGGTTTTGATTCCAAGTGTTTCATTTGAGTCTGCCTTTGCCTGTCTTGGCCCATACTGCAGAATGCACTTTTGCTTAGAAATTAGAAAAGGCCTGTCTTGCTGCAACTGTGGTGCTCTCTTCCCACTCAGTGCTTCATCTCACTTCATTGAACTAGTGAAGCAGCTGAGCTGAACAAACAGAGGTCTGCTCTGAGATAGTTTACAAGTAGAGAAATGGACCAAGTCTGTTAAATAAATGATTATTTTAAAGCCTTAAAGTCAGCTCAGTTTGGCGTGCAGTAGTCTCTGTCAGAATATTGCTGTTTTTCCTTGCCCTGGCAAAGTCGGTGCGAGCCCGAGGCATACATCAGGGAATATTTGTGTCTTCTGTCCAGTTCCATTCTGCACAGTGACAAGTATTGCATTTGTACAGGAGAAACCAAAGCTTGCGGAGGCAAGCGCCTTAATCACACAAGAATGCAGATGAACGTTGCAACTGCATTTTAACCTTAGGCTTCTGATGCTTATTCTAGAGGATGGATGCTAAACTATTTTACCTCGCAGGGGAAACACTCTTAGACATAGCATTTTGAATAAATAGCAAAGTCAACACTTACTCATAAAATTCAGCTGCAGGAGTGAGCTTGTACTTCGAGTATTTGGTGCCATTGCCAAGCACTGATGCATTGAAGAGCTTGGGATCTGTACAGTTTGGACTGTTCCAACTGTTGTCGCAGTTTGTCCAGGGAAGCTCAAATGTGAATGATGAAAATAGATAATACAGAGACCAAGCTATTATAACGTTGTAGTAGAAACCCACGTAAAGGGCTATGAGTATCACTGCGTAGCCTACACCTAAAGATAAAGGAAAACTAGATTACACATTGTGTTTTACATGCAACAGTACAGCAGTGTAGTTAACCTCAGCCATACATGGTTCCAAATTAATTTGAGATCTTCAGACCAATAAAATGAATTTTTGATGTTTACACACACACATGCAGACACAGTGTCACTAGCCTTAAAACAAAAAATTACATTAATGATTTTGGAAAATGACAGGCTTTTAGCAAATTCAGTTGTTTGCCAGAAAAATAAAGCAGTGCAATGTCAATATTTACTCTTGTACAACTCCGTTGCTGATTTGCTTCCAATGCAGAAGATTGCAAGCCCATGTTAGGAGTGAAACTCACTTCATCTTCAGAATGTCAGAGTCCTTGGCAAGTTTTCTTGGAAAAGTAAAGCCCCAGACTTAAGTGAAGTTTCCCTATGCCTCATGTTCCCACCCTGAGCTAGTTTGGAACAGACACTGAGCCTTCTCCTGTTTCTTTCCCATTGTTACTCTCCAGATTGGCTTCCTTCTGCATGTAAATAGGTCCAAAACACTCATGAAACAGTCTGTGCTGTTTCACCGAGGGGATTCAAGTCATTCTTGGGCATGTCAGTAAATCTTGGTGAATATCAAGCTTGGGGCTAAACTGTGGTGGACCTTCAAACCATTGTATTATGTCCCCAGGATCACAGAATCCCCACTGTAAGCATTCTCTTCTGACTGAACATTTGGTTTGTGTAGTTGGGTACTGTGAAGTGTTTTTGGACAACCGGTCCCTTTAGTAAGAGTGCACTTTCTGCTCATGAAAAGAGACATTTTTAAATGGTGTGGGAGGAATCTTTGGTACCAGTGTCAGAGCAGAGCAAAAGTTTGATGCCAGAATTGTTCAGGAAGTTTGCCTTACCTTGGCTTTTATCCTTTACTTTGTGTGCAACATTGTTCTCTGAATCCTACCCCAAAAATGTATGTATTACATACGAGAGGTAGAGCCTACAGCTGGTTTATGGCTACCAGCACTGTGCTGTCACATCAGCAAAGTGTAAACCTTTACTTTTAATTTTCTTCAGTTTGGTTTTTTGGAGATACTGTATTGGAGGCCTAACAGTTGGAGATTATTAGGCTTTCATATTTCTTGATAAGGCAAGGAAGTAGCTCACACTAGGAGTATTAATCCTTGGTTTAAAATTACCATAAGGAACAGATGCTGACCCTGAAGCAGTTGGCAGTTCAAAGACTGCTGCATATACCAAAGTTACTCTTTGCTCTTCAGGAGGCTTTTAATACATAGAACAGTTTGTTCATTCCTAACACTGGGGAAAAGATTGTGAAAGTAAAGATGAAAGTTTATCTTTAAATTCTTGGTACTTAAATTAGTCCAATACATTTAATAGTCAAATTCCAGTGATACACTGTGATCGCCAGAATGGAGAGGAGGGAGGAATCACCCAAGGAGATCATTCTTACATATTTATGTGAATGTTAAAATACTAAGTATGAATAATATATGTTGCACTGAATTGGTTGATTTCTGATTTTAAAGTGTTCCTGAATTCCTCCAAGTCAGAAGGACAACAAGAGATGTTTAATATCAAGATTAAAAGATACTAGATCGATTGTACCTTAAATGTCATGCCTCTAAAATCATAAGACTATTCAGGAATTAATTTGCTCTTCTGTCTCTAAGACTAGCTTTTCTTAAGTAATGCTGCATCGCCCATGCTCTAAAATAGACCCTGGAAAATGCAGAGATGAAAACAGACTGTGTCACAAAGGTTACAGGGTATATTTTTAATTCCATGCATCTCATTAGAAGTAGCACCCTTAGACTTCATAGCAATAATATTCATAGATGTAGTACTACAGTGCTGTTCATTTAGAGAAGCTGTTATAAATTTGTGTAGACTGTCTACTTTTCATTTGAGTGAGAGATACGAGTTATCCTAGAAACAACTCAAAAGCTTTAGCAGTAAAATGTGGTTCTATGTTATCAGAAGATTTGGTCAAAACTTTAAAAGTACTGATTTTATACTAGTGCAGAGGTGCAAATACAGCTCAATGCTTAGTACTTTGAGAATCAAATAACCTATGCTGTTCTATATGCTAATAATAAGGACACTTAAAAATCAACAGTAAGTTATTTTTAGTCTACCTTAAAAATGACAGCTTAAAAACATAGCTGGAATGTCAACAAGACTATACATGAAATAAGTTCTATTTTGCTTTCTCATCATCTTTTCAGTCCTGAAGTCAACGGATAGAGTACCTCTGAGCACAGTGGTATTTGGCCACAACACTTTTTGATCCTTAAGGTCTAATTTTTGCTGTTAGGTTTTCAAAATCCTCGTTTCCATCCAAAGGCATTAACTGATACCAGCAGGAATTTTGATTGAGCAAGGGTCTTCAGGTTCCCGGGTGCTGGGATGAATTTTGTCCCTTGTGAAGAGATTATAGAAGGACTAGCTAAATCTATATGAATTAACTTCAAAATTCTGGGGCACATATTTTATTAGTTACCTTAGTTATTTTTTATATTTTATTGTATTGCTGTGTGGTTTGGGTTTGACTGATAAGAAAAAACCTGCAATTTTCCTGTTCTGCAGCACTAGACTCCTTGAAGACGAAAACTATTTTGAGAAAGATGACTAACATTTACTTAGTGTAACCTATATCCAAGCACCGGATCCGCCAGGTTTGGATTGCTATTGTTAAGCTCCTCAGCTTCTGTCAGTCACGGCATGAACATGATTGGAATTTTAAACTTCTAAGATTAACTGAGTTTCATTTCTGATAGCTCTGTGTTGAAAAGGCTTTTCCATAAGTTTTTAGGTATGATCTGGTAAAGTTTTGCTGGTAAACAATGCTTAAAAAATTCTTGAGGGTCTTTAACAAATACGTGTTTCATGTATATAAAGCATATGGCTTCTTTTATTTGGTATCCCTGATCAATGTCAAACACCATGATCAGTATCCAGACATGTAACCCTGGCTCTTTCTTCCTTGCAGAATGATGTCAACTCAGTGCAAAAGACAATGCTCTACAGCCTTTTATTCAGTGATGCTGGAGAGTTAACTGTGATGGAAAACACTCAACAGTAATAATAAACATATTTTAATAAGTGACTTTCATAGCTAGATTTGAAAACCACTTTGCAAGACCTACCAGGATCATTTTCATTTAATAGGCAGAAAAGATGATATCCAGAGCCATAGATAACTCATGTGCTATTACAAGTCTAGTGGCTGAACTACTGTCTTCACAACTCCAGTTTAGTGTTCTAGCCACTGTGGTATGCTCACTTCTGCAGAGAAAGCTCCACACAATGAACTGAATGGAGCCAGTGGTTATAACTTGCTCACCAGGGGAAACGGCTGAACTGACCTGGATGGGATCTGGCATTTCCAAATGTTTGCATTGCCAGCCTCTCCCTCCACCTAGAGATACCCAGTTCCTACCACTTCCCAGTATGCAGGGGAAAGGGAGGACAGGGATGAACTCTTCCTGCTCTTTGCTCTCTGTTGCACTCCTCAGTAATCACCCTGAAGATGATTTCTGCAGCTTTTCCCATTTTGTGCTGTGATAACAAAAAGACTTCTGACTTCAGGGGTTGGGGAAAGGTCAGCAAATATCATGCTATCTGTGGAAGGATGTGAGACTTTTACTTTGTTTGTGATCACAAGTGTGTGGCACCCTCGTGGTGCTATTCAGGTGAGCAGATGGGCACTTACCTTTGAAAACTGGACAGATTTTCCACACAGTGGCAGCCCCTTCTCGGTTATACTGTCCCAGTGCTAATTCCATATAGAACAGGGGCATTCCAGCAATGATTAAGAAGAGTATATAAGGAATAAGAAAAGCACCTGGAAAGACAATAATTAGACATTGTACTCTATGCTGTGGTTACATTTTTGCTTTCTCTTTTGCTTACTTTTACTGTCTGAAGACAAAGCCACTTCCTTTGAGAAGTAGGAAGTAAGTATCAGGAAGGAAGAACCCATGTTCTCTTGTCCCATTAATTATTTTTTTTTTAAGGTCTTTGTGACAGAACCCCTGAAAAAAAGCTGTAGACCATGGCTTGTATTTCACCCTAATGCTTCACCTCTGCTCTTTGGCTTCAAAAGGAAAAAAATAAATGCCTGAAAATTAAAAAAAAAAAAAAAAAAAAAAAAAAAATAATTTAAAAGTCCCATAAAGAAGATTGCCCCAGTGCATGGCTACATATGATACTATAAACCAACTATGATTGGTGTCATGTTTAATAACTGGATTATCTGTTTGTCCTCTGCTCTGTGGTACCTGTAAAGTGTAACTTTTGTTTTATTGCATAGCTTATTTGGTCCAGAGCATTTAAAGTCATATAAAATGTGTCTGTATGAAAAATTATTAGATTTTTGTGATAAATAAGGAGCTGACAGGGTAGCTGCATATCCTGAATACCTGACTGCTGTCCTTAGGAGTTACATATGAAAAAGAAACTAGACTGTGAAAATTATTCTATAACTGTTCAGCAAAAGAGAAAAGAAAAAGAGCAGCAGCTGTTTCTCTCAATAGCAAGTAGTAAGAACTTCTGAAGACCTTTAAAATCTGCTGTACTGGTTCAATAATTTATTTAATTAAACTTTCCCTGCAAAAGGAAGTTTGCTTCTAAATATATAAACTTACAGAAGTTAGGTGTAATCTATTATAGTAGTCTAAGTCTAAAAGCTAAAAGCATGACTATAGCTGAGACATGCCAGTAAGCAAAATGAATTGCATATTTAAGAAGTACTTCTGAAATTACTGTCGTCCTTTTAAGTCTGAAGAGCTGTTGCTCCTTTTCCTGTCATATTTGCTTTTCACAGATACTAGTAGTGTAAGCTGCCCTCTCTTCAGAGAGGGAATTTGAGTATATACTTAACAGGAATGGAAAAACAAACTCCTTTCAGTCAGACCACAAATCTACTTCGAAAAGTGATGTGCTGTAACATAATGATAAGGACAATGTATTCAGCATTTAGTTGTAAGTGTAGGCATTTGAAAGTTGAAAACTTGCAATGAAACAGAGAGAAGGTATATCAAATAGCTTAAAGCTTTGAGAATGTATCCTGTAAGCTGAAATATATTGGTTCTGTCTCTTTGGGGGCAAGAATCTTCTTATTCGTGATGTTTATGTGGAGTGCAGTGTGACTGCTAGTGGTGTTCAGATAAGCTGCTGCAGTACCAGTGATATATGTTTTAATAATATTTCCGTGCTGTTCATAAGCTGCTTTTTATAGTTGTCTTGTTGAACTGTCATATGTTTTCATACTGTAGAGAAAAAGATATTTGTATTCAACAAATACTTGATATCCTGTAGTCCTGAGCTCTGTTCAATGTTGAAGCATACTCAGCTAAATCAATCTGGGATACGATCTTTTGCTTTCACTATATCTAGTATCTAGTTAAATTATTTTAAGTGGGTTTACTCTGAGGTTTCTTGCAAGTGACAGCCTTTGAAGTGCTCGACTTGTCTTGCTTCGATAGTATTACAGTGTGTGAAGCTGACTCACAAAGCTGGCTTGTATTTGGGAGGCATGGAGTTTGCACAGAGCGCTGTTTGATTAACTTCAGTGTCAGGAGACTGGAAAACGTGATGCCACAAATGAGATTGGGAAATGTTGTGTTTGCAAAAATTAATCCTGGAGATGTGTAGTGGACATACATGTTAAATGTTAGTTTAAAATAGGTGTCTAAGTATGACTAATATCACGATGAACTGTGAAGTGTACTGTACTTAGGCATACGTGCTTAAGTGTCATCTGTTTGGCTGCGAGTCATTCCAGGCTTTAGTTAAAGGAGGTTTCTTTCCTTTTTTTCTTCCCCCGCCCTGCCCCCGCAAGGGATTAGTAAGGTGTGGTGTAATTTTCAGCAAAGAGCAGTTACACAGCATGGCAGGGATTCATAGCTGGGTTACTTTTCAGGTAGCTGAATGATTGAAGTATTTTGAAATTGAGATAAATATCAAAGTAAGGGTGCTTAGTCACATTAAAGTTGGCTTAATGTTTTGGAAACTTCTGGAAAATTCTTGTTTAGCAGCTTCTGATTAGGTAAAAAATACCAAAAAGCTGGGTATTTTGTAAATACCTTGATATTTGCTCTTTGCTTCCTAGCCAATATCTAGAGCCAAACTTCATGGTGTTCACTGAACCATTTCTGAGATCATGGGCACTTCAAAGCAAAATAAATGATGGTCAAAGTGTCATTCAAATTGCTGCAAACTAGAACGGCATGCAAATGCTTATAAACAGTATATGTGTGATCAGCCTCACTCTGTGATCATACAGGGGGTTCATCATGGGACTGTTTTGTGTCCAGTATCTTGGGAACGGGAGCTGTTGTTTGGAATGAGACTTCATACCATCCTGTATGTGTGGACATCCCTTGGGCCAGGAAGGAGGCAAACCAGCTTCCTGATGGGCCTCTTGCTTTAGGCCCACCGGTGTAAATTTGAGCATCCTACTAGCCTTCTCTGAAGGAGCAGCCTTGCTGTTAATGCCTACCTGGTCTGTGAACTCAGAATGTGTTAGGAAGTGTGACACTGCCAGCTCGGTCACTCTGCCTGTGCCACTGGCCACAAAAGCTTTATTTGCATGAATCCAAGGGGCCAGTCAGATTTTGTGTAGCCCAGGCAGCTGAACTCTTAGGGAGCACACAGTTTGGCTAGCACTTCAGACTAGCCTGCCAAGATCTACCCACCTCAGAGAGCTGAGGGAACGCAGTCTGTGGGATTGCTGCATTGGCAGTGACATGCGGATAGCACTCAAGGGATTCCACTCCCCCACTGTGGGATGGGATGGGGCTGAGCACACAGCTGCATCCCACAAAGCAGTACTGGTCTCAGCAATCCCTAATGGTTCCTGATTTCCCTTTACAGCTAAAAATCTGGAGTAATTAACATCTGCATTACAGCCCTGGTATAAGAGGCATACTTGGCTTGCTACTGAGTCACATGCAGCTCAGAAGCCACAGGTTGGCCTTGGGCTGTTGTGAATTGCTACATCTCTCTGTTAACACATCCCACGAGATCCATACACAGCCCTTAAGGTACCAGTGCGTACATGGAGTTAAGACAGCCTCGAGTCTTACGCAAAACTAGATTAGGTCAAACCCCCAGATTCTACAAGAACCATCTGTGTGAAACTTCAAGTGGAAATTTACACAGACTCTTTTTTAAAAACTATTACATTGAATCAATGAAGAACAAAATACAAGACAGGCTTTGCTGTCCTGCATTCAGTGCCAGAACCACTGAATTTTGGTATAACAGAATCCACACAGAGTGTCTTCTTCCTCTGTTCTTCAGCATTCACAGCATTCTAGGGGGTGGGAAGCAAAGAGGAATACAGCTCTAAATACTCCTCTCGATCCTCCAAGGATGTATCATTTTACTTTTAAATACCAGAAAGAAAGAAGAGTTAATTTACTAATGACTGAAAAAAGACCATTTAAACAGCTAAAAGGATTTGTTGATGCACGTACAAGAAGCAGGCCAGGAAAGGGGTAGTTGAAACAACTTTGAACTATTTGTGCTCATTAGCCTTCTGCATTTGTTACCATGGTTATTCTTGTCAAAATGTTAACTGCCAGGCATGTCTGCTAAAACAACAAACTTTGAGCAAATATTACGGTATTATTTTCAGATAGGAGTGTTTCCAGCATTTGTGCAGGAAAAGAGTCTGAAAACAAAGAACTTCCAACTGGTGAATTGAAATACAAGCTATTCTCTGCATCTGACTGATGCTGCTTGCTTTTTTCATACAGAATAAATAGTACTTCAAACAATATCAGCAAACAGTTGATAGAATGGAGTACATTTGCTTTGACAACAAGAATCTGTGGAGACTCTTGTGAATAAAAAAGGAAGTCCCTGATGCAGAGATCTTGAAAAGTAGATTGTATAAGATCATCAGAGGTAGAAAAATGAAGTAATTGGAAAAGCAGGCATTTCTTAATGTATGAACATTAGTTCTGGCTTTTCAGCAGATGAGCTATCAGCTGGCTTGCACAGCTACTGAGGGCACCTCTGAGGGAGGCCAGTCTGAGCCTGCCACTGGTTCCTGAGAAGAAGGGGTGGAAGGATAGAGCTTTACTGACCTGAGATTAAAAGCAATAAGGGTCTATGTGGTACAGCAAAAAGAAATCAGAGATACAAAGCAGTGTGATGTAACCTCAGAGTGAAAGCCAAGACGATGATTTTAACAGCAGCTGCACGCTGATGCTGAGCCCAAACAGCAAAAGATTATAGTAGTCAAAAATAACATTTTTCTGCAAAAGGGATTGTGTGACATACTATAAAAACTTCAGCAGCACTTTGCACATATAAAATCTTTCAAGTATGCAATAAAATCCTCCGAGTATGCAATCTTTTTCATGGAAAGTATTTCTGAATTATAAAACCAGTGGAGCTATACCATGGTGAGTGACACATTTCTGTTGAAGCCCTTATATTTAGCTACCCCTTCTAACAAACAGTTAGCTTCTAAACTATTTATATTTCTATTCTCAATTTGGGCTCAGAGCCCTCAGGTTTTCCAGAATTCCAGTTTTAATAGTGTTTCTTTCACTCAAAAGAAAGTGAAAACAAATAGTTTCCAGAAATGGTTCCATCCTGTTGATGGGCTGATGCCAACTGAAGCCTGTATTTTTCGTCTTGAGCAGTTAACCTGCTACTGCCTTGAAATCCGTTGAAGAGACTTTAAGTGCAGTGTATGTATAAGCTGGCCAATGGGTTGTGATAGAATGGGTTAACCAAGCCCTCCTATGCAAACCTAGTCATCTCCTTGGCTTTTTGTTACAAGAGTAATGAGCTAAAGAAACCCATTAGTAGCTATTTTGAACAAATTAATGAGAGTTAAATATACCCAGCCTCTCAGAGCAGCATGATTCATTCATAAACAACAACCAAGTCATTGGCTTAGGTCCTATTTACATACATTAATGAAATGAACATATTTACAACAGTGTGTAAAGATAATTGTAGGAACATACAAGGACAGAACCCTGGACTATGTCATTTGATAGGAAGTTAAAGAATAAATGAGAGAGACATGGTGGTTTGAGAGAATATAAATCACGTTGGTCCAAGATGGTCAGTGTGGCAGTGGGAGCTGTGGGCCTTTGTGGAGGGTTCCTGCTGCTGACCTTCACAACACTCTCACTGCTGCTAGCTTAGGAAATTTAAGCCATTTCCATCTTCTGCTGTGAATGTGATGACAGCACATCCAAAAATCTTCTTTACAAGGTTGTAATGATAACTTTTGTTTTCATGTCATGTTGTCTTGTAGTAGAGGTACTATTGGAGCTGGGCCCTTTGTTTCCAAATAAATGAACTAGCATCAAGGTGAATTTTGACAGTAGTTTGGTAAGTAAATAATCTGAACTTTATAACAATGTGAAGGTCTAGTTCCTAAGGTTTCTGCCCAAATCCATCTTGTTGATTTTGTGCCTTTTTCTTCTTTCTTAACTACCCGGCTGTTTTAAGCAAGAAATTGCAGAGTAAATAAGCTAGTCTGTGGAGCCAGCTTGTAAACTGTTTTGTTACATGATTTATGAAATGCCTATTACTAATGTTCAGTAGGAGTGGTAGTATCCTTTCCTGGAAGAGCTAACACTGCTGGGAACAAACTAGCAAACTTTATAGTTCACAAGCTTTTCAGAAAGTGCTGATCAGGGGAAGTGCATCGCACTGGACTGCTAGATCTGCGTGCAGAGGCCTAGCTGGACAACATTGCTGCTTCACAACAGACCTGACTGAAAGCTTAAGAGATGCTAAATTAAGAGGAAAAAATACGATGTTATCATTTTATTAATAGGAGTGTTCTATTCGTGGTTCGCCCACCCTCCCTCCCCTTGCAATTATTAGGGGTGACACAAGGGTATATTCACCTGCAATTGCACAGCAACAAAACCACCCATGTAAGGTGTAGGCTGTACTTGAGATGTACAAAATCAAGTCTCTGTCAAAATGTACCTGATTTATTGGTGGCAGAAAGTCCATGGCTAAAAATATTTTTGAATGAAGACATGAGAAGCTATTTGCTGTGAGCTTGTGGATCAAGATAAGCAAGCAGGTTTTGCCTGGATTCCAGTACTAGACAGTCCATAACAATGTAACCTCATGTGTTAAGTTTTCCTTGAAATGTGTGTACTGAAAAACTATTTTCTGTGATGTAGAGAATATAGTTATGTACATGAAAGGAGATACTACTTCAGCAGATTTATCTGCCTTTTAAATGTAGGGAAGTCCGTGCTTGATGCCAGGGAGATTTTTGGCAACTAGTTTTACTTCAGGTAGAGACTGTTAGTCACAGTTCTCTCTTCCTTCTGAGAGAACTTGTATGTTCACTTGTGTTTGTTTAGTCTCAGCTGTAAACTAAAATGAATGTTTTCAAAATTCATGGATCCATCCAATTTTGATGCCAGGAAAGATTGTTACATACTTTGATCTAACTTCCTGCCTAACATACACCAAAGTTTCAGACAGAAAAACATACAATCCTGATTTGAAGATACAAGGCAGATCCTTTGCTTTTTTTTGGTAGTTTTTTTCATAGGGTAATAACTTTGGTGTTATAAAAAATACTCTTTTAAAAAATTGTTGTTTCTTAATTCAGTGTATCTGACATTTGATTGTGGCAGTGCTTTGCATGGTAAATGCAAATACCCTCCACTATTTCCCTCCTGTGAAGATGCTTAAGTGCTGCAGTCAAGTGTTTCAGCCTTCTTTTCATAATCTGAAGAGACCTAGTGAACTAAACTCATTACAGTGTGATAGTGATTCCTGCTTTTCTGTACAAATTCTCACCTTACAGGTATTTCCTGGTGTAGCAGGTTCATATTAGCACGCTGAAGAGTTACGTGAGCACTTTTTGTACTCATATTAAGTCATGATATCCTTTCTGAGCTGTGCATTTGATGCTTCAGGAATGCCAAGTTTGTATCCCTGAGATGTTCCTCCACCTTACTAGAAAAAAGCCTGGGATGAACCCTCTGGATTTCAGCCCCTCATTTAGGCAGGGTTAGTGTCCTTGCTTTGGTCTTTCTTCTCTTTCTAACACTCTCAGGATTGCCACTGTGGGAGCTTCTTGCTGTCCTCTGCACGTTGTACAGGGTATACACATGGCAACTCACCTCCTTGTTATACCGCCTGCCTCAGGTGCCTAATCTGAGGTGATACAACTGCCCTGGCAATGCTAATTAGAGCCACAGCAGTAGCTACTGTACACTGAGACAAGGCACATTAAATGGCCTTTGTTCTGTACGTGCAGCAGTGCAATTTCTGGTTCACAACACAACCTCAGAGGGAGGGTGTTTCTCCCAAAGCCTGCTTTTCTTCTGCAGGTTGTCAAAATGAAAAATAGCCCCAAAGTTAAGCACCCTCTGGAGAGGACGCTGTACCCATTTTAGGTAGCATGAGATTCATAACTGTGCCAGGGTAAAACAAAGTTCTTAAGACATCTTAAATCAGCTCTAGACAAAGTGCCAGGCAGCTTTCAAGAGGATTAATGTACAAGCCAATAGGAGGTAAATGCCTTTAAATTCTGCTACAGAAGCATCAAGTATAAACACTTAAAACTCGCCTTCCCACTTCATGATTAATCCAATTTTAAGTTGTAACTCCAATTTTTGGACTCGTTGACCAAAGCAAAACATTCCTTTTTCTTCCAGGTTTTATTAGAGATTTATTTATAATAGTGTAATACTTTCTGTACTATCTTGATCTTTACAAACTCTTGCACCACAGAGTCCTCTAAATTCTTCCTATCAATAAAGGGTTATGTTCTATCGCAAAAGTATGAGACAATTATACATTCCTATCTGTAAGGATTCTAGTAAACCCAACCTTTACTCTCAGTCATTATAAATGAAGCCTTCAGGATGAACATTCTTTCTGATGCCCCTAAAGGAAGCAGAATAAATATACTGTAAACTACATAAAATGCATATTTATAGAGGGCTATATAGTAGAAGACAAACAGTTACATATACTATAAAGCCATTCTTCATGTTTTATTGAAACCCACCTACATTTTCAGACAATGTACTGAGTATTCTTTATGTAATAGTTTTCTGGTATATCTGCATTTCTTAGGCATGCTGTATAAGCTACAAAGTACAGATTTCACACATTTTGTAATGGATAGTATGCTAACTAGCCATAAATAATATTTTCTTATATAGGACAAACGTTGCATCAGTTCAGTTTATTTGTAAACTTTAATGGCTGTGTGCGATGCTGTTAGCAACAATTTTGGCACATTTCCTACTACAGTGAAGGCCACTACTGAATAATTGCCTAGAACAATGCAAAACCCTGTACTCTTATCGAAGATTATAGTTACTATTGGAGTTTGCTACAATTGTGGAAAGTCTGAGCAAGGGCAATTTCCAAATGACTGTGGCTTCATGACTTTGTACTTTTATGTTAGCACTGAACACAAGAATTTCACAAAAGCTGTTCCAGCTCTGTGTCTTCACAGAGAGCCTATCCTCTCGGAAAGCCTGTGTGTGGACTAGGGTACTGCTGATAATATTCCCTTGCTCCAAAGGGTAGATTGACTCTCACCTAGACCAGTATGAAACCACAACAGTGTTGCACTAATCTAGCTGTACTAGTTAGCAACACCCTTCTTCATTTTCTCTCTGATTACTGTCCCTCTTCTGTGGAATTAATTGGAGAAATGTTTTGATTTGAGTTTGAAGCCTGAGCAATGTATTTGTTCTTATTTAGTGGACTATTTTCCTAATAGGCTTCAAGCAATGAAGTCAATTTTCCCCTCAGTCCAAGCTGTCCAGTATGTACTTTATCACTGCCATTCTACTCAGGGCATCCTAGCTTGAAATGCCATTGAAGAATGTGAAAATGACCTCAGGGCCCATCATAGCTCACTGCCAAGATGAAGCAGAGGCCTATCAACAGTTTGAAGCAAAATCCTTCTGGTTTCATCACAGTGAAACCTCTTGCTAGGGCAGTTTGTGAGGCAGTGTTGTTCACTGATTACTCAAACCTTATGATAAATCAGTGTGGATGAGCTTGGTGTTTACAACTCACCACCCAGTTATTTATTTATTTATTCATATTTCTAAACGTCTTTTAAAGACATAATACCTCCTTACTGGTATTTAGAATGAAAAATGTAATAGATTTTGAATACTTCAAAATCTCTTAATTTAGGGTCAGAGACAGTGATTTTGTCAGCAGCTTCTCTATGTGTCAATGAAGAATTAACCTGAAATTTAGGAATAGGCTGGCAACTGTTTTGTGTCACTTTCTTTTAGGGAAGATTCGAGGGAGAGAGAGTAACCAATGCCATCTATATTCCTACAACCACCAATTTCAAAAGGTCAAATACTGTGGGTTAGGCCCCAGAATAATTTAAAACATTTTAAAATGTAAGATCTTCTAGTTCAGTCCTTTTATTTGCCTCTCATGGCTTTTAGTCTTGTATTTGCTTTGTATTTCCCCAGCTTTTTTTCTTCAGCTTTGAGAGCTAGAAAGAACTTCTTGCCTAAACATTTATCTTTATGAAACTGTGAGAGTAAGAGGCACTTCTTAATATAGTACTTTTTTTAATTGCTTGAGCCCTGCATAGGAGTATGCCAAAGTCACAGTCTAATTTGCAGAGTTAATTCATTTTGTGTTATAAGGACCATCATCATGTGGGAGTCCTGACATTTTGCTTATGCGGTACTGAGCTATTGCACTGAGTGAAGATCAGTTATTAGTCAGTGGAAGTCTTCTGTATCCATTTAGTCTGAATAGTTTTTTATTACTTTACTCTGTTTTTCTTCTCACATAGTTCTTAGTCTGGAAATTCTGTCTACTTAGGAGTCCTTAAGAGAGAGATGTCTGTTATTTGGGTTGAAATCCTGGCTCTGATGACGTCAATGGAAAAAAACCACCCATTGACTTTAGCTGGGTCAGGATTTTTCCCTTGTGGTTTAGGAATCTATTGATTTTAACCAGGGCTGTAGAGCCATACATAAATGAGAAACTGCAGAAAAGGGAGCAAATGATCAAAGTCTTCCCCAAAACAAAATACCGGAGTGTCTCCAGACTCACCAACACCTGCCTCATGATCTTGTGGACCCATCTGCATTTCTCTTTAGAGAGGAGACAAAAGCACTGCACAGAACAAGCTATTTCTTAGTTTTGTGATAAGTCTTGTAAATAAGATATCTATGTACAGCTATAATCACCCCTCAGTTGGGGGCACGAGCTTTTGAGCTTTCCTCTAGCATCAGTCTTACTGGGTACCAGTAGACAGATACAGTCCCGCATGCAGATGAAAAGTCATGTGTTAGGTACTTTTGAGTAGCTTCTAAACTGGGAACTTGCTGTTTTGATAACACTTGGCCATGAACTTTCCAATACCACTGTTAGTCCAATATACTTAATTGTTCTTGCTCACAGAAACTCTGCTTTCCAATACTAGTCTTATGAAATAATGATGCTTCTGACAAGAAAGCAAGGTGCTCAGACCTGCTGGAAGGTGGGTTACATTAACACTGAGGAAGGGAAAATGGTTCTTTATTGTAGAATGGTAGTAAATCTGCATGGAGCTTGTATTTTTTTGCAAGATAAATCTTTTGAGCGGACTGCAGAGAACAACTTCCTAAACTTAGTATTTGAGAAATTATTTCCTCTGGTGTCATTCCTTGAGGGAAAGAAACTGTATCTCCATTTGAACATTGCACTCATTTAAAAATGTTGTGTTCAGGGGGTAACATCTTGTTATCAATGGATTGTGTCCTTGCTGTCATTGTGGCCATGAGCTCGCTGAAGTGAATTAGACATCGCTAAAAGCTGCCGCTCCTATAATGTCCTAATACATGAAATCCAAGAAGGGTCTGCTTGGGAACAATTATTGCCCTTACTGGGCAGCTCTGTATTTGAAAGACATAAGCCAATCTGTGAGGTCCTCCAGTAAGGCTTTGTTTTCTATAAATACAGGAGGTGGCTGTTACAGTAATGATCAGGTTAGGACCTGCCAAAATCTGTAAGGATCTACTGCTCCACCTTGTGGTATGAAAAGAGTTTTCCATTAGTTCTACTCTAGAGTGGTGTGCCAGAGAAAGTCCAGCCTCTCCTCTTTTATTAAACCAGAGTTTGACTGGAAATCAGTACTGTACTTTCCCTTGATAGGGATCTTAGGACAAGTAGTGTGTTGTCACCTTTGGTGTGCTTCAGGATAGACCATTGCAGGATGTGTTTGATTACAGAAGAGAGAAAGAGAAGGAAAAGTTAAATCAGCGAAGAGTGCTATTCAGAACACATAGTTCAGAAGGTGCACAAGAAATTATAAATAGCCAGCAAAAAATAGGATACACAATACTCGGCTGCCTTTTTCTCTACATAAGCTAGGCCCATGGTAACAGCTAGTTTGTGTGGTCAGTGAGGCAGCCAGATAGGATGTAATCTTCTGTGCTGCCGATCGGCCAGAAAATCAGCAGCTTCCCACAGTTCTGAAGATTGCAGTAAAGATGGACACTATGCAGCTGGCCACAGTCCTTCCTGTATATCAGCGCTACAAAAGTTGTTTCTCAAACTAACAGGAGTGCTGTGGCAAGAAATGGCTTTTTACTCACTCTGTGGCTACTTGCAGTGCCTGGAAATATGTGATATTCTTCTCCAGCTCTGAAATAAAGGCTCTAAAGTAGTAATACTCTTCTGCTGTTGAAATCACAACTCCTGTGCACTTCAGTGGGCTGTGACCAAACTGGCATTGCTCTTTTGATGCTGGGTTTGTTCTAGGAAAGCAGTTTATAGCAAAGCAGTCCAAAAGGCTTTATATTTGTACTAGTCAGGGAGTGTTGGATCCTGAAATTAGTGTATATTCTTAAACAATAGTAATAACCAAACAATAGCAACCAGTTAATACCTACTTTAAGAGCACAGCTTCTGCAACCACTTGCACTTTTGGAAGTGAGTGGTTGTGCTCATAAAACCTTAAAGAGTAGGAGCACTGGAAAAATTACCATCTTATATAAAAAGACTTCTTGTATAATAAGGGTAGCTTGTCTTACTGCATACCAGCAATCAGAATGCTGGTCGTAAAAAGTATTATGGCAAAAGACAACTACCTGCCCAATCCTGTCCGAGTTTTGTTTAGTAATATGTTATCACAGAATTCCATGCACTGGAGAGTTCTTACTGTGCTTTGGGTGAGTATGAGTATAAAGAACTATGTGGCTTACATAGCCAGATCTCCCTGCTGACACTTTCTGTTTCTGAATGGTAGACCCTGGTTCTCAAAGTGGTGTACTGAGCTGTCACCCTTGCCATGCTTCAGAAGAGATTGCAAAATTTACTTAGAGAATAGGGCAAAGGAGAGGGAAAAGTGAAAATAAAACAAAGGATAGCTTTGATAAGTAGTGTAGAGGTTCTTTGCTATGATCTTTGTAGAGAATAGTATGTCACAAGGCAAGGAAAACCGTTTCCCTCCACCCTGCTTCCTCCCACGTCCTTCCCCCTTCTTTATGGATTAAAGGTTTCAAAATCTGTATGGCTGAAATTAAGTATGTTGAATCCATAGAGAAGTTAAGATGCTGAATTATACTACAGTTATCTCTCCAGAATTTCCATGAGAATAGGGATTATTCAGCATTACTGGAGGGTCTAGGTACTTTTTCATGCCGATTTCCTGAAGGACTCAGAGTTGCTGATGTGCTTCCCATTAGACATAGCAAAAATGAAGGCATGAGCTATTTGATGTTGCTCCTCAGAACTGCTCAAAATTCTTTAAACCATTGGTTTCCATTTTAATTCTCAGCAGGAGGTTCAGTAATTTGTGGACTGATTTTAATCATCATTTCCCTCACAGCATATCTAAACAGTTGCTAAAGCTGTGTGTTCCCTCTGATCTTATGTGTAAGTAGTTGGATTAGCATTCTGTTTCTTATCAGTGTAAGTATAGGGAAGAAAGTATCTGTCTTGAAATAGTGGAGCTGTATTCACATATTTACTGAACTAACAGATGGGTTTGTCATATTTTGCCAAAAGATGAAAGGGCAATTCTGCCTCAAACACCATGTAGACCATGTTTCGGTCTCCTTAGGTATTTTGGGTTCTTCAGTAAAGAAGGACCATTGGTGGTTACACTTGTAATATGGCCTTTAGATTTTCCATTGTTCCCCATGAATTTAATAAAGAGTTTAAAAAGATGTGAGAAAACAGACTAGAAACAGATGAAGCTTAAGTGCCTGCTGTTTCAGCTTGACTGAGTATCCAAACCCTGAGATCCCTACCCAAACTACAAGGAGCTCCTGCATCTGTCTTAGTAGATGTTAATATGAACATAGAAGGCTTCCTAATGTGACTTTCAGAATTTACTTGTCCAGGAGGGATATGTATCCTGTTGGAATGGCTTTCTAGAGATGCTTCAGTGCCTTGGAAGATCTGAGAAGGGCACGCAGGAATGAAGGTGTGGGGGAAAAGACCTTAAGCAGAGATTTTAAATTCCCAAACAACAGAGCTAAGTTTATGACTTGATGTCTTTCCTGACTCTTATTTTAGAATAAAGTACTTCTGAGTGGTAATCAAAATGTGTTCATTCAGTGCATTCAGAAAGAGTTCTCTTTGTCAGAACAGCTCATTTGGTTCACACCAGCTTTTTTATTATCTCATTAACATGGAGGAGCAAAGGTGGAAAACCAGTTTTGATGATTGATTGATTGATTGATTGATTGGAGCACTGCTTAGATCAGTTCTGAGTGCTTGCCCCACATTAATCACAAGATGATTCTTTTAAGGTGTAATATCAAGCTAAATACTGTGAATCTTGTCTAGAACTTTTCTATGCTTGTATATCTCTAGAACCTTTGTAAAACTGTCAATCTAAGGGCTGCCGGAATTTTTCAGGGACAAAAAAATTCTCCTCTCATCCAGGTATTTAGCTGAAAGTCCATACAGTGTAACACTTAGATGCTATTTCATTGTGTTTCACACCAGTAAGAAACTAGAATGTTAGAATTGATGAAAGGTTTGGGTGAGAAAGAGTCAGTTCTTCTCTATCAACTATTCATAATGCTTCATAGGTAGTAGGTGTATGACATAGTAGCTTATAACCCTGCAGACGTTACAGTTCTGAAGATTTACTTTGCAGAGGAGCCAACAAGACACATAGAGGAGAACAGGGAATTTCAGAGAAGCAATTGTTATATGAGTTGAGCCTAGGTGAGCCAGTGCTCTGTATACACCAGGAGATTAGTGGCTACTCGAGGAAAGGAAAGAGAAGTGGCCACTGAATCCAGCTCTGGGCGAGGAGGTACTGTCACACCACGCAGTTGAACATTGTCCCCAACAATGCCCAGGAGCCTAAAGCTCATGACTGCAGCGTGGAGATCAGCATAACAGTTTAACCTGCCTGAGGTCACTGGTTTGATATGCTAACAGGAATTGAAAACCCCTTATTAGGAAAACAAGATCACTAGATTTGCATGTAAGTTTGATTGATTGATGAGTCAAACTCTTGGCGTAGGCTTTGCAGTGAAATTACTTCAAAGTAGATTTATTATTATCATCATCAATGCTATTTTGGAATGTAAACCCTGATATTACAAGGCAGCGGTCATCCACCTTTGAAGTGTAAAGTGCCAGATGATAGTCTTTGTCAAAACAGTGATTAAGTTGGATGTCAGACAGATGCTTGGCAAAACATAGCGGGGCAGAGCCTAGCAGAAAGGGAAGGTGCTGCTGGCCAGCATCACAGCTTGCTTTTGGTGAAGCAGCGCAGTAGCCAGGCTCCCAGCTCGGTGGGAGGAGATGCTTTCACAGGTGGTGTTCTCAAAGTGTGACAGCTCTTGGCTCCTGGGGTTGTGCTGGCCTCTTTGGGCATATTCGGCTGTCTTTGGTACCTGTGCTGTGGGCTGCTCAGTCCCACATTACAGCTTATGAAACTATGAGTAGAAAAGGGACCATTATGATAAAATGTAAGGTACTTCTGTTTTAAACTGTATTGATTGCTGATGAACTGTTCTTGCAAGAAAACAATTTCTTCTAGAAAGAATAATGCTTAAATAATGCTTCAGAGGAGATTAAAAGTATGTATTATGATAGTTGAAGAACTGTTAAAAAAATTATCTGCAGCTATTCATAAATTCATGAAAAGCTTAATCTGATTCTTATGATACAAGAAGTCTCCAGTTACTAATCTGACAATTACATGCTTCCTAATGAGTTCCTTCTGAACATGACTGACCTTGCAAATACTTTGTCTCACAAAAAAAAAGTACGTAATGATAAATTATTTTCCCACAAATTTAAATGGGAAATATTGAGTTTGCATATGACTATGCAGTAAAATGGAAGTAAAATGAACATTAATGCTGAAAGTATATTGTACAAAAACTACAGTAGCTTTGTTAACTAAGACTGAGCATCATCCTCCCCCACTGTGAGCACATCAGTTAATCATACTAGGCATTACTCAACTTCATTTGGCATCAGTAAAATTTTAGATGTAATCCAAATATCAGGGTAAATCTTTCCCTAAGTGTATGAGAGTCTAATTTTAATACTCTTTTTATTCTTTAATTCAGCATAGCCTCTAGCAGAACTGGGAGCACTTAAAAGGTTGGATGTGCTGCAAAGACTTGTTTTGAGTACAGCGAAGCTGACCACTTGCAGGGAGGGTCATACAGCTGGGGAGACTCTGGGGTTTTTTTTAAAAAAAGGACTCTTGGCAGAAATGAGTTATAAAGAGGATACAGCACTTGTGAGAATAGCCAGCAGAAATGACTGCAGTTGATGATTTCTCCAGTGACATACCCTGCTCCTTGAAACTCTCACAAATGGACTACACAAAAGTAAACAGTGCTTTTCCCTTTCCAGCAGTCGAATACATGTAAGTTATGGTGTTTATTGTCAGCCAAACTGACAAGGTGATGTTTGAGAATTCTCCATTCTAGAGTGTTGCCTTATCTGCTTAATGAGATCTTGCAGAAGCTTACCATCTGTACAGAGCCTCCCTATCGTCTTATAAAGTAGTTTAGAGCACATAATGGGCACATCCTGCTTCCAAGAAGTCAGTGAGGGCAAGGTCTCACCCAGTCTGTTCATGCTAAACTGCTGTGAAAATTTTCTGTGGCCAGTTCCATGTTATACAGCCCCTGGATCTGCCGCTGCCCTTGTAAGGCTGGCAAGTCCTATGGAAGTAGATAACTGATAGAAAAAAAACCAAACTCTTGAGCTTTTAGATCTTACTGAAGATTTATTTATTTATTTATTTATTTATTTATTTATTTTTAATAGCAGAAGAATGTTTCCAAAAATCACAGTTGTTCACAGAAGGGTTACATTCTGCCATCTATCTTTGTGCAGAAGTCCCATTGGGGTCTCTCAGCAAGCTACTCCCAAAGCACAGATGTTTCTGGCTATTCTTTCAGCATTTTAGTGCTGCTGGATGCTTCTCACTCCCTAACTTTTTTCTGCTGTGAGCTTGATAAAACACGAACAGGGCTGTGTTTTTTTTGTTAGCAGCACCAGTACTGTCTCTGAAGTTACCCAAGATAAAAACACCCGTGTCACTACCACTGGGTGGTGTACGCCTTGGGGAAGCAGAACTCGCTGAAGTGAACTCGGGAACTGTCAGAGTTTTGTATCTGTGGAACTGCCAGATCTAAACCAAAAGCCTGTACGTCTATGTTTTGATCAGGAAATATCCCTGGAGCTTACCAAAGAAATAAACTCAGGGCTTTGGCTAGTGAGAAAGTATGGGTGTATATGCATCCATATCCTTGTAAAATTCAATGTTGGATGAGGGAATACAGTGTGTATTTATACTTTCTTTCCAAGTTCCTTTAAGTTCTCACGCTTTATTGAGAACCACCTATTTTTACAAGCATGGAAAGGCCCTTAGTGTGTATTCTGGCATCTTAAATTAATCATAGCCAGCCTTGGAAATGTAACAGTCCACACACCACCCACGTCACTTTTTTCAGAGGTAAAGGGAAGTGCCATTTTCTACCACTTGCATGTTGTTGATGCTGTTCTTCAACATCTATGAGCACTTGTAAAAGCTTTCTGGGTGTAGATTTTGGAAGGATAACAGTTTCTTTTTGCTAGATAACACAAGCTATACTGAAAACAAGTGTTAAGATACCTTAGTGGCTTAGGACTTAAGGCATTGCAACATGCTTCTTTTCCACAGCCTATTTTGTATCAATCTGTTGAAAATACACAAGTCTGTAACCCATATTTGACTGTCTTTGTGGACACTGAGCTCTAGTTAAATTGCTGAGGCCGCGTAATTGCTGAGGCTTTCAGAATAAAAAGAAACTGAGGGAGGAAGAGGAAAGGAAACCTTTTCCTTCCACTGGTTTACTTTATACATGCCATCCAATTCAGCTTTAATCTGGTTTGTTTTTTGGGTTTTTTTTTTTCCTTTTATCTAGTAGCTCCATATACGTATCAAAGGCAAACTGTAACCCTACTATGAGCAGCTTGTAAAACTTTTCTTAAAGAGCAGGTCTCAACATGCTATACAAGTATAGAAACGCTGCCTGATTTTGTCTCTTTAGCTTGTTTGCCAATACTACTAATACAATGAAATTAAATTTTTCCATGCCTGTTAGTGCCCTTCTTTTTATTACCTCTTCTATATGGAGATATGTAAGCCACAGTTATATAAAGCCCATTAGATTATTCTTTTGAGGTATATAAAGTTGCTCTAGTAGCTAGAAGGTTCCCTTCTGCAGTTAGCAATGTGACGATTTAAAAAAACAAACAAAAAGTAAAGTTTAAGAATATCATAGAATGATGGAACCATTTTGGTTGGAAGAGACCTTTAAGATCATCAAGTCTGTTAACCCAGCACTGCCAGGTCACTACTAAACCTTATTCCTCAGCATCACATCTGAACAGCTTTTAAAACTCTCCAGGCATGGGGACTCCACCACTGCCCTGGGCAGCCCGGGACAAGGCTTGACAATCCTTTCAGGGAAGATATTTTTCCTCATGTCCAACCTAAACCTCCCCTGGCACAATTTGAGGCCGCTTCCTCTTGTCCTATTGTTTGTTCCTTGGGAGAAGAGACTGACTGCCGCCTGACTTCAATCTGCTTTCAGGAGTTTTAGAGAGTGATAAGGTCTCTCCTCAGCCTCTTTTTCTCCAGGCTAAACAACCCCACTTATATCTGTAACCTAGGACTGGAAAGATATCAATGAAATGCAGCAATATCCCATAACTCTGCCCTTTGACTCATGTTCCTTTGTCTTGTAGGAACATTTACCCATAGCGCAAACCAGCTCCTAAACCCATTCTGGAAGAGAAGGGAGTGAGTTGGCTTGAAACTCAGTAAAGTATTCCTAGAGCCTGAATCTCTTAGAAAAGTTTCTGCTAAATGAGATTTATGTATAGTTCCAACATGGGAGGCAATGGATGGACAATTTTTAAGATGTCATACAGACAATTGTTGTAAAGAAGAAGAAGAAGAGAGCTGTTAACCTGTCCATGGCCATTCCCCAATTCTCAGTGCAGGGTCTATACTGGAAATTCTGTCATGACTGAATACAATAGCTGATGCGCTGTTGGCCATACTCTTTCAAACAGTGTAGAAAAAGAAACATAATCACATTATCTAAATACGATTAAATTTCATTAAGCCAAACAAAATCAAACAGTCAAAATTATTCTGTCCCCCTGTCAGCCACAGCCATTGTGTCTGTCCAGGTTAGGTAGCTGATGTCCTCCATGAGAACACCTCCTTAGGAAAAAAACATCGTTGATGGTTTTTGACTATGGGGATTATCCCGTCTTTCAATTTATGGTAAAATAAGTCTTTTAAGTGCCAAGAAAATATATTGTCATTTTATGTATGTGTTCAAGAATGACACACTAGGTGTTGATTGAGATGCTTCATACTGGGTTTGTTGTCTGTTGAAAAGCAGAGTAAATGAGTGTTTACAGTCTCTGTAACAGTCAACACTTCTCAGTCATTCTGTAGACTTTGATAGCATAGGGTCTCTACCTTTCTAAAGGTCTGATTTCACTGAGATTCTACAGAAGAGTTGGAACAAGCTTTTCATCAAGACGTGCCTCTTGTAGCTGTGAGTGAAGTAGGTAACTTTTTCTACACTGCGATTTGGAAGTGTTTGAATTGAAAGATGCTAATGAAGACCCAGGTTTCTCTAGCTGAACTGACACCAGATAACACATGGAGACTAAACAGAATGCACTGCAGTTGCTGACTATTACCCCCCATGCCTGAGCTAGCCATAAGGTATAAAAGAAGCAGGTTAGGAAATTAAGTGACCCAAAACACAACAGAAAATTGTTCAAGCAGTCTGGGTGTCACCTTGTGCAGCGTGAGGTAGGGCAATATATCTCTTTCTCCAGAAATGGCCAGATGACCCGAGATCTGGCAGTGGTGTGTATAGTGAGTGGCGTCAAGGATGCTGAGGCTACAGCTGCACCTGACACCAGTGGAAGCCTGCTGGGTTCATGATGCATTGTGCTGCTATAGCATGAGATCCCGGCATTAGTTTTTGACATAATGAGGATGGAGGTTATTTTTCAGTACAAACGACTTTCTTCAGCCTGTCTGGGTGGTGAGCAGAGAGTTTTTCAGACTGCTCTCAGAAGTTTTGGAGGTGCCTAACTAGACAAGTGTTTCACTACCTGCCCTTTCTGGTATCCTATTAACTTGCAATGACAGATGTAATTCTATGCTAATTGATAGGGATTTTCCCATCCTGCATTCCTCTTTTCATATGAAGCAAGTATTTTATGCTACAAGTGTGAACCATTACCCTTTATCACCAGGCAACCGCATTATCAAGACATACATAACTATCTTACAGAACGTGCTTTCTCTCTAGCAATTCTTCTGTCTGTATTGTGAACCGTTCACACAAACAGTTCTCCATCTGCCAGGCAGGGTCTGTTCTTCCTATGTGTGATTTGAAAGCACCCCAGGCACCTGCCCGGCTTGCAGATGGTGTTACTCCATCACAGTGTGGAGTCATCCCTGACAACACAGTCACACAACACAGTATTGCAGGGACATGACAGGGGATGAGAGAGTTAAGGTCTTCCTGAAGATGTGCCAGGCAATCTGAGCTAACTGTAATTATTGGGGGGCGGGGGGTAGTGGTGTTTGGTTTTGTTTTGATGTTTTTTTGGGGTTTTTTTTTCTGTCGCTGTCATTGCCAAACTGTGCAGAAGGTGAGATTTTGTGTGTAACAAGTCTCCTACCTACTTTGGAGGGGGGCAGAACCCCCAAACTGAAGAATGGAGAGCAAAAATACTGATCTCACGTTTAAACTGCCCCCAAGAAATCCTTCAGTGGTCCGGTGCTAACTTTTCTGGATGTCGTTTTTCTGCTCCAGTGGTTTTGGTTTAGGGTTGGTTTTTTTCCCCCCTCTTGATGCTACTTTTTTTTGCGAACGAAAAAAAGCGCTAAGAGGGCCGAAGTGTCAGCAGGAGGCGAATAACGCCTGTGCTCCAAACTAAGTTAAACTCGGAGCGGTGCGCGGGCAGTCCTTACCCTGGCGGGTTCGAGCGCCACGGCGGGAGCGGCGGCACCCGGTGCTCTCGAGCCGGAGCCGTGGCGAGTGCCCCGCTCACCGGGACGCGCAGCAGGGAGCGCCAGGGCAGAGCGGCGGTGCCGCCCGGCACCTCTCCCGGGCGCGGCGGGGCCAGCCGCGGCTCCCGACTCTCCCCCTGGAACTCCGGGAAGGAGGAGGGGACGCCGCCCTTGTGGGGCGTGGGGCCGGGGAAAAGACCTCGCAAGCGGTGCTCTTACCCCCTCCATTTTTGTAGCAGAGGTACGGAAACCGCCAGACGTTGGCCAGGTCCACGGCGAAGCCGATGACGGAGAGGAGGAAGTCGATCTTCTTGCCCCAGGTCTCCCTGTCCTGGGCGCCGTAGCGCGGCGCGGGGGCGGCGGGCAGGAGGCTGCTGCTGGTGTACTGCACCCCGTTGTGCTCCTTCACCAGGATCAGCTCCACGTCCTTCCGCGGGGGCGGCGGCCCCGAGCGCTCCGGCAACGGGGCCACCACCGACACTTTGCGGTCGGGCTGGGTCTGTTTGTTCATCCTCGCCTTGAACATCCAGAGAGAGCGAGCTGAGGCGGGGGAGCGGGCGAGGCGGGGTGGGGGAGCGCGGGTAACGGGAGCGCGCTGCCCGCTGGAGGCGACTCCGCGCTCAGCCCGCCGGTGTCAGCGCGGCAGGAGCGAGGCACGGCCGTAATAAGAGCCATGCAAATGAGGCGGGAGAGGGGGGACCGCGGCGCCCGCGCCCGCCGGGGTGCCCCCGGGGAGCGGGTCTGCCCGCGCCCTTCCTCCGCGGGGGAGCGGCCGGCAGCAGCCTGCAGAATCCCCCGCGCACCTGGGGCGACGCCGCCCCTGTCCCGGCCGCCGGTGGAGACTGAGCGGGAGCCTCCCGAGCGGACCCGCGCCCAGAGCCGGCGGAGCCCGGGCGAGCGGAGCCGGCGGAGCCCCGCGCTGCCCTGTGTCCGCCGCCGGCAGCTTCGCTTTAGAGCCGGACAGTCAGGGCTGCTTCTGCCGCCGGCACCGCAGCTGCCTTCCCGCCGGGCAGCGGACACGTCCCTGGCCGGGCAATCCGAGAGTGCCGGCAGCTGGCAACAGGTAGAGCGAATTCGGATTGCCCGCTTCCTTTCTTTACCGGCTGAGCCGCAGTACAGAGGCAGCTTCCCACTATCTGCTAGCGTGACTTTAGTTAAACGGTGGAATCGGGCTTTCGACATCAGAACCCGGTGGGGTGCAGGTTGAATGGCAGAGCAGGACACTGCTAACACTCCCATGCCAGGACTAATGGATGCACGGCTTTTTCTTCCCTGGCAAACGTGGGGCTGGTAGGGTTCAGTTGCCATGTTGAAGCATTTGCAGGACATAGCTATTTTTTTCTATTCCAAATGGGCCATGAGACTTTTATGTGTAAAATGAGCAAAGAATTAGCTGGCAGAACTGTGGTGGGGCCGAAACTCGGCTAAATACAACTTCAAAAAAGGGGCTCTTTCTGTCATAGCATAGAGCAGTAACTCTATGTTTAGAGTCTGTTAATGGAATAAAATTTGAGTACAAAAGGCAGAAACTGGGTCCTTCTCTCTAGCGTTAAAGAGGTTCCCTTCTGCCTAGCATCAATGAGGATGCTAGGTAGAAGGGAACAGAGGATTCTCAGTGGTGTTACAGCCTGCCATTCTTATTCACTCTGCTAGGATTGATAATGCAGTATTATAATTGTAATATATGAAGAGGTGCAAGTCAGAGTTAGCAAGGAATACCGGGTTTGTCTTGAAACTTGGGATATGAAAAAGAATCCCAACTCAGAGTTAAAGCTCATATATTGGCATCTTCCCCTCCTCTTTTTAGGCCACAGACTACAAAGATGCTAGTAAGACAGCTACTGACAATTTGCAGGTTTTCTGCCTTCACAAAAAGATCATGGTTCGATCTCCAGGATCTAAGCTGTGACTTGGATCCTAAAGCCCTTATCTGGGTGAAGTGTTTGAGCAGTAACTATATTGATTCAGAGAATTTCTGTGCTTAGAACATGCAGCTCGTATGTTCTTCTTTGGTTACTTCATGATTTCCTGCCCTAATCTTCCCTGAATACACCATCTACAGTCACTTTCTCTGTGCTTTTTGACACTTCATGCCATACAGGCTGCAAGTACTTCCCTGTGCTCACTCGTTACCCAGTACCCTGTAAACACTTGCTGTTTGCCCATGCAGTACAACCCACGTTTTTACACTCATGTGCAGCTATGCTGCTGCCAACTCCTCATGCCATCCATCAGTCACTGCCACCACATGCATTCAATTCATGCCCCTGTTCTGTGCAGTGCCCCCAGATTTGCCCCCCCTCCCATGCGTTTCCATGAGCCTGCACTCCCACCCGCCCGTAGCACGTAAAGGACAATCTCTGTCCTGGGCATGAGGAGAGCCTCTGCTCTGAGCTGCAAAGCCCTGAAGACATCTTGCTCACAGACTCACCAGGTAGCACTGGGGATGTCTCTGTCCCATTGCCTGGTACCTATGGGGAAGGGGGAGATGACTGAAGGGGAATTCCTCCTCCTTGGTTCTGCCACTCTGGGGCTGAAGTCTCTCTGGGAGCTGAAGCTTTAGACTATCCAGTAAGGAGCTTTTTAAACCTAGATCCCCTCTCTCCACGTGATTATTCCTGCCTTAATTATCTGCACAGACTTCCTACGCTAGACAACAGCACTCCCATATTGCTTCTGGAGAAATAAGGCCTTGCGAAGGAACACCATTTCCCCCAGAAGGTCTCAATTAGCTGAGCTTGATTGTGATGTCTATGGTGGGAGGACTCTAGAAAGCCCCTGCTTATTTCCTAAGAGAATTAAGTCACTGTGCAAATATATATATGCCTTTAATTCTTGCATGGAAAGTGTGCACAATCTGATTAATGTAATATCTGCTGCACCCTCAAGGTAAGAAAGTCCTCAATTGGATTTTATAAAAAAGTTGCTTAATCTTGAATCTGTCTGGATCTTGTTATGCCTAATGGAGCCTGACAGCGGGCAGAGTTGAAGTCAGAGAAGGTAATATCGTATTTAGAAACCTCCATGAAGCCAGGCAAGATGGCAGAGTGTTAGCGATATTCCACTGTTGACTGGGAAATGGGTTACAGTTTCTTTCAGAAAATAGTCAGGTGTTGCTAGATTAGGCATCATTTGGTCAAATCTTGTCTCTCATTCTCTTTGGAACATGTAGCAGAATACGCTGTATGCTGTAACAGTAGGCTGGGGCTGTCACTCTCATACATTAGCATCTATGAAGAAAAAAAACCCCAGTGATAACCATGTAGTGGGTGCTTCCAGCTCTCCGTGCACTGCTGGTGTGAGGGCTCACTGTGCTTCTTGGCAGCAGGGTCAGAATTCTCCACCTTCAGCAGCACAGCCCATTGCCACTGGTATTACAGAACTACAGGAGCTGGCTACTGCCCTTCCTGTGAACCAGCTTTTGACAAAGGCTGCATCAAACAGTGTTCAAATGTGTTGCTGGAACTCGCACTTCACAGTTGGTGCATCTGAGTCTTGGTTCGTGTTATGTCTGATAGGTTGGTTGGAAGAGCTTGGCAGTTGAGCCAAACAAAACAGTGACTGAGAGGGCATATGATTGCGTTATAAATAAACTGAGGTAAATGTCACTGAGAACAAACCCACCACCACCAATGTTTAAACCAAAGGACTAAATAACCATAACAAGTTTAGTCGGAAAATGAGAAGTGTTCTAACTATCAAAGCAGTGAATACAGTGGGGACTAAAGACCTGGTGTTTAGGATATTGTTTTTTGAGCAGGGTTAAGTTACTCTTGAGTTACTCGTGAGAACTGGTATTTGGACTTGAAGACCCAGGACATCACTTTCTTCTTATAATCCAAGATACAATAAGGAGTGAAAAAGCAGCAGGGGATATATACACCAACTATTTCATTTCATGTCCTCGTACTTCTGCAGAAACTCTGAGCTCATCCTGGCCTTGGGGCTCACCGGCACTGAAAGCCTAAACATTTTTCAAACCAAGTGCATAAGCTGAATGAAGTTAGCTTTGGTTATTCTGTGATAGAAGAAACTTGGGGAATAGCCAGGTGCTGCAGGAACTGGGAACAAACTAGACATCAGCCTTCTGACTGAATCAATGTTAAAACAATTTCACGGTGATAGGAACATGGCAGTGGCAAGGGTGCCCATCTTTCTAGGTTAGCAGCTAGAGGATACCACACTACAGACTGTATCAGACACCCTTTGATAACAGTAGGTACATCAGCTCCAGCTTCTTAGACTCTTATGAGTGAGTTGGGCAGGTTTACTTCATAGTATCTCTAAAATCATATTGCCATTCAAATAGTATTTAAAAGCTTTGTGTTGTATTGTTAGCAGGCTGTTGTCATAGTACCTCTTCCCTAGAGCCAAAGAAATGCCTCTCTTTCACCAAGAGTGCCTGTTTGGGTTGGTCCAACCCTGCATTTTCACAGTCATTGTCTGTCACACCATAAACTGTCTTCAGACTGAAAATAAATAATTCAAACGCACTCCACAGTGTTCTGGTATTCCATTTATGCAGAAATGCCAAGTACTAGGGGAAGAGAAGTCTTCCCCCTGCTGCTTCTTCCTTAGGAAGTTGCTTGAGATTGTCACAAATATGTCTCCCAATCTGTTTTACCAGGAATTTGCTACCCACTGGCATCCCTTCCATCAGTGTCACCTGAGCAAGCTATCCCATGTCATCTTTATTATTTTATCACATATAGAATATGTGGAGGCTGGTTTTGAAGTCTAGGAGGTTTATCTCTGTTTCACCACTGCCCCTTCTCTACAAGCACACCCTCTTGACCTCTCTTAGGCCTCTTTCCAGCTTACTAGCTCTTACTGTCTTCTAAAGATTATAAACCTACTTTGGAATATTTCATACCAGAAGTAGTTAAGTTCCAGCTTTAACAATTTTCTTTCTCCCTACCTGTTTTGATTTGCTAGCTCTTGCTGCTGCTTTAGCATCAGGTATATTCTATCTCAGAGATAGCTGTATGAGAGCAATTTGCAAAGCTGCATGTAAGGGGGGTGAACCTGGGAGCACTCCACATTTCAGTCTGACTGTGCATGAGGTGCACTCCATCCTCTTCCATTCATCTTGCCTTGTGCAGAATAGAATCCAGGTGCAGCATCCAGAAGGGAGCAAGGGCACACATTGACCTAGTCCCTGCTTTGAACAGTAAGAGAACCAGAAGACCTGGGTCCCCTGTAGTCCATCCTTTGAGTTCATCATGTTCTATGACCATATAATCTTTCTTTTTTCTAGTTGGAATAAACCTTTCCTGAGCAAAAATGACCTAGATTTCAGATGAAGACTTAACAACATTTAGTGAAACAGTATTAGTTCCCAGGAATATCAACCAAGACTTCAATAAGAAGGTGATCTCCCTGGCCTTTTTCACACCTGTATTAAATGTTTGTCCACAGGCAGGTTATGAACACCCAAACCATTCTGTTCTGTCATTTTTCTAATTCTTGAAAACCGGGTTTAACTTTTAATTCTGTTTGATTCCATCCCATTTCTGTTACTTTAGGATTCCTTTTTTTTTTTTTTTGTCTCCTGTGTGAGTGCCATTCTTCACTGATGTAACATTGCCTGCCAACTTCATCATCTACAAATTTCATTAGCAAACACAAACTTTTGGGTGCATATTATTAATGCAAATATTTAATAAGCTCATTCCTAATAACAGGTCTTTCAGGATGGATAATCCTACTCCAAGCCTGTAATTATCCTTATAGCACAAGATAGTATTATATCGTCTTTAGTCAGTTCCCTTCCTGTCTTAGCAATTCTATTTCCATCTCTTCTGCTCAGACTAACAATTACAAGTGTCATTGTGGCAGCTGCTTTTGTGAAGTCGTGATAGATTAATATCTACCACATCTTCCTTGCTTTTATAAAAGGCAGTTATCAGAATAAGGTACCAGATTCATCAGCTTCCTTTGGGAAGCTCGTTTTGCACGTAGCAGTCTTCTGTACTTATAAGCGTAAGGGTGGAATCCGTGAAGTGTGTTTTAACTTGGGAACTCCCTGTGCTCATGGGATTATGTGCATCTCCCTAAATGTGAGCATTTTCAAGATATTTCATGATTTTTGTCTTCTGCAGACCCTGAATGAGATGCCTTGCTCGATGTCCAAAGCTAGACTGGGGATGTGACCCAAAATATATCATGATATGATAACTCATTGAATTTCAGAGAATCTTAAGATTATATTTTTTACTGCACTGCCGATGGCAAGGTGCTTGGTATTATTTTCCTCCTATTGAAAAGACTAAACAAAAACCCAGATGCAATCTGTCCGTGCTTGCTGGGAGGACCTGCCCTTTCTCTTGGTGCCAGTCTCTTGCTGATATCTCTGCTTGTACAGCAAGTAAAATATGTCCAATTGTGCAGGCTGCAAAAAAGACTGAGAATGTGCACCAGTATCTCACTTAATTAGAAATAGGCACCTTAACACAGGCTTCTGGTCTTAATTTTATTGTGTACTACACTGATTATTGAATGTACTCAAAACTAATCTATGTGCAGTCTCATTCATTTTAAGAGGCATCATGTGTACGCCTATATCTGAAGACACAATAGGACTTATTCTTTTTCCAAAGCAAACCAGCTGATATCACTGGTGACACTGAAGCCTAAACAAACTGTGAGAACATTTGAATTGTTCCTTGTTGGTCCTTTCTACTTGGCCTAATATTAGCATCTGGGACTAAATATTTCCTTTGGTATAGAAACAGAACTGCTTTTGTGTCCAGTGAGAATGGTATGCACAGATCTGGAGAGGAGATGTAGAAATGAAAACCTCACCTACCTAAATTCCATTTGTCATTCTAGGCTTTTCCAAGAGTACTCAGAAACAAGTGAATTGTGCTCAGTAAAGTTGCCTTTTCAATATGGGAAGGCATGCAAGCAGCAGCTCATGCTACTGTTGCCCAAGGCTTACGCTGCAGTTATAGCCAGATCAGAGTTCTGTTGTGCTAGACGCTGAACATGCACAAGCACAGAAAAAAGTCAGATTCACCTTATCTGCCTAGAAGCAATTAGCTTTCCATTGCTGGTAGCTTGAGAGAAAGGTCTTCTGTGTCTGTCAGGGGTCCTAAGGCAACCAATTTCCTTAAGGTTTTGATACTGTGATTCCCATCTTTTTGCAAAAGGAAGAAAGTAGCTAATTGAAAATAGTCTCCTCCAAAACACTGAACAAGACCAATTCTTTATTGCTTTTAAAAACACAGTGAATATGTAATAATATAAACATTCCAAAGGATCCACATCTCATTGTGGTTATTAGTTGTAGAGCCAAAACCAGTTTCTTCTCAAAGTTTAGGAACTTGTGTGAATGTTTTTCCTTACGTAAGCTTACACATTTATCTTACGGGTGGTTACCTCATGTACAGGTTTGAAGGGGTTTTACTTGTACTGTTCAAAGCCTTTGCAGTTCTATAGCAACAGGTCCATCAAGCTGTGAATTGATTTAGTACTTGGAAATCTCCAGTTGCCCTCCATGTAGCATTTATCCAAGTGCCGCACTGCCTAGCGAATTAGCTTCCCAGCTAACATTGACTAGTTTGGACAGTTATAAGTAAATTGTTTTTGTTGAGCTGATTGTTTTAAAATTAAGCCTGCAAGCACTGAAAGAATCAGCAATGCTGAAGGAGACTCGGAGCCTCACTTCAAAGTTATGACAAGTCAGGCACTTGGCAGTTTTCACAATGACCTATATTTTAATATGGGCTATTGGATTATTTCTAAAGAGGCTTCTTAGCCATAAAAGAATTATGCTCATTGGCTGGGCTGTGGCAAAATTACAATTGAATTAAGGATTGAAATAATTTAGGATCCAGCTGGACAAGTTGTCCCTGCGGCTGAGCAGTAACAGATGTATTAAGCATTGGAAATTGCACAGAAAAAAAGGTATAATTGATCTAAGGTAACCTCACTACTTTATATTAAATAAATCAATGCTGATAAGCTGAAAGGTTAGGAGCAAGAAGCTGAATTGAAGGAAGGTGGACCTGGGAAAAAGCAAATCTAGGTAAAATAAGTTAACTTTTAGGTCCTAAATCTAGTAGGGACTGTGGACACTTGAGCTCTGTAGGTACAGTGGCTTTGGTTTTCCAAATCAGTAGGAATGCTGGGGAGTGCTGGGGAGACTAGAGGAGGGGATTCCAAATTGCACATCCTTGCAGAACTGACACATTTTGTAAGTGACGGGGGGGGAAGGAAAAAAAGTAATTAGCCAAAAATTATTTTGTGCATCTAAAATAATTTGTCACTGAAAGCCAGAGACCACACACAGCCCTTGCTCTCATGCACCTATGTACCTGTATGTGTCACTGCATTTCAGCTCATGGATTGAAAGGAAAATGACAACCCCATCACACAGAGCAGTTGATGTTTAGGGAGTGCAGTGTGTGTGTGTGTGTGTGTGTGTGTGTTTTAAAAGAAGCAGGTGAAGCCAAAATGTTGGCCAGTAATGTACTGTATCCTACCTCACTGCAGACAGAACTTGCCAGAGCTTGGACACAAGCAAATGGAGTGGTACTGGAGTGAGAGGCTAAAGAATCACAGAATCACAGGTTGTTAGGGATTGGAAGGGGCCTTGAAAGACCTTCTCCCCCCACCCCCCGCCAGAGCATGAAGAAAAATATTTTTTTTCTGGTTATATCTATTCTTTGAAAAGTCAGAAACAAACTTTGCACAGTGAGAGCAACTTCGAGTAAACTCTTTTTTCTTTTTTTTTTTTCTTTTTTTTTTTATTTAATATATATGGAGGTATTGACGGATAGTAGAAGACAGGATTTTTCTGTTTTACTCAACTTCTAATTCCTTTTCCGCATTTCTAGACTAAGGACAAATGGTTTCATAGGCATTAACCTTGTTTTGCAAAGAATGAAAGATATAGAAAAAAAAGCCTTTTGCACATCTATTAAAGTGCACTTTAACTCGCGTGCCCATTGAAACTGAGAAGCAGCAGCACATCGTCTGGCAGAGGCAGTTTTGCCTCGATGAGGATGTCGCAGGGAGTTCTGTTGCCCCGTGCCCCGCAGAGCGGAGAAAGCAGGTGCCAGGATGGGGTTGCGATTGTCCGGATCGGGGTTCTGGGGAGCCTAGAGAGACAACAGCTACCGTGCTCTGGCTTCTGGTCTCTGAAGGGCCCCGCTGTCCGGGCGGGAAGGCTGGCGCGGCTGGCGGACGCGGGGCGGGCAGTGCCCCGTGCCGGGGGAGGCGGGAAGCGCCCGCTGCCGGCCCTGAGGCGCCACCTGCTGCTGCCGCTCCCTCACTGCCGCCCCGGCAGCGGGAAAGCGCTGCGCTGCGCCACGCAGGGGAGCGGGGCTTTGCTCCTGCGGAGACAGGAACTTCAGAAAGGTCCTTAAGCGGGGCTGGGTCTTTGTCCCTTCTCTCGCTCTTGTCAAATACTGCAGACCTCTGAAAAAGCGGAAATCAGACACCTGCTTTCAAAATAAGGAAGACACAAGCTTCCCTAATGACGCCACAAATGTGCTGGTTTGAAGCATATAGCTGAGACCTGTGAATGGCAATGTTAGAGGCCAGCCCCAGCTGCAAAGCCAAGCAATCAAAGCTGGGGAAATGTTGTCAAGATAATGCTTTAGTGAGGATTTTGCTGTGACCCAAGCAAATGGAGGAGCCGGTGTTAGCTCTTCAAACATGGCTGCGTCTCTCGAGGTTCCTCTGAGAGCCAGCCCTCTCACACACCAGGGTCTGCTGTCCCCCTGCCAGCTCCTGGAATTGAAACTTCTGTGACCCGCTAATTCCATGGAGGTTTCCTAAAGCTGATACCAAATTTTGCCTGATTGCTCCTTGTCCTGAGCAGACAAGAATCTTTGACGTAAAAGGAAGAGGAATGAAAATACAGTGATTTCAAAGTTAGATTTCAAGATCTGGTTGTTTTCTTTGCTCATTTCAAATGAATGATCTGAGGTGTAACCAGGAGGTAAACACTCAGTCATCCCTTCTTGCTGTGATAATTCAGTTTTCACACTGTTGTGAATCAGAGTATGTTCCTTGCATCTCAGTAAAACATAAACATAGAAATAGTTAAACATAAAATGATGTCATTAAAACATATGATGATACTTTGCCCAGCTGAAGCATCATTTTTTGCTTAGGTACTGGAAAGAGTTGTGGTACCAGAAAATCAATCTGCGTGACAGACATTGTACTCTGAAGTGAATATGGAGAGTTCAGGTGTAGCCCCAATATTGAAAAGTCTGGTTTGCTTTGTGAAGATTTGTATGTTGCGTTCTCTTGGTGTCCAGGTTATAATGACGGGGTGTATAATTTCTCATGGTCAAGGCCACAAATTATCATTCACTGGGAAACTTACGATGGGAAGTTGACTATACTCATCTATACGGTCATTATCAACTTCACTGATGTTTCTGAGAGAATATTGTGACTTCTTTGATATCAGAGTCTAGAACCCAGTTGTGATATCAAGTCTGCAGTGACCTTCATCCTGTGCTCATGCAGTTAGAGACAGGAACAGAAGATTATGGTGGCAACAGACTAGAGGGAGAGGAGAAGAGATACCTGAACGGTGATTCAGGTTGTGCTATGGAAGAGATCATCTGCTAGTCTGTGGACAGAGTCAGATCCTCTGAATGATAGTTCTTACCTTTACTGTAGACCGAGGACTGTACAGTCTGTTCTACCTGAAATCCATCTTCTGGGTAGCTTAACGCTGGAATAACTGCTCTTCTGAGACATGTTAGAATACATAGTTTGTAGCATTCCCAGGAGGGATCATGGTGGCAACTATGGTCACACTGGGATTCCACACTGGTGATTGGAGTCCCATTGCACTTCATAAGGTATAAGGAGAACTTACCAGTTAACAAGAGCTGACAGCAATGCTCCTTTTCTTCCTTGGGCAACACCTGTATTTGCAGTCTTCCCATTCTCTACCCCGCTAGTGGTCTCCTGTATCCGTTCACAGATCATGGTTAGGAACTGATTAGTCTATGTAATCTCAGCAGAAGTGTTCTGCCTACCTTCTCTGTGCCTGAAATTTGGATTTTTTCAAATCAGGCATAGATAATATGTCTGTACCCTGGAAAGGCAAATCAAGTTGCTACACAGCTTATCTCCAAGCAGGGCAGAACACTGTGCTATGTGCCCGCCTACCCTTCATCTGTGCTTTTTGCTCTGGTGAACTGCAGCCGCTGTTCTTTTAGGATGTGGGTACAGAATGGGAACCCGGTTGACAGTGGGAATGGAATGGGGGCTGGGCCTGGCTTCACTGCCTAAGGGGAGGAGCTGGGATGATGCAAATACAGTTGCTGTTCTGGCCATAGAGAGGAACCCAGAAAAGTAGAGTACAGGGTGGATCAGCAGTGCCTGCTTCAAAAGAATCTCCCACAGGAGGGAATCTGTTTTTAAAGAGAATCTGAGAGTGCCAGCCCCGGGGAGTGCCTGGCAGCAAGGCTGCGTTGGGACAAGAGATGGGGAGGGCTGGTGGGTGGTGTGGCCTGGTGCAGATGGGCTGCTATGCTGCAGCTCCCCAGGCATCTTCCACCTTTGTGGGTGGGGCCAGGACCGCAGGCTTGCCCAAACCTCACAGTGTGCAGGGTATTTTCATAACGTCCCACCTTCTGAATTCATGTGATTCTGTTCAAAACCCAGCTTCCATTCAGGAGTAAAAAGATACATTTCTAGCTCACAAGCTTGAAAATGTGAACCACATGGGCTCAAACCCAGAAGGCTAATGAAAATAAATGCCTTACTGTTTTTTGGAAGAAAAACAAAGATGAATTTAGGAGGGGTTTTTAGTGTGTTTTTAAATACCTTTCAAAAAGAGAAACCATTGGAGTCTCTTCCTGTATATTCAGGGAGACATCTCAGAGTCCTTCTAAGATACTTCATCAGGGAGGGGCTGCTGAAGGTAAAACTGCTTATATTTTACTACATCTGGTCAGTTACTAGTTGATCTGCTGCTTTTGGTTCTAGAATAGCTGCAGTTGTCTTCAACATCTCTCTTCTCCTGGGTGCTTCAGCCCCCACTACTCTTGATCTGTGTGTCCATAAGGAGGCGCAAACAGAGTTTAATGCAGCAACAGCACTTTGGGATTCTCTTTCTCAATAAATTGATCATTAGTATTGACCACTGACTCCCACAATGTTTATCTTAGCCTTTTCTTTATTTTCTCTTACCCTCATTCTTTTTTCCTCTCTTTTGAGTTGATCTCAGCAAAACTTTGTTCCAATCCCTGCTGTGGGTAAGTCTCTGCAGCCCCTACGGGGAGAAGGAGAAAATGGGTCAGAGCTACAGAGGCAGCAGCAGGGCACAATCATCTTACTGGAATGACTATGAGGCCAGGAACAGAGAAGCGCTGGAAGCTTCATGCTGTGCTTCTGTGGTATAATGACACAGCTCTGATGGCACACTAATTCAGTTTTTTTGCATTTAGGAACCACTAAGTCAGTATTGATGCTTCCTTAACTGGGCTAGTTCATTATCATACAATGTAATTACCTGATTCTGGTATACAGTTTGTAGAACCTATTTTCTGGGGCTGGTTTCTTGGCAGATCTACCTGATAATGTACCATCCAAAATGTGTATTAAAGGGTTGGATTGCTGTGCAAAGTAAGTTGTTATTTGTGTTTTGGTGGGTTTTGGGGCCCTGTTGTGATAGGCTCTGTAAAATGTCTAACATAAGGCCAGTCCAAGACCTAAAAGCTCCGAGATTTTTAAAACAACAGATAAGAATATGTAATAGGCTCAGGTCAAAATCCCAACATTTTGGAAGGAATTTGTATGCAAATTGGAACCTGGCAGCTCCGCAGGGTTTATAATTAAAAATGCCAAATAAAACTGTGGTCAGAGCCTTACCATGTCAATGCTGACATTAAGGTCAGGCTGCCTTACTGGGATTGATAGAGGCTTTCTTCCCTCTTGTTTAATAATGTATTTCCTCCTGGAGGAAAGCTGTGGTGGTAAAACTCAGCAAAGCCAACAACGCGGCTCATAAACAAATTCATTTCCTTCTTCAAACATTGTTTCATTCAAGAGCAATACATTCAAAATGCCTTTTAGTACTGGGTCTTTAATTGGTTCCTTTTGCAGGAATGAAGCAGACATTCTTTGAGTCTCCCTTGAAGTCTGCTGAATTAGTTAAAATCCGCTATGTTATCTCTTCTTGGGAATGCATCCTTCACTGAATTGCTGTAGGGAATGACCTTGATAACATACTTGATGCATGACTTGATTTGGAGTTTCATAGGAAAATTCCACACATTTGTTTTTAATGGTGAGCATTTGCCTGTAATATGTAAAAAAAACAAAACTCACCCTTAACCATCTAGTCAGATGCAGTTGAGTTTCAGGATTGTTTAATGATTGTTAAAAGAAACATCAGTCTCTGAGAAAGCCTCAGCTGCTCTGCTTCTCCCAGAAACTTACTTAGTAAGGCCCAAGGAAGGGATAAGAGGGCACTTCATTTGTTTGACATTAGGCATAGCTAATGTTACATCACTAGTGTGATGTACAGATGTGATTTGAATACTATCTTCTTTTGGGTTTCGTTTTTTGTTTTCAGTTTTTGTTTTTTGTTTTTTTAAATTGAGATTATACAGTTTCTTTGCCTGCAGATAGTAAGGGTAGCTATTTGAAATGCAAATGTTTCTGTGTTATTTCCAGTGGTTAATGTTCTGTACAAGGAGACAGAAATGGAGAGAGTGAATTTAAGGGAGAAGCAATATGATCTAGGTGATTTTGTGGCTTAAGACTGAGTGCTGACTAAATCGGGGAGGAATAAGCACCCTTTTGGGAAGTATTTCAGCAATTAAAAGAACTAAGTTTAGTTTATTGTATTCTATAGAAGCAAATGAAATTCAGATTGCTAGTTGCCAGACACACATCGAAAGTTATACAATTAAAGTTACCTTGACTTTAGCATTAATATTGCCTGGAGGCACATTAACATTTCCCTGAAGGCTGCGGTTCAGGTTAGTGGTTTGTATTCCCTCCTTTTTTGAGATAGTTTGGAATTTTAAACAAGTATTTTTAGCCAGTCAAGGAGTAGGGGACATGCCATGTGAGTGCAGCTGTATGGAAGGAATGGTAAGTAAGGCTAAAGCTGTGGAAGATGGTCTGTGGTGTAACCCAGGCCTGAATGTCTTCAATGTAAACTATTCATTAGGTGCTGTCTCATGATGAGTGGATTTGGGGAAAATCAGTGCTGGCTTTTGAACCATTTATCAATTAATGAGAAAACAAAGTTATGACAACTATGGTGGTAAATATTGTCTAGTTTTAGTAGAAACTCATAAACAAGAAGAGACCAGAGCAAAATACAGCACTGTGATAATTTTCCTTCACCCAACCCTGAATAACGAAAGAACTGAATAGAAGTTGTTTCTCTGGAGAAGAAACCTCTACACACGGAGACCTGCCTTGTGAGCTGGCACTGACTCTCAGCAGCAGTAACCAAGTCAGTGTGTTACTGTGCTGATGAGATGAGATGAGATGAGATGAGATGAGATGAGATGAGATGAGATGAGATGAGATGAGCTTCCTCCTGCATGAAGGAGGCTATGAGCAAAGAAGACCCATGGGCTTTGTTGCACTGAGTGGCAAACACCTTCCGTTATCCCTGTAGCAATGCTGACTGGAGATACTCAGTGTACTGCTGTAAGCCAAAACGGCTGTGTCACGCTGCTGCTGTGCCTCCAGTTGCAGCTGCCTAACTCCCAGGATGAGAGATGTCTTTCCATCAGTACTATGGATGCTGTCTGGCTTCTCCTCAGTCTTTGTTTGCTCTGGGGCCATGGTGGGGAAAGAGTGGCTTGTACTTTCTTACCAGTCCTGTGCCTAGGTCCCCCAGAGAGCTTATTTTCACTATTAAAATGGAGCTAATAGGGATTGTCTTCTCTTCTATCACATCCTCTTTGTGCCCTGTGCTTGGTTGGGCTGTGTTTTATGAAGAAACAGACTGAACATTTATTTTAATGATACTTGGCCCTCTAAACTCTAGGTGGCTTTTGGAAATTGGTACTTTGAGCACAAAGACATCTCTGAGGTTTAAACAACATAACCTTCTGCCTCTGGTTGCTTCCACGCAGCATTTATCTAGAGATCAAGGTGCATTTTTACCTATTTGAGATGCTTCCTCTGAACTAACTGCTTCAGAAGAAATAAAAAAGAGCTCTTGATTTTTTTTATTTTTTTTAATCATGTCCCACTGTGTGAAAGTGGGTGCCACACTGGGTCACAGGCATCTGGCTAGTGGCAGATGTCTAACCCAAAACGAATATTCTTGTTTGGTGGTTCATTTTACCACTAAAGACACAAGCTATGGTGTTCTAGTAACTGAAGACTCAACATCTGTATGTGTTTTATTTCTTACAGAGTCTGGGTGACCTGATTGCAGTAGTGCCGTTTTTAGGAGAGAAGAGCTGCAAACCCATCATCCTGGCTTTATTACAGTTAGGGCTGAATCTGAAACAATTGCTAAAGTGGTGTATTTACTGATGGTTTTAATTAGGAGGCATCATCAAAATAAATGGTGTTCAGTTTTGCTCTATAAGAAACATCTAGGATGAAGAGCATTGTGAGCTGAAATCTATGTAGATGGCTAACAACTTAATATCATTGAGTTGTTTTATATTTTCTCAGTTAGAAAATGGTGAGATACCCTGATGGGTAGGCCTGATGGAGGGTCAGAGTAGGATTGGAATGTATCTTTTGCCAAAGAATAGTGTGGAAACTTCAGTATTTTAAAGAAAGGAGTGAAGTACTTAATATTTATTGCATTTCTAGCACAAATTACTTTCAGAGAAACATCCACTGACCAGGAATGATTCAGACATGTTGAGTTGCTCTGCCTGACATGGTGATATGGCTAAAGGACGCTTCTCGCTGGCTTCATTTTGTGTGGCCGGTGCGATATATTCCCAAGAGACTGAAGCACTTTCTAAGGAGGGAATACATTGTCCTTGTCACATCAACAATCTTTTCTGGGGTACATTGTGACATCCTTTTTGTGGGATGTGTTTGTCACCGTGCTGCGTGGGAGATGTGTGCGTAATGAATCCAGTGGAAATAAACAGTGTTTTCCCCTTTATGAATATTTGATCTATGATTTATTTATCCACCCTGACTTGGACTAATAGCATGTCAAATGCTGCCTGTTTGTTTTCCTGTTGACATATTTCTATCAGCAGTGTCTTCTGTATTATGGACAGGAAAAATATTAGCAGACTTATAAAACAATGGCTTAACGAGACCAATTCTTTGATGTAAACTAGATGAACTCCACTTGTGAAAATAATAAGAGATTAGGTGGAGGGGAGGGGTTTTTGTCTACTGTGAAATTGTTCACATTACGCTGGAAGAAGAGTAAATTGAGACTGACTGACTCCACCAGAAGGTCAGACGCTGACCGGTGCTGGCAGGCCGGTGTCAGCTAGGGCAGAGCTTGTCTGCATTACCCTAGCTAACTCTATGGAGACCTAAGATATCTTTTGCACCTTAGCATGCATCAAATCATGATGGAAAGAATCAGGCTTGATAACACTGAAAATGCCTAGTGACAGCAAGCAAGTCAGAGATGGCTGCAGGTAAGATGTACAAGTTGATAGGGAAAAAGATGCTAAGAGAGTCTAAATGCACCATCTTGCCATAAATGATCAAATCTGCTTAATCTGTGCTTTCCACGATCTGATGCTGAGTTTGCCTTCTCGCATCTGGAAAAAAACCAGAAAGTCAGTGGGATTGTTAAAGCAAAGAATGTCAAATTTGATGACTGGGTTTGGGACACTCTGAGCACACATGGGTAATTCACTAGATCAGGAGTCAGAACTCTCAGCTGTGCTGGTACCCTCCTGTGTAACTTTGGGCAAGGTGGTCACTTTCCTTTTGCCTTATCTATTTATAAGCTGTTAAATATCCAGGAAAGGTAGAAACCCTTCTTATGGTCTTTATACAGTACTTAGTTCAATAGCTGTCTCTTCTGCTAGAGCTCTGAAGTCCATCGTAATAACATTAATGAAAATGGAGAGTTTGGTCAAAGGTCTTATTACTTGTCATTGTCTGAAGGGCTGGTTCTCTTTGGTCCACAGAGTACCTTTTCAACTGAAAGAGATGTTTCCATTATAACAAGCATAGAGTTTTGCCTTTAAAATCGGCAATAGCAAAGGTAGAAAGAATGTCTCCTGCTCATATTTATTTCAAAGGTTGTTTTAGGTTTAGTGTAGCTTTGAGTTTATGTAAGTTCAAACCTGTGCTCAAACTGCAGAGGTGGAAATGCTTCTGTTTCTCTCTTCTTGGTGTATATTGACAATATACTTTTCTGCTTACAAGAGACAGGCTGTCGAAGACACATAATGAAAGAACATTAGGGAGGCTGGCATGCTTTCATCCAAAATCTAAACACTCCGAATGATTTCTGATTTGAATGGCTGCTGTAGTTCATGGCTGGTTATCTCCCGTTTCAAAGACTTCCGGCATTGAGGAAAACAGCTTTCCTAAGAGCTGCTGGCAGTTCTGGTATGACTCCTTCTAGTCTCCTATACTTTTTCCTGTTCATTTCTTTTTTACATTTTAAGAAAACATTTTGAATTTTCCTGCAATCTTTGATATCAGGAGATACAAGCAGAAACACAGACTTGCGTATCTAATTGTGCACTTGGCCTTATCTTTGTCTGCAAGGCTGATGTTTACCTTTGAAAAGGAAATCACTCTTTTTGAACAATTATAGCCTCTAAGCTTTCATCATGTACCTCTAATTTGTAGTGCTTTGCTTTAGTGAACTGTCAGATGCTTAGTGAAGGTTTAAGAAAATAATGTCCTCAACAAAGGGGAAGTAATTTTTTTTTTATTTTTTATTAGAAGAAAGCTCTTTGTAACAATAATCTGAGCTGATCAAAATATTCTTGATAAACTGGTCTTTTATATTCCGTGAGGATAAAACTACGATACTGTAGTAGGCAGGAATGAGCAGTTGTAGGAAGAGAGGTGGGGGAAGCTGGTTAAGGATCAGCTCTTTAAAAAGGCTCTGGGGCTTGCAGCTTATCAATAGCTGTATGTGAATGGGCAATGCCTTGTAGTTTTAGGAAAGCCAAGCCTTATGCTGGATGTGTACGAGCAGGAATATTGGCTGCAAACTGTGGAAAGAAAGTTTTCTAGTCTAGTGAAGAATGGCAGGGCTGGAGCTGAAGTGCTACCTCCAGAGAATCCAAAGGAAAAGAATTGGTATTCTAGAAAGGGCAGCCTGTGAGGAAAGAAGGAAAGAAAGGTTTTGCTTTTTGGCTTAAGAAGGGCAGTCTGGGAGATGCAGGAGTGAGACAGGCATGATGATGGGCTCTGGATATAGGTATGCACAGATATACACAGTTACCTTGCAGAGAAACAAAGATTAATCAGATCTCCTTGAACAAGGCAACCAAAAGACCCGGTGCCTTCAGCTGTGAAAGTATTCAGGTTAGACCATGAGAAAAACTTTTCTAGCAGTAGAATTCGTTAAGCAATGGACTAGATTGTGTGGCAAGGCTGTGTGGTCTTCCCCTGCAGAGGCCTGCAGTGGCAGGTTTCATCTAATAAATTCTCACTTCTGCAAACAAATTCTGTTTGCCAGGTTTATAGGAAGGGAATGGCTTTTTGCTTGTGTTTATTGAGTATTCTTGCTAATACCAAATTAACAATGAAAAGTAAACCAAGTAACATTCTCAGAATGCCTCAGTTTTGCTTGTAATTCCTAGAAAATACAAATTCTCCATTATAAAATCTGTGACTAGTTTGAATGGTTCCTCTTGTACTACTGCTACACTACTAAACTGAGTCTTATGCAGCCCTTGTGTAACCTCAAGAGATAACATGCTCAAGGAGACTTCTAGAACGTAGGGAAACATGCTCTTACCTGTGCCTTGTTTAGAACAAAGCAACGCACATGCAGGCACAGCTTTAAAGATGAGCCTCACTTAAACCTCATTTTCACACACAAAAGAAGATTTTCCAATAGAATATTTTCTAGATAGTGTAATAAAAACTAACTGGTGAAAAAAAGTTAATACCATTGATTTACTTTCAGCACATTAAAACATGTAATAGTGTGAAAATGTGCAATAATCATGATGTGAGGAGGGACATATATTTACCTTCAAGCTGTTGTGGCATGGGGTTCTTAAAAAAAAGACAACAGTGGGTAGTGCCTAGCTAAGGTACTGAAGTTTCCCTGTTACAATACTGTCATATGTCTCTGAAGTGTCACTAGTAAAGCTGTGGTTGTTACAGAGTATCTTAAACTAAGAGGATGGCACAATAAATGAAAACTTCCATAAAATTTAATCAGTTGTGGTAGTGTTTTCCTCAGTGAGGGTGGTGAAATTCTTACTGCCATTAAGAATAATAGCTAGAAAATAACTAGCCATGGAATATTTTTTCCTGTTTTCTAATGATTACTGTTATTGTGTGATTTGAAGAAGTGCAGAGTATCTGATTGATGACCACAGGATTAAGCACACACTAAAGTGCTTCGCAGAAGATGGGTCCTTAAATGACCCTTCTGTATTTCCTTTGTCATGGCACTAAACCTGCTGCACTTCTTGAACTTTATCTGAGTAAGTGCTGCATACTGTATTTATACCAGACACATTTTTTGTTTGCATTTTGGCTTTATGAAATGTCAGAATCAATCTTATACTAATGAAATGTCCAGGTTTCATCTCAGCTATGAACATAGCTGCTAATCCTGTAGGATGTTTACTTTCTGCCTCTCGGGCTATGTATAGTAAAAGAGAGTCTGCCAACTTAAGCACTGCTGACAAACGTCTCCGTACTGCTAGTCAGTCTAATAAATGTTATTTCATTGAGTAAAGATTTAAAATTAATTAATTAAATGTCATTAAAATCCCTTGCAACCTTTGACAAGTTTGCTTTTACTGCAGGTCAGTAAAAGTAGTTACCTGAATGCTGCCTAAGTACCCCGAATCCCACCCAATTCAGGAATTTTTATGCTTTAATCTTACAATTTCCTAATTTTAATCATTGTGGAATACAGCTTTTGGTGGTAGTGGCTGCATTTTGGGCAGAAACGTGGAGGGAGAAAGTAGACAGGAAAGGCAAGATGTTTTGAGGGATGCAAAACTGACAGAAAAAATGTAAGCCAAAGGCTGCTCTGAAGAGAGTCTGGCTTTCCTAGCAAATCACACCAAGTGAAACTACAACCCCTCATTTATCCTGTGGCATTCTCCAAGTGAGAGGTATGTAATCCTCAGTATGAAATCTCAGGCTGCCTTGCTTGGTGAAGCCTGTGGTCAAACAGTTCACAGGCAGACTGTCCACAGAGGAGTGTGGGTGTGTACGCTGTGAGATTTTTTACATTTAGTATCTAAGCTTCAGGCCCTTATTTTCCACATCCATGCATTCCGAGTAGCCCTTGGCACTTACACAACCACCACCAGAAGCCTGCTCAGGCAGAATGGTGTGTTTATTTGCACTGGCATAGTGCCTGAGGAGTTACCCAGGTATAGGGCCCTGGTGTGCTGACCACCATAGAAAAAAAAGATGTTAGCAAGTGTTTCTCAGACTTCTGATACCCAGGGAACACTTTGGTTTCAATGAGAATTGCTAGGTAGATGACAGATGTGGCCAAGCAGCCCTTACCCTGTGCAGCAGCCTAATCATTAAAGCTGTCACACAACACAACCCTTCTTTGGACTCCCAGGGCTCTTAGTCCTGCAAGGCTCTTGAGAGGTGTTGAACAGGTAGGGCGTGCAGCAGTCTTGAAACGTTCCACTTGCAAACCGTTTGGGAATCACCAAACTTTTTTCTTCCCTACAGTATAATGAGGAAGAGGAGGTAACACTCACAGGAACATTGTGGGAATACAATTTGGCACCTAACTTGTTCTGATGTAGATAAGTACAAAAGCTCAGAAGCAGCAGCCACTGCCTGGCTTGGTACCTCTGACACTGCACAGCTATTGACTATGAAAGCAGGAGATCCATTTTCAGATGCTTTCCATCAAAGTGTTACCAATCCTCATAGTTCTGCTGATGGACAGCAACCGACCAGGAATAATGTGATTTTGGCAGTTGAGGACCAGAGCTTATAGCAGCATCGTCTAATGTGAAACCTGGATGTGTTACTTCTGTTTCTGCATTTATTGAGGCAGTGCCACTGATACAACAAAGGAAGTACAAATACAGTTTTAAATTTCTTAGATCAGAAGATCTTTCCCTCAGAAATCAGCCTCTGGTGTGGCCAGTGGAGACCCTGTTGATTCACTTTCCTTAGACAAGTCGATCGGGATTTACAGTGTTAGTAGTTTCCTTGCTGCAGGGTGAACAAGGAAGGTCTGCTTTTCTAGGTGACCTGCCATTGCCTTTCATGTGTTCAGAAACAGGAGCTCCTTTTAGAAAATGAGATTTATTCAAAGTGTATGTACCCAGTTATCAGAAAATATGCAACTGGACTTACCCTTACCTTATATGGGCTGCTGTTGTCCATGGGCCTCTGCTTTTGATAATTGTGTTTTCCTCTTGCAATAGACCTGCCCTCGTCCGATTCTCACCCTTGTTAAGATTGCTGGTTTCTCTATACTTCACGGTGTCTTGTTTTGGCATCTGTGAAGGATTTATTATCAAATCCATGTTATGGCATGACAGAGAAGTATTGATTTAAAAAATGATGTTTCCTGTGGTGATGTGGGACCAAATACACTTTCTGACTAGCTCTACTGTGCGGGACTCAAAGTGGTCCTTAAGCAGCCCATAGACTTAAGAACTCCTATCTCGGGAAGTCTCAGGCAGAGAGAGGTGTCATCTCTCAATGCCTGACTGAGAACCATTTTCTGTGTAGTATTTTTAACCTTCTCCTTCTGTTTAGTTCCTGCTCTGCCACTTAATGTAATGCCCGTTTATTGCAGACTGCTTTTAGTTTGGTGCTTTTAAAAGCTCCCTTAGGCACAATGATGCCTAGAAATAAATGTATTCCCTTCCCGCACATCAAGCAGATGTGTGTATATTGAGTTAGTGTTTCTAACATTTAGCTGATTTTTTTTCTCAGAGCATAGTTGAATCACTGCTACATACCAAACCCATTTGTGGCTTTTCCTCCTCAAACTGTTGGGACGTGTAGATTTACATACACAATATTTTAGGCTCTAATTGCAAAGCACTTGTGTGATTTGCAGTTTTTTATAAATCACAAGTCCTAAACATGCTTTGCTGTTGGGCAGCACAGTGCTCCAGCTGCTGAGTGTGGCTGGATTCAACAGGAGCATATGTAAGGCACCCTTGGCATTCCAAGACCTTGATGTGGATGTCTGGCATCTTTGCCCACCCATCTTTTTCTTATTGGTTGGAATAAAAGTTGTCTTTGAAAAGATTAATGCTGGTTGAAAAGCTGAGGACTTTGGTTAACAAGTCTGGTAAAAATGTCCTTGCTAAGGTATTAGCATGTATTCCAGCTAACTACAGATACAATAGGGTAACTCCTATTTTCTCATTCTCCAAAGTGAAAGAAAATCCTCATGTTTGTATTACACAAAGCCAAGACTGTTACTTCTCACTGTGGCTGAGGTAACTTACTTTACCCGTAAATGGTGATGCCTTGTTTTCCTTCAGAAACCAGAAGTATCTCTCCACATAGCTGCAAATCTTCTCTGTGTCATAGAATGTATTGGGTTGGAAGGGACCTCCAAAGGTCATCTAGTGCAACCCCCCTGCAATAAGCAGGGACATCTCCAACTAGGTCAGGCTGCTCAGTGTCTCATCAAGCCTGGCCTTGAATGTCTCCAGGGATGGGGCCTCCACCACCTCTCTGTGCAACCTATTCCAGTGCTCTATCCCCTCTTATTAAAGAACTCTTTCCTAATGTCTAACTTAAATCTACCCTTTTCTAGCTTAAAGCCATAACCCCTTGTGCTGTCACTACATGAATCGACCCTCCCCTGCTTTCTTATCGGCCCCTTTCAGGTACTGGAAGGTTGCTATGAGGTCCCCCTGGATCCTCCTCTTCTCCAGGCTGAACAACCCCAACTCTCTCAGCCTGTCAATCATATTCCCTCTTGTTGAGGCAGTCAACAGAAAAAATTTTTTGAAGAGCATCAGTCCCGTCCTACTTTTCCAGTCTTACGATGAAGAAAAGTACCATCACAATCAGAACTAAAAGAGCCATCTTCAGTTTGCATTGTGTTTACTGAGGTAAAACATCATAAGGATGACATCCTAGAAATTCCCTCAGCCCTTTGAGTCCCCTTCCCACCGTATTAAAAAGACTCATCTGCTCAAGCGAAGTCTTTTAAAAATATAGATTTATTTTAAGCACATGAAACGTCAGGATAGGCACAATTATAAACACAGAAAGATTAAACATAGAAAGGAGCTTGCAGCCAGACAACGCAAGCAATAACTTAGAGGCAGAGGTTACCATTTCACATCTGAAGACCTGCTGGAAATTGGTTATTTTTGGTACTAGACATTCTAGACTTTTCTCATCTTAGTTTTAATTTGAAAATATCCTGTCACTCCACTCCTTCCAAGTTTTTATGTAGAAGTATTTGCATAAATATCTCTATATTTTAAATAGTGCATAAAGTGCATTCAGATGAAGGGTGGAAAGGGGTAAAGGCCGAATTTCCAGTGCACTAGAAAGGACTGAGGCAAAACACACTCAAACCATTTACTAGAGAGAGCTTGGTTTTGAATCGAACCCTAAGAACACATTGAGTAATGGCACAGTAATGCAAACATGGTTTCTGGGAGATAACTTCAGAGTAGATACTAACTACTAGAACTATGTCTTGACAGCATATTTATCTTCTAAGTTTTGCAGAGCAAGGTCACATTCTCTGTTGATAATTACTAGAATAAAGATGTGCTGAAGTTTGAAATGTTCATGCTAGTGTGATCCTGAACACTTGTTACTGTAAACAACATTCTGTTTCTTTTGAGCTAGTCCATTAATTTCTTGGGTCTTATTGTCTGCATTTTCCTGTAGACTGTGAGCTGCTATCTTGGACTTCCAGTTAGTGCAGCCATTTCCATCTTTAACTAGCCTTTAAGCCTAAAGCTGTTTCTTGTAACATCAGTGAATCAGCATGTCTTGCTCAGAATGCTTTATAGTTCACAAGTAGTTAAGAGAAAACTAAGGACAGCAAAAAAATCCCATCAGCTTCAACCATCGTCTTCTTGTAGCTCATTTCTGTCTCTCAGAAACGAGAAAGGCTAAAGAATATTGCAAATTAAACCACTCTGGCACTAATTTATTTTTTTACCCCCCCTCCCCGGCCCCGTAAGACATGTTGGGAATGTAGAGGAATTGAGTAACACCAAAAATTCCACTTGTTTTTACACAAATGGAATCCTCAGTCTCCATTTTGAGAGGCCACTGCAGTGCTGGAGCCTCTTAACCCCTTTAGCACAACATTACCGGTATTGTGATAAGACAGTTACAGTGATTTTTCCCTTCCACTCAAACAAAAATAACTCCTCCTGATATGAAAGTTAAAAAAAAAAAAAGGAACTTTTTCTGAAACTGTAACTTTCATCACTATTTTATAGCAATTGTACTCATGGATAGCTGGGGAAAAAAATCCTGTAGAATTCAAGAGCTGAACTCTTTAACTCTTCTTAGTCATCCTTTTTGTCAGAAGTACTTGAGTTATCTTCTTCACTGCCTTCGGGACAGACTTTATTTCTTGCAATTGGTGTTGTTTCTGAGACTGGGACTGTACTCCTTCTGACTGGGCTGTGTTTGACTTCAGGTGACTCAATGTCATCCTCCTCCAACATATCTAACTGGTATCTCTGTAGCTCTAGGTATGTAGTGAACAACTTGGCATATTCTGGATGCTTGAGTGCAAAGTCCTTGAACTCATCTGAAAAATACAAATCCCACAGATACTACGGTGCAGCATCAGAATCAAAGAAAATCTCAGTGCCTGCTTCTTTTACTGAAGCAGATACCCAGTTACTTTCCTCTGAAGCATCTAGGCATGTCACACAAAGCATCAATGTCTGTACTTCAACCAACAGTTTTCCCCAGATACAGAGTGTGAGAACCACCAGATAATTTCAGGGAGAAAAAAGGTAGGAAACTAATAAAGAGAGTGCTCTTTATTACGGAAGGATGTTACTTACCATAGGACAGCTTCCCAGTTTCATCTGCATCTATTTCTTTAAAGAGTACAGAAACATCAAGCTCTGGCACCCCCAGAGCTGACTGAATGATAGAAGCAAACTCATCTTCCGTTATAGTGCCGTCCTCATCCATGTCAAAGAGCTGCAAAGACATTATGTATAGAAATACTTCAGTATCAGTTTGCCTATGAACCCTCTGTGCACATTATCCACCTGTATTAGGTTTCTAGCATTCAAGAGCTGATCTACAAACAGTGCCTGGGATTTGCAGAGACTGGCTGCATCTCAGCTAATTTATCTTTGCAAAAGATTTTACATATTTTCTCTGGAATAAGACTAAGGAGACACTTAGGAAAGCAATGTACATGATACAGTTGGCTTTAGAATATTCTCTAACAGAAAGAGTATGGAGCAAACCTACAACAACAAACAGTATTAGTTCAGTAATAAAACTCCTTCACAACTGATAAAAGCAAAACATAAACAAAGGTTTATGTTAATTGTCACCCTGAGCTATGCTAAGGGTTTACTGGATTCATCATGTCTATACTGGAACATCTTAGGTTTTAATCTTCATTAAGTTACAGCATCTGATTAAACTTGCAGTAGTTTATGCTCTGACATAAAATACCTAAATTTACTATATGTGAGCTGTCAGCCACTAAGGAATTGTAGGAATTAACAAAGAATTTTGGTGACAGGAAGGCAGGCAGTAGATGTACGCTGATCATCCCATCCTTGCCAGCACAGTGACAGTAAGCATCTGCTAGGAAACCAACCTCTTGAGAAATACAAGGGATAGATGGCTGAAATTCTTAAATACTCGCTACAGGCAAACTTTCCCATTGCAAAGGAAGTGCATTTAGTGGCAGAGAAAACAGGTAGCAAAAGGAAACCCATAGTTACGTTTCAGACTGTGACAGGCTTTTAACAGCTGAACCAGCATTCCCCACTGAAACTGGGAATTAAAACAAATTACTTATATTATAATCAGTACAACTGTTAAGATACCGAAGAGTATAGTCTAGAAAACAAAGGGATGAAACAGCAACAATAGCTGCTAGGCTTGCTTTTTCACAGGACTCTGGTGATAAAATATCCCTGAAAAAGCACAAGTCACTCTGAACAGCTGCAGTGCTTATTTGTAAAGCAGTCAGTAGATATAATGGTTTACCATAAAAATCCTTGTACTTCCACAGTACACATCAGCACTAAAAAGTATCCAATTTAAGATGAACGTGATCTGTATCTTAATATATTGTTCAATATGGTTCATAAGAACAAATTAGTGGGTAAAATAACTGAATCTGTGTCAAAGATCTACTAAAAAGAGAAGTCACTCGAGCATTTTCCTATTCGGGGATTCACAACCTGTACACCCCTGGTCACATATGAACCTGCTTGTACCCGAGACCTGAAAGGAGCTCCTGCTCCCTGACTACTTGTGCTATTGGGACACCACAGTACAAGCGAACCAATGCTCTTAGATGCAGTTCAGTTTTGGATGTGCCAGTCCTGAGTAGTAGTTCTGATTTTATTCTTCCTTTCTCCTCTTTGTTAACAACAGTGACTTTACTGAGCACTTGATCCACAAGAGGATATTGCTCCATCTATTGTCTAGTTGTGACACTGAAGAATCACAGCAGAAAAAAACCTCAGGCGAAAAATCTGCAAGTGCTTGCTGAATCACTCTTTGAGTTAGGCTGCCAAGTTACATATTCATTAGTGCCTTCACATGGCTTTGAAACCCTTTTCTATGAAGCTATTCCTGCAATTTCCCCCCTCCCCTTCACACTCTAAATGTCAATTGGTTTAAGAGTATTATTCACATTTGCATAACAGATTGAAGAGATAAACTTATGATTTGAAGGCAAACAGCTTTACAGTCAGTCTTGATTTGTCAGGTTTGTAGATTTACATTAAATTGAACTTGCCTTAAATGCCATCCGAATAGTGTCTTCCGTGTTGGCTGGGTTACAAAGAATAGACAAACCAATTACATATTCTCTGAAGTCGATGGTGCCATCTCCATTCTGTAACCAAAATATGCATGGCAGTAGTGACAGATAATATTGCAAATCAATTTACAGGCTGTTTTACAAAGCAACTATACATTTTGCACCAAGACAGTTTACACCACTAGGGGTATTCATTCTTCCTGGAAAAAATACTAACAGCTCACTAAATGTATGTAATACTAGGGCTGGAGTACAAATATACGTATTTTTAATAGCTGGAAATTTGGTATCAATTCCTATCTTAAAAACATCCAAACAAAAAAGATTGAAAACAACTTACAAGTTTTTCTTCAGTGTATGACCTCCAAGAAGTCTCTAACAAGAGTTGGAATAGACGTGTTTAAGGGAACGTAACAGTTTATGTAGCACTAGCATTTGCTAAAGTTCAGAGACCCATGCAACATCCTCGAATAAACAGCCCAACAGTGAAGCTGTTGCCTTAATTCTTCCTAAGAACCTTCAGCTATAAAATATATGCCAGCAAAAGTACAGCCTGATGATGCAGTAAATCCACATGGTATGTCTTTAACCCTTCTTTGTAGCAGATGCATTGCCCTACATGCTGTTGTGAAGCCAATACACTGTCCCACCTTCTAAACCAGGCATGCAATGAATTCATTGTAACAGCCTCTGATAATTCCAGTTTTGATCTGAATGGACATTTTATTGTGTTAACTACAAAGCTGCATCAACAGAACACATGAAGCTTGCTTGGATGGGATTTGTGATCATTTTATGTAAGCTGCATTCTATTTGCAGATAGGGAAAATGGCAGATGCCTGTTGAAACATATGCTTGTCAGTGCCTGTCACCTCACTGAAAGCTTCTTGAGAGTTTTAGGAAACATCCTGTCTGGGGAGCCAGGGACACAGAGTAGTTAATGAAAGCATAGTACAGGTGATCAGTAGCTCATCGTTTGCAATGTTCACAGTAAGGGCATTTGTCAAAAACATTTTAAAAGCACCCAAAAATGCAAAGCAGAGTTCCCTGTGTGGATAAGGTGTTGTGCATTTCAAGAAAAAGTTTTTTTAAAAAGTGGACTCCCTAAGTCTGAGAACAGCATGAAACTTTTTCAGCCAAGCAAGAGGGGGTGGTCTCCTGGGTAAATCTGTAGTGAACAGCCAGATCTGGGTTCTATTTCTGGCTCCCCTACCAAGTTCTAATGCCTACTTGAGCATGCCAACCTTAACCTTTCTGTTTGTGGTTTTCTGCTGCTGAACAGCAGAAGGTGGAGCTTGCCAGTGGAGAAACGCTACGGCTGCTCTGCAGAGCGCTTTGAAAATCATGGATTCTATGAAACAGGAATTTCTGTTATTGACTTTAGGTTTTCAGATAGTTCTTGATTAACAAAATACATGGAAGAATGTGTTCAGTACTAATATTTCTGTATCAAGCTATATATTTGACAGTATTTAAAACTGCTAAGATACTATTTTATTTAGCCTTCAAAACCAGCTCCAGATTGTTTTGCACAAAACACTGCTGGTGGCCTAACCAATCTTTTTGGAAGCTGTGCAGCCTTTGAACATCTTGTCCTTTAAAAACCTCTGAATTTTAGGGAAACTTTTTAGCAAAGATAGAAATATTCCAAGTTACTTTTGTGTGTCTAAGGGATTTAATACGTGACAGTTTTTAATCATTAGAAAAGGACAATGATCTCATAAATGCTGTTTTATTTACAAATCTGTGCACTCTTGGTGCCACAGAGTTTGACTCAAATATTTTGGCTACACTGTAGTTCTGATAATAGAGGTAACAGAGATAACTTTAAAGCAACTGAAGCAAGAGTGTAGATAATAAGTGCTCAGAGTTCCATGGAATATTATTTTTGTATAGTTTCATAGACTGTATTCTTAGCAAAGGATTGTTTGATGCAATTAGATTTTTTTTTTTTTAATTTAAAGTTAAGAATATGTATCACAGGAAAATAATTGGGAAGTAAACTTTAAATAAAATTGCCTTGTTAAAAGCAACTTCTGAAGTAAGTTATCACAGCTGTGGCTGCACATGGAAAAATGACAAGAGCTAATAAGGGTCATATTACTTTCTTTCACTGAAGTGCTATAAACCAGTAATCAAAAATGAGTGCAATCTGATACACACAGCTCTAGCCATTTGAGTAGGAAATGAAGTTACTGTACTTGCAAGATCATGTTGTGACTAGCTCTACTCAACCCTTGGATGCTGGCTAACTTCCAAATGCTCTGGCATTTTGGTTAAGGAGAAGTGATAGGGCTGTTTCCTGGAAAAAGAGATGGGAATTAAACTGTAAATGCAGAAAAACCTTCAGTGCTTGTGTAGCACCACTGCAAACAAGCACTCGCAATGGTCTTTCTGCACATGCCTAGCTGTGTTTGCAGCCTGTGCACCCAAGTATATTTTAAGGAAGCAACATGTGAGATGAGCTCAAATTCTCTAAATAGCAAACTAGAACATCAATATTTATAAAACAATAAAAACATAGTGTAACCTCAACAAGCCTCCTTTTCTTTAAAGTAACTAGGTTTATGCTACTATTTTAACATCAGCATGCTATGGTAACTAGGGTTTTGTTGGTGTTTTTATATATAATACCGTAAATCTTACACTCTGGGAAACAAAGTTTGCATTGTCATAAGCAGTCTCCATTTAGAATTGCACAAGAACTACAAGGCAGATGCAGTTATTAAGTCTAAAGTAATACTGCCTCAGAACTTTTTTCTCACCATGTAAAGCAACAGGAAAAATCAAGAGTGTATGTGTGTGCCCCACTCATTGGTGTTTAGCTAAGTAAGCCCTGAGTTGCTTACAGGGCTGCCACAGAGATGCTACAACTGGACCATCTGGGGAGGAACTGCAGATGCTCCTATTGTGTTCGTATCCAGGCTCATGATGTAAGAGGATGTTGCTGTAACTCCAGAATTCCAACTGCCTACTGCTACATGCAAGCTCTAACTAGTCAGAAAGGGAAGTTCTGAAGCAAACCCAGTAGGATGGTGCTCACCTGGAGGTATCATACTGTCCTTTGTGCTCACTTTTCTATTGCTCAGAGACTAAATGTGGATAACCGTCTGCATTTCCACTAAAGAACTGGGAGAGGGGTGAAGGCCATTAGGAAGGAACTGATCTCTTTCATCACAGTTTGGTCCATTACGAATGTTTTTACTGTTTCTATCACCCAGCTTCATATTAAACAAAGTGCAGTAGGAAAAAAGTCTGGGCAAAAGTTTTAAGTTACTATTTCATAAGTTTCAAGTCAAAGGCTTCTGAAAGTATACCAGGGAGGAGACTTCAGCAGTTTGGAAAACACTATTTGCCAAGTGTAACTGCAAGATTCAGAAATCAAAGCTATGGAAAGTTAGAAACAAAACCAACCCACAGTACACCATTAGCATTCAGATGCCCTTCAGGTAATGAGTGGCATTTCTCAATTAGTCACTGATGTTTCCCTGAGGAGGGGCACGTGAACTCTTACATCTGGAGATACTGGCTACTAAACTCATCCTTTCACATTCCAGTCAGCTAGCACACACCCTAGACAATTTTCTTTTAAAGCAGCAGAACCCTTGTGAGAAATCTGCCCTGTTACATTGCTGTACAAGAGCTGTTTTCATCAACTACATAATCCTTAATTCAAAGAAATGGACCTTGTTCATGTTACTCCTTTTATTTTTACTCCAAAGCTGACATATCAGAACTGCATAACTAGCTTGAGTGAGATGTTGCACCTTGAGCAAATTCAACTCAGAGAGACGGGGGTTGATTTTAGCTGGCTGGCTGGCTGCTATGTGACTGCATTATTACAGGAAGCTTCTCTAAATAGAAATGTAGCATTTGAATTTGTTTTCATTATAACGAGAAAAGACTAGTTAATTGAATTGTAGGAAGGAGAAAAAGGCTGTAAAAGTAAGCTTATCTAAGGCTTCAATTTTGTCCTGGCCAGCAGGTAGAACTGACAATACCACTCAGGTTTTACTTTATCAGACAAGCATGAAAAAGTTGAAATAGGAAGAAAATGAAATATGATTATGTAAATTCATTGGTCATTACAGTCATTGCAACTCTCATGGTTTTCCCCCTATAAGAAATAACTGCACAAGTCTCTTTAATAGCAGGGATTGCCTTTAGGCAGAAACAGCTTTATTCCAGCTTAGCGAATGCTGACAAATCAGAACAGTAACATCAATGCCACACTTACGAGCTTTTAATATAATGGTTATATACAAGCCACTTTATGTGAAGAAATAACTAAGCTTTGATCCTTCAACATATTCCCTCACTTCAAATTCTAGAGAGAGTTTTCTGAAACAGACTCATGCAGCTGTCCAGCTGCCAACTTTTTCCCTTCAGAAAAGCAGACCGATGCATGCACAAGAGGAATCGCACCACTTCAAGCTGAGCTATCTATAGCTAGTTTTATCTGCCTTAGAACAAGGAGAAGACTATAGTTCTATAGTAACAATTGTAGTCCTCCACATGTATCTTCCAGACCAAGCTTATTCTTCTCTGCTATGCCTTCATGAATACATAGTCAGCTGCAGCCAGTCTTCAATGGTCATTTTGATCCGTCCATCTCCATCTCGGTCCAGGGACTTGAAGGCCCGGAACATGCTGTCCAGTCGTACCAAGCAGCTAATGAAGTTGTTGAAATCCATGCTATCGTCCTCGTCGGCGTATCTGCGTATGATTACCTGGCAGAGTTGTTCGTTCAGATGGAACCCTGCAGCCTTCAAGGCGTTTGGCAGCTGAGCTCGTCCAACAGTGCCCAAGTGATGGGTATCATACTGCTTGTATACGCACTGCCATTTCTTGATGTTGTTCCACAGATACTTAAACTCTTCAAAGCCCAGTTTGCCATTTGTATCACTGTCCATGATGGCTACCATGCTACAGCATGTGTCTAAGCTGAAGCCATCTGTCTTCAGGTCTTGATGTCTGGAAACTACTTTGTTCAGGATGTCCCTTAGCTCTGTGGCAGACACTTCCATATCATCTCCAGCCAGCTGGGCAAAAAGGCGACGAAATTGTCTGATCTCCTCACTCTCATAAGCTTCCACGTTTGTAAAATGATTGCGAGGAGGTGGAGGTGGCTCTGGATTATAATGAGCTGCTGCTTCACTTATAAGATTGACAAGTCCTCCAACGATTCCTCCAAGATTCCCTCCATGTCCACCTCCTGTTAGGAGACCTCCAAGGCCACGTGCAAGGTTCCCTCCGTGACCACTGCCACTTCCTCCACTCAGCAAAGCTTTAGCAAGGAACATTGTGAAGGTTTTGTGAAGAGAGTTACTCAGAGATCCAGTGCTTCTGTAGCTCCTGGAAGCTGTATTGTCTCTGAGCTGGGTGTGTGCAAAACACAGCTTATCTTCCTGCTTAGAATTCACCGTGTCTGTGCATGTCTTCAGCTGACAGAGTTATCTCAGACCTCAGAAGCTTCTGTCAATTGTAGATACGCCTCTCTTCTGTTTTTCCTCTCTGCTTAGTTAGCTTCATGTGATTTGAGGAATCTTTTTAGAAAAAAAAACCAAACAACTAACAATGAGGCTGAGCAGAAGTCTCAAAATACCTGTGCTCATAGGTGTTTTCTTCAGTTGAAGCAATCTGAAAAAAGCCCTGCTGATTAGTGTGACTCTTTCTCAGTTAAGTTAATCCTCCTTAAAGATGACTGCAGCGAAAGCTTACTAGAGTCTTGTCTGTTCTTGCAGTCTGCTTGCACTGTAGCACATGTTTTCTGCCTAGGAGTAAGATGATTGACTCGATGCTATACTCTAGTCACTGATGCTTCTGGTCTAGTTGGAAGTGTTCACCCACAGAGATTTTTCTCGTCTTCAGATAGAATTAGAAAATGGGAGAGATCACCACTGACGATGGGAGAAAGCCTAAATGCTCAGATTAACACATTGCCTTCTTTATGGCTGGAGATAGGTGAGAGGAGTTCTTGTCGAGTCTGATAGTACCCTTCACAAAAACAGCAGGAACATATGCTCTAGTCAGCTTCAATCCGCCTTAAGTTATCTAATCGCAACCACAACGGTTAATTAAGCTGTTAAGAGTGTGCACAAGCTCAGAATCTGGGGTAGGCAGAAGGAAATATTCAGCCATTACCAGCATGAAGATTATATCTGATGGAGGTGCAGCCAGCTTGGTTCGAGAGATAGTTGTCATCTCACAAACTACAAATTAACCAACCCTTTTCCATTGAAACTTAAGAAGGAAACTGTAAGGGTCACCTATCTTGCCTACAGGAATTGCTAACCAAGAAGTGTTTACTGAGCTGGACATAATGACTTAAATAACCTTTTGGAATGTGATTTTTTAACAGAACATTGTCAACAAGTCAGTTCACCAACTACTCACCCTGTCAAACAGCAGAAACAGCTCTTTAAGGACATCTGAAACAGGCAGCTTCAAGTACTCTGCAAACTCCTCAATTCCAATTCTTCCCCCTTTGGAAGCACTTGCAATAGCAGCAAAGGTATCCAACTGCTCCCTGACATGATTCCATTTTAGGCTATGCAAACAGGAGGGAGAGGAGATATTTCTATACAGCAGATCTTGGACAGATGGAATTTCAGTAGGAGTTATTACAGTGTTCAAATAGCTAAACAGAGCCAAACCAGTAAGATTTCTAATGCTGTACTTCCACTGTGGCATTTTTTATGAAAATGGCAATTAAGGACTGCTCCCTCCAGTTATCAATACTAAAACCAGGCAGTTCTATGCTTAGGTGTACCAGACTTCCTTGGAGTAACTTCCCAAACCTAGAATAATCTGTCCAGTGACTAGGCTAGTCTAGCAGAGAGCTTTTCATGACCATAAATTCGAGTTCAGCATTATTTTCTGTGTATGAATATACCTTTAACAGCATGGAATAGATGTCCGCTCTGTGACTACCTCTCTACCCAAACACTAGTATTGCTACATCCTGAGAAGCAGCTGATCTCTCTGCAGAAATACAGACTGCACCTCAGGAAGAATAATTAGGATTGCCCTGCAACTACTGCAGATTGTTCCAGACAGAGTTCTATAAATACACATACGCACATATGCAATAAGTCAAGATTCACTGTGCACGTCCTTCAGATTGGACCACAGCCATACCAGGTTATCTGATGGAGTTACTGTATGATTAAGTGGTTCAGTCCTCAAATTCCACTGTATCCAAACAGAAAAAGTCAACACTGTTTGTGAAATATGGCTGCACAGTACAACTAAGAATAGTAAGCCATTGGCTGAAGTCTCAGGCTGGAAAGAAGGTTTTTTCCTTCCTACCACAGACTGCCTGTGCATCTCCACAGAAAGAACTTAAACTGAGCTCCAAGATTACCATCAGGTGCCAAAAATAGCTCTACTTTTCTCACCTTTTGGTGAGATAAATCCATAAAAGATTAGAAAAATGCATTTTTCCTCTTGCAGCACTGCCCACAAAAATTGCTTGGGAATAGTTCTTACTGGGATTTTCCTCATCTCTGATTTCCATGTAGTTTAACTATGTAAATTGTAAGTTTAAGTACATAAATACACTGTATTACATATGGCCAAGTCAGTTGTCAGGTAATTTATCCTTTAGGAGATGGTTATCAACACCTGCAGAACTGCCATAATTGCGCTCCCAACAGCTAAACTTCCTTACTTGAGTTTCTTGCTAATTTTGGTGAACTCCACCAGCCCAGCTTCCATGGGTAAAGTCAACTGTCCTGCTGAAATCATCAGTCTGCAGTCTTCAAAAGTGTGATCAGTGACTGGCACATTCAAAGCACTGAAACAAAATTAAGGAAAAAGAAAAATCAGTTTCGTATTTTAAAATTACTTTGAGTTGACTGTTTCCCTTCTCTCTTTCCATCTGGCTTTAATGCTAATACACAAAACAAATGATACTTCATTCTTGCACTGCTGCCAGTAGGATAAAGCAGTTTGTGAAACTGTACTGTGAAACTACACTATGGTAGTGTCATGCTGTTTCAAGATTTACAGTCTTGTAAATGCAGCCTAGTAACCCTGGGAACTAGCCACCCACTTACTCTTACCAAGCCCACAAGGGAGCAATTTATTCCAGATTTTCGTGAATCGAACGTACTGTGTTCCAGTTAAAACAACTGTCTTTATGCACTATGTAAAAACTATCAGGGTGTTTAGGTACAGGAATTTGACACCTTTTATTGAAAATCTAGAGCAATTCCTATATATAGTACCCAGGACTTGACTGAGGTGTGCTTTATGGCTAGGATATACATAGAATTGCTGGATATAAAAGTTTTCAAAGATTTTATTTGCAACTGATTACATACGTTGCCATGGTTTGCCGGACTCTGTTGGCAAAAAGAATGGGATCATTCTTTTCTTCCTCAGTAGGAACATGAACAGGCAGAAACTGAAAGAGATGAGTTATCCAATCAATTCAGTAGCAACACAAACAATTTCTTGTTATTGTTTGGAATGGGGGAAAAAAGTGAGCCATGCAATGAAGGAACTGCACACTAGAGGTCTCAACCACCTTAGAAACCATTCTGGCTTATCTGCCCTAGCCACACAAATGAGATTTAGTCCTAAAGAACTTCTTCAAGATTGGTAGGAGTTGCTTTCATATGAAAAAATCAAAACCTCAAAGAAGGGAAATATAATGTATCATTAGAGATCAAATTACATGCTACATTGGTAAGAATGTGAGTCTGAAATACTGTTACACTCTTCAAAGATCTTTTAGGAATAATGTTATGCAGTATGTGTGCAACATTTTTCATGTTTTTAAATACACACTGCAGTCCTACCTCACACCTGTTAATTGTATCCATCAGCATGTGACTGATAAGATTCCTGTAAATTTTTCCTCCATGATAAACATGTTAAGGAAACTTAGTTCTGAATTGTAAGTAGAGCACTAACCAGAAACAAGTACTCTAAAATTTTGCAACTCCACACAGAGTAAAAAATGCTAACAAAACACCCCCTTCTCCTCCCAAACCTAGAAAACATCTCAGATACCTAACTGGCAGCACATTTACTGTGTGGATTTATTCAATGTTATTATGTAAGAAGTTGAAGTAGCATTACACTAAAAATGTACCATAAATGAATTCTCATCTAACATGGCATGAATCAGCATCTGTTTGTTTGCAAAGCAGAGCATGTGGAGGAGTATTTTGTTCTTTTTGCTTGTCTCCAGGGTTTGCTTACAGCTCTGTTTATCGTGCCTTTCCTCAGTTATTATCATTTATCTGAGTTCTGCTACCCTGTGATCTTCCCCTTAAACCCTAGAAGACAGCAATTCTAGGGTAAGCATAAGGTGTTGCTCATGGTTCACTGGGAGACACAGTTACTGATTATGTGTCAGTATGTTTCTTCAGCTTCTGCAGTTGCTGGTGAAGCACTAATATTGTGGTAACTCTCCCACATAAATGCAGGCTGTCCTGAACATCCCTTTTGTGTTTGTTTTTAAGGAATGATGCCTCTTTATGATTAAAACCAGTAAGTTTATGGAATTGGTTTTCTGTCAAATAGCTGTAATGATTTTCTGTTCATAGCTAGACCTTTTCTCCCCTGTAAGGACAGCAGGGGTCCAACTGTTCATGTGAACATTTGAGATTTACTTCCTTCTATAAGCAGTTGCCAGCTCTGTTCAAGATCTGATATATGTCCCTGATTATTACATCTCCCCTTCAAAAGTCACGTAACTCTTAAATCAAGAAGCACAGGCACACTGTACAGACACAGAGAACTGTGTCATCACTGGGTGAGCTGAAATCATAACTCTGAGAAGTTTATCTGTGCAAACGTGGGTCATGGTCTTGAAAGTGGTCATTACAGCATCTGAGGCTGATGTCTCACTCAGACAGCAACCTCAGTTTCTGTCAGGTTAAACACCAACTCTGCCCCCTTCAAAAATCCCATCTACAATTATTCATAAAACCAGTTTGCCAGAAACCACAGTTAGGGATGAAGAGTTTGGTTGCTTGGCCTCCTGAGGTGAGGTGGCACATGTGATGTCACAACCCCCAGCTCTTGTCTGGTGAAGACTACTAAGTACACCTTCCCTGCCAGATTGCAGTCCTGTAAGGAAAAGTCTTCACAGCTCTTTCAGCAGCAGAAATACTTCTCTTATCTGCTTTTCACCTAGTCTCTCTTCTTACAGAATCTGCCAAATGCCTTCTGCTGGAAGGTCTATGTTAACTATTTCCTGCTCCCATGTATGTAACTTGCATAGATATGACCTTCTCTACAAAATCATTAGGAGAAATAGCTCTATAGCACACCTGCTGTAAATATATATCTACTGCATGTACTCTACAGTAACAAGGTGCTCCCTTAGAAAGAATTTCATTGTTTCACAACAAAGACCATATTGCTAATTGTTAGTGGTAGCAACACTCCTTGTACTCACAAAGCTTTGCACAGCTTTGCCGACTTCTGCATTTTGCAAATTAACAGCAAAGCCTGTCTGAATTTCTCCCATTCCTCAGGTCCCTAAACTAAACCAACTTAGTCCACACTGACAGTCCTCTGTGGGGCTGGTAAAGAATGTGAAGTTGAACAGACTGGTCACACCTCGGTTTCTGGCTCCTCACTGCTGTGTTTTGAACGGTGACTCTGACAGGCAGCAGTCAGAATAGATGTACTGGTATTATGAAGTCGTAATTGATCTGTCTTTGTGCTGTGCAGCTGGTTTGAATGATCGGGGAACCTGTTCATTATGCAAGGCTCTGTACAAGTACTAGAGTCCTTAAGTAAGCTCTTAGTTGCAGAAACCATTGAGAGTTCCATCTGGGAACATGGTGAGGAAGACAAGGATACTTTGAAGGTGGTAGGAAAATGAGAAGGTGGGGGAAAACAAGTTGTTACCTTTAACAAAGCATGTTATAGTTATAATTCTTGGGTTTAACATCTGTAAAATGCACGTAGTGATAATTAGCAATGATTTTATAATACCTTAAACATAAAGGCATTTCTTTGAGGAACTCACCAGATTAAGTGCTACATATATTTAGATTTGTTGGTCATATCTATTGCTGACTTTGATTCTGTTCTTCTTTCCAAGATATTAGTTTATTGTTCATTGACAGTGACTAATAATGTGAATAATGCATTTATATTAAAGTATAAATTCCCTGTTTGTGTATCTAATTCTAATTATTTCTAATTCTTACCTCAACTTCTACTCTTGTGAAGAGCTGACACAGCGTCATCAGGCACAATTCTTTTCTGCAAGCAAAGAGAAAGAAAAATTTTTTCTTATTTGAAACTAAAGTCTTTGCATGTCAGTAGATGAAACTTTTTAAGGCATTGACAAAGACACAGCCAATATTGGGTGAGGTTTTTAAATGTCTTGCAGTGAATTTCCCTGAAATATTCCTCTCAACATTTTTTCTCCAGGGCTCGTGCATATACCTGCTGCTTGCTCACTGGGCAGGCACTTTGTTGTCTGTTGTCATGCATATTAACAATGCTATACAGTTCTTTGGCCAGCAAAACGTGTGTATGTTACTTTACCTTTAAAGAGAGGAATATATACTAGATTTTAAAGCTTTAAGAGCTTCGATTCTGAGAAGTAGCTTTGCTTTATTTTTTATTCTCCCATCTGCAAAATAGGACCCGTAACTTCCTTCCACAGCAGAGGAAGAAAGGCTTTGTTGGTATTTACTAGCCATTTTGCAAATTATAGTCGTGTTGACACAAACGTGTTAATGAAGTGTCAGTAGCTTGGGACCTTCAGTGTCACAAAGTCACAAATTTTCGTATGAACAGGTATGGGGGGAGGAAGGAACTCCACAAGAGGAAAAGCATTAACACTTCCACTTCCACCTTGTTCTCTTCACTGTGATTTTTGAGCAGAAATGCACATTTGCTCTTTACTTTAAATCAGGTAAATTATAATACAAAACCTTCAAGTAATCTTTCTTCTGTTCTTGTTTCGGACAAAATAAAAAAGAGCAAAAGAAAAGGCAGGTGAACAACTAAGGGATCCTTTCCACTTTCTGCTGGAATCCACTCTTAACACTTGATTTTCTGACAGATAACAATAGGTATTCCTCCCAGTGAGGCACAAAAGTAGGAAAGTAGTAGGACATTGAAGTAGAAGCTGGGTCAGGAGGTTTCTGACAAGATGACCGGTACCATCAATATCGAGGAAGTTTTTCAAAGAGCGTGACAGTTCCGCATTTTGTGATCTGCAGGTTTGTGTGGGGATGTTCTCCTGGTTCCAGTTATTTTTATTAAGAGTCTCTAGATTCCAACCCATCCATCCCTTCTCTTCCCATGATTTTTCCAAGCTCTTCCTTTCATCTTCTCCAGATTTTGATTTGAGCCTTCATCACCCAGCCACCAGGCTTAGAGCATTTCTCCATCTTCAGGGAATGAGCAACCTCCTCCCTTCCACAGCAGTACCTCTGATTTCATTTCTTTCTTCACCTCTTCCTACACCATCTCTCAGAACTGAAGACATAGCTCCTTTTCAGTCTTCCAGCATAAATTCTTCATAGGGGAAATCTGTGACATGCTACTGAATTAGCAATGGTCACTACTCTCAGTATGCTGGTAACTGTAACAGCAGAAATACTAACAGCAAAAACTTCTTGGGAAACTGAGACAGACATTTTCCTCTTGACCAGCTTTGATGATGTCCAGTCTGTAAGTGTGCAGGTGCTGGCATTAGCTAATGATCGTTTAGCAGGTGCTCCTGAGCTGCTCCACGAGTTCAGACATGTTTCAAAATTAATTGCCTTAAAATTTTTAGTCACTTAGTAAATCAGTCCTACTCTAATTAGATACACTACATACTCTGTGTTAAAACATGGCATATGGATTCTGCAAATCCACATTTTAATGAGTATTTATAAGGTGAAAAGTATGTTCCTGATTTACTTTCAGTGCAGCCATAAAGGTTTTTTAATACTTTAATAAAATATTTTAGCATAGTATGAGGCCATCTGTATTGCAAAATAAACACAGACCCATTGCCTAATTGGTTTATTGAAATATTTTTCACTATTTCAATGTCAGATACCATATATAGCCTCTTCACGAGGATCTCAAAACAATTCTTTTGTTGAATCAGGCAAAAAAAATTAGTATAAAGAGGTATCCTATATGTTTGAATGGGGAAAGATGAGGAAAATTAATATTGTTTTGCATATCTTCTTCTCTTACTCTCATACGACTTCAAATGAGATGGAGGAATGAATAAACAGAGGGGAAAAAATAACAATTTTTTTTCTTGTCTGCATACTATGTAGGAAACTGTAAACATCTATGGATGTTGGTGACTATGACTGTTTCCCAAAGAAAATGAATTTCAATTCTTTCTTTTGCTCTAGTGTAACTTACAAAACATAGGAGAAAATTAAAACAGTGGCATAGCTGGAAATAATGCTTTCCCATTTGCAAACCCTTTTTCCAGCCATTCAGATGTGAGATCTGCTGCATGACAGCATTATCCCCAGGTATTTCCCCCTCATAAAAACAGATCTAGAAGAACATGTGTCTTGGCTTAGCTGACTCTGTCTGGCAGACTGTTCAGCAAGGAGGGGGGGAAATTCTGTACATAATTTCCAGTAGGATTAAGAAACTTACAATGAATAGCCCTGCCATGTCCAGGTCACTGTATCCTAAGGAAAAAATAAAACACAGAAATGTATGACAAAACCAGATGAAACTTGGAGAGCAGATAAGTTACAGTTTAAAGCAGGCAAAAGTTTAGTAGAAGCAGATGATGTAGTCCTTGTAGTGAAAACCAAATAAAGGTGGCAAGGCGACTAGGATTCCTTGCCTTAAAAATTTAGAAATAATCATGGCAGACTTTTGATAATATCAACAACTGGGACCAAAATTCTTATAGTTACTTAGATATTTTAAATCATTCATTTTGATCCAAAAAACAAAAGTAGGAAAAAAAAAAATCTACTTTTTTCAGAGGACTTGCCCAGTCCCTTTAGAAAGGCGCCCTCATAATTATGCTTGATTTTGTTTTTAAGGATATCTTTGCATTGGTAATCTATCATGCTTTTTTGCTTTGCCTTTTTTTTTTCTTACTCTGTTTATTACTTCTTATATATATTTTTTACAATGTATACTGCAGATCCTTAAATCCTGTCAGTGAGATGCGATACCAATCCCCTTTAGTCATTCACTTCAGTTTTGAAATTGATCTGTAAAAGGATTTTACAAAGGAATCTTTGTAAATAACAACAAGAATAACAATCACGTGGTTTTAATCTTAAAAATTACTAGGAATGAAGAGTTTGTGCTTTTCTGGATTTGTTGGATGACTAGGTAATTAAAAAGGAAAAGCTAACAAGACTCACGTTCCAGCATTACCCCTGCCCATGAAGCAGACGTGTGTCTGTACCCCTATACTTGGCAGAAAGTGTAAACGTTACTCAGGAAAACAAGGGAAAACATCTGCAAAGCTCTTCTCCTGAGGCACCTGAAGGAGCAATGTTGGAGATACTGCACAGTTCAGGTTTGCTTTTGTCAGAAACTCTGTGAACCCCTTTGCAGTAAGAGTATTTTGAGCTTAAAGAACAAATGATGACTAGTAGGGAAGTTGTGTGCATTTTAGTCTGCAGAGTACAGGCTCTGTGGTTTTGCAGGAAGTTTCTAACTTCCGCTGCAATGCTTCCCTGTGTTCTCTCCTACTTAAAACTGTAGCTAAGAAGCACAGCACTAAATTTTTCACAATCAGAACAGCACCTACACCATGGTGACGCTTAAGAAGGCTGCCTGCTTCCAGGAGCAATCCAATGGAAAGATCAAGACAATAGATAAGCAAAAATGCAAAGTATTTATTATAGGTACTGTTTAAGTCAGGATTTTGACTTCCCTATTACTAGTTGGTGATAGAAGACTGTTTTGCTTACCAGCTTGTTGGGGTATCGAAGCAACACAGGTTGTACAGGGACCCGGGGAACAAAGGCACCTGCAACCACAAATTAGAATGGTTTTAAAGTGATTCATGTAAGACATGGTATCTGAAAGGAAAAGTTTTAAAAAGGCAAAAAGCATGGAAAGTGTTCTTACTGATGTGGGGGTTTTTTTGTTTGTTTGAGTTTGTTGCGGTTTTGGTTTGGTTTTGTTGTTGTTTTTTGTTTGGTTTATACTGTTGTTGTTTGGATTTTGTTTTGGGTTTTGTTTGGTTGGGTTGTTTTGTTTTGTTTTTTTTAAACAGCAGCACAACTAGCAAGATGTCAGCACAGAAAAGGGTTAGTCTCTATTTCAAGAAGAAACCTGCCTAAGATTCCTGAACTGTTGAAACTCATTTTCTATGTATTATCTCCCCATTGATAGGCATTCATTCAAAGAATTAGATGCTCACAAGGCTGTTGAGCATTTCCTGAAACCTTCTCTGTTCTGACCATCTTTGTGACATGGATCTGAGCATGTACTGCTGGTCTCATCACTTTGCTACCCAAGACACTGTAAAACAGCAAGAAAGGAGAACAACATGGCTTTAACTGAAGTGCAGCACAACAATCTAATGATCAGTGATGTTACCATGTACGTTTCTGTATTAAAAATGATCTATTGACCTGCCTTGCTAAGCACTACCAAAGAGATTTCGTAGCTTGGTTGCTAAGTCTTGCATGGCCAGATTTACAGGAATCTAAGATGGCATGACTGTAAGCTGGCCTAAAAGAACATTGCAAGTAGCATTTAATTTGGTAGTTCACCTCATGATAATCACGGTTGAGTTTCTGAGTAAATAAATTAGATAAAAACTGTACCCAGAAAAAATTCCAACCAACTAACTGTATACGTCATAGGTATATTGCATCCTACAGAATACCAAAATCAGAAAAGTAAATGGACTAGTATAAAATAGTGGGTTTAGTGCCACTGAAACTTTGATGATGTGTCATTACTACAATGCTGTGTGGATGATGTACAAGCAGAAATATAGGCCTTACTAGAACTACCAAATTAATATTTCACACATTATTTTCCAAAACCAATGTGAGAAAATGTCTCACCTTGTTTAAACGTGATCAGGCAAGAACGGTTTGTGCAAGTGCCTTCTGGGAAAATCAGTATCTTGGATTTAAAGAGAAAGAAATACATATATACACACACATTTCATAAAAAGATTATAATTCAGCATCAGTTACATAAAGGCTGACTTTTTATGCAAGCTCTGTAACATGTTACGCTGCATCACAAGAATATAATTACTGTTTCAAAAGAAAATGAACAGATAAGTGACGGATGCTTGCATTAATATTAACCTGATCCATCTTCATTTCAAAACAAATGCTTTGTCAGAGTGGAGTTCTGGAGAAAGGCCTTTATCAGTTCAGAAATATGGTACAAAAGGCTTTAAGAGTTTCACTTGGAATCTTTATTGTGGGTAACGATATGAGAATTGTTCCTCTGCTGGCAGCACCTTGTTGAACTGCTGGGTGTATAAACACAAAGGGTCTGACAAGAAGTACATATGGTACTTGAGCATTTACATGCACAGATGTGATCAACATGAGCAAGATGCTGGCTGTGATGAGAAGTTCACAGCTTGAAGGGTAGACACAAAAGGCAGAGAGAGCATGCGCATCTGTGGTGCAGAGCTCTGAAGGCATTACACATCACTACATAGCCTCTGAACCTGAATGACTCACTCACACCCTCCAGATACACAGAAGGCATCTAAATTAGTGTCTGAAAGATGCTGGATTAGATACACAGTGAGCTGCAGTGTGACACACTAAATCCAGCCCCTGTGGAACACGAGGAAGCTTTGTGGTTTTCCTATCACTACAGGATCATAAGCAGCATTCCAAAAAAAATAAACCCAAGTACTGGTCTGTATCAAAAGAGTATTCAAGGTGTGCTTCCACTTCATTCTGAATGAGCAGCTCAGGGCTAGATGAAAGAGGGCACTGTTAGGTGACACCTAAGAGGCACAGGCTGTGCTAAGGTATGACAGAGACAGCTGCACATTGCGATTTAGTTAGTCTTTGACTATGCATTCTATGATTAGAAATTGTTTGCTGCCGTTATGGACACAAGAATGGGGATGTTTCTGCTTAGCATGTGTGATAAGCCCCAGAAAACATATTATAAGTGATCATTCCCTCCTTACCCTTAGCTTTGGTACAGGATTGGGACAAGCACTGATCAGAACCTCCTGCTGTTAATAACCACAAGTGCTGCCCGGCAGTGTTTTGGTTCGAGGAGGAGGGAATAAGAAATCCAGATACTCTTTCTTTTCTCTTGTGCTACACAAATCCAGCCCAGGCACTCTGAAGAGGGTATGACAGACATCATCTTGTGGTGAAGTTTCTCAAAAAAACCCCAACAGAGTAGGAGGAAGGTGTGACCAGGGCACAGGACTAGGAATTACCCAGTGACACCCTCAGTTGTACGGCTGACTCAGTCTTGAAGATTCCCAGATTACTTGACTCATAGATTGCCGTAATACCTATCTAGTTTTTATCCTGAGTGCAGTGTTGGTGTCGAGCTAATTCCCTTTTCCTCCCCATGCTGCTTTCAGCAGAGATTAAGTCTATTAGGGACTTGATGGAATCACTTCATCCACAACAGTTTAGCAAATCATAAGCATTGGTGTAGTTCGTAAGCACAGTATTTAAAAAGTAAAAAAGTCTTCCTAGCTTTGACATAGGCGTATTTAAAATCCTCCATATAACTGACAAATTGATAACAATAATGGAGACTCTAAAAATACTTACATCAGCTTGGAAAAATGCATTTATGAGTCAAATGAAAGTAGCCTAAATACTGACTAAAAAGCTTTTTGTGAGGTGCTAAGTAAAAATGATTGCTACATAAATCCACTTCAAAAAAAGTGCCTGGTGTTGGTCTTCCCTACTTGAATGTTCTCTGTTTCTAGAGCTTATTCAGAAAGTAGAGCAGCTTATTCAGAAAGTAGAGCAGTTCATTCAGGTCCAGGTGTCATAAGAGTTACCTGCTCCTGAAGTCTATATTTTCACTTGCCTCTTAATTTTCCTCAGGAGCCATTCATTGGAACAAAAGTGAAGGAAAAGTTATTTTTTCACAGTCATTTAGGAGGCATCCAACTATGACTAAAGACATCTTGTCACTTCAGCTACCGAACCCGTTATTTTAAGTAAATTAACCACTTGGAAAACAAATCAAGAGATAATTCAAAACATAAAACATGACTTTATACACAAATCTTCACGGGATCTCTTTGGAGAAGGGTCTTGTATCACTGCCTGTATTTGTCCAGCATTGTGGCAATGACACTGTATTTGTTGTATCTGAAGGCAACGTGAGACCAGAGTCAATGCAACAAAAGAAAGCAGAAAGCTGCTGCTCAACGAGATGTCAGTAAGTTCACAGGTTACTTCCTTCTTGTAAAGGATGCAGATTTCTACCCCTGCCTTCTGTCTGTTGAAAGAGCAGCAGAGCTGCTGCCTTAACACTTTTCTCCTTCCTGAGCAACCCCTGCTCCACTAGCTCTTTAGGATGGAAAGCTATCCAAGGCCTAGAAGCACAAGAACAGCTTGTGGCTGAGGAATGACCATAGGAAACACTGATACACGGATACCCCCCCGATTCAACACTATGTAGAATCATTAACTATTGTTTCCATGTTAAAATCTTTCCATGATTCAGACCAATCTAAAACAGCAATTGATACCGCCTGGATTTTAACTGACTTATTTGTCATGACAAAACTCCTTCTGAGCACCAGCCTCTCGTCTTCCTTTCCTACACCTGTCATATACCCGAGAGCTGCCTTCATCTTCATACATCAACAGAATCTTGTTCAGCTAGGCACTCATGATATTATGACAATGGTGAATATGAATACATGACAGAAGAGCAGTCGTATATCTGTTACCTGTGGCCACTGGCCTTTTGATAATGCCCGCTTAGTTATCTCGGTGACCGTATTCTTCCGTGAATCAGGGTCTTGGCGAGAAACTGACACAGGCTGAAGGGAACTTAAAATTGCTGTAAAAGAGATACAACTTTCTGTTTATCTTATACTAGTGCTTAGAAAACACACCCACTCAAGGCACTGTTGTAGCAAAACTTGTTATTCTCATACTAGCTCTCCACAGCTTTCAGACTAAAGAGATAAGAACTGTGGTATTACTGTTCTCATTCTGCAAAAGGGGAGGTAAGACATAGAAGACGTACCTACATTGCCAGCTGAGGAGTTTTACAGTAGCTGTAAGCATGCCAAACTCACCCAAACATGTTTTACTAATATTGCTCTTATTTTTCACTGAGCATTTCCACACAATTCTGAGACCTGACTGAGGCTCTGCAAGGGCCACAGTCAGGCCTAACTCATGTAGACAGCAACCAACAAGGAGCTTGAGCCTGTGCTGAAGTAAGGTGTCCCTTTCAGTTATAAACCAGGCATGGCTTCTGTGCAAATTACAGAAAAAAACCCCTCATTTCATCAGAAGTTTACTTCAGAATGCGATGAGAAACTTGGGTAAGAACTATCTTCTATGTCCCCCCCCTGTGCTTTTAAGAGAAGATAAATATATTATCAGTTAGTTTATGTCCTACAAAGACACCTTTCTCTGTTGCCTCCTGAGATTAGTTTTGAGTTGTACTGTGCAGACAGCAGAAAGTCTACAGCTGATTCGAGTAATAACGCAAACAAAGATTCTTTCTGTGCCAAAAGGAGGAGAAAATAATTATAGCATGAGTCATTTTCCATTCTCTGCATTTTCTTTTTGAGTAACTTCTCTTTTACTCTCTCCACTTTGACTCCCATAAAAAAAAAAACATTTGTAACAGTGTCTGCAAGTTCAAACTTATAAATATGGTATTTTCCAGACTGTTGTAGTTTGGGACTGTTTTGACAAAGCCTTAACTAATCCGTGTTCTACATTTGTGGCCCAAGCTGTTAAAAGACAGCAGTGCAACAGATTTCTCAAGCTACCTACTGGGATAATTTTAAGAGAAAGCTTTTAGCCTGAGCAGTTATGAAACAAGCTCTCAGTTAGAAAGCAAATTTGAAGTGATATTATATTTCAGCTCTGAAAAGAAAGAGCATACTTTTACATATTTTGACCAATACAGAAAAATAACTTGTCACAGGGATTTCACTGAAAATAAGATGTCTATCTTGTGAACCTAAGGAATTAAAAAAGTCTGCCCCTAAATTGCCTTCAGAGATAAGATTTTTGGCCTCATGTCAAATTGCTGGCTTCTCACATTTTACTGTTTCATAAATACTTACTGCCAAATACCGGAGTTGACAGGTTCTCTGCTCTAGACACTATTGATGGCATTCCAGTTAGGGCAGAAATAATGGCATCAAAAAAGCTTGAATGAGGAGCTGCAACAAAGATTGGAGCTTCCAGTAGACTTGCTATTTTCCCTTTTACTTTAACTTGGAACCCCATTACGAAGAACAAGGTACGAGTTAGGCCTGAGAGGGTTGTCTGGATCATCCTCCTTGTAAACAGAAACACAAAAATATCATCCATCTCACTGTTAGTATTTGTCTTGTACTTTAAAAGAAAAGACCATGAAAGACTTCCTAGTTCTCACCAGCACTGGGGCCAGGCACAGGGTGGCTATACTGCTCACCAGCAGAGTATAGGGCCAAAGGAGAAGAAGTGGAACTGGGGAAGGAAACATTGCCTTTTTCTGTTGAAACCAGATGACAGTTTTAAAGCTAAGCTAATATATAGCCCCTTACTAAGCCCTCCTTCTAGGTATGCTGTTTCTCTTTCCATATTTTATAGCATTGTAGTGTAACACTATTGTGAAGGGCAGGTGGGGAATGAGCATGTTCAGTGTCCTTTTTGGAAGAACTTAGGCAAGTCTGATACTGTTCTTTTCCTACCCGTTTTAAACAAGTAAGATTAAATGACAGTGTTCCTCACTGGAACACGTTCCCTCAGTAGGGCACATGTTCCCTTCATGGGACTCCTCGTAGTCTCTCAGCCTTTTTAGAGTCCACTTCCTCTGTCTCCTGCGTGCAGCCGCGGTGCATCACAGCTAGAAGGGAGCTTCATTAGCCTGAGGTCAGAAGCTGAGTGACTGAAACCCAGAACCCACAGAAGCAGCTGTAAAATTCCTTCAAGAGCAACATAGCTAAGAGACGAGCTGTCACAGTTAATTTTGCTGTTAATTACAGCATAGCAGAAATGATAAAGGCTACACAGAAACTCAGCCTACGTAACATTATCAAATACTTTTCTTAATGAGTTTCTTTTCTCAAATATTCCTACTGGTGGTATTACTCAAATAAGTCCTGGCTTACAAACAGTCTAGAAATACTTCTATATCTTCTAGATTTGTTTTAGCCTCAAGACAAATGAAAAATCTACCTGTTTAAAAAGCTCCACTATAGTAAAATACACTTATCAAAAAATTGCTTCACTTACATGTGTAAAACTAAGGTTTGACTGAGGACTCCTCTTTAATCAGAAGAGTGGGAGAGAGAAGCTTTAGACTCTGGCTCCATGTTAATAAAAAACCCTATAAAAGCAGTAGAGAGTTTTCACAAATATTGGTCACTTTTTACCTTCTCCATCCTTTAAGCGGCACAGATGCTTTTCCAGGGTGACGGAAAGTTGCAATTGATGCAAACAGCCATGCTAGCAGTAAAAGGACTGCAATGCATATGGCACGGACAGGTAGCAAAATAATTCCCTGAAGAACAGTCTGGAAAGAAAAGAGGGGAAAAATCTTAAGAAATGGTACCAATGGGAATGACCATGTCATGTGTGTAGTTACATTGTATAGATTTGAAAATACTAATGTTACTGCTGTGGGATTTCCTAAGGAAAGCGTTAATGATTCCTGTGCTCATATGGGGACGTCAGTCGTTCACAGCATTTCATTTTCACTTTTTGGTTTCCCATTTCAGGTAGAACTGGAACACATGAGTATTTGAGTTTTTGGCTTGGATGTCATTAGACAGAGAGGGTAAACAGAGTTTGCTGGCTTTTGTTTAAACTTAGACTTGTTCTGCAGCATACAACCAGCTCAGATGAGGCTGCCCAGCTGGTACACACATATCCACACTACAGAGCTGTCTGGCACTAGCTGCCTGTCTGGAAGTCAAGTGGGATTGTTAGGATGACTAAAATGTACTCTTGCCCTTTCAAAATGACAAATCTGTGCTGAGTCACGTTATTGATGTAAGTGATCCTTGCTACTGCTGTTTGGAGTACTGCATACACAGGACAACTTCATTTCCCTCTGGAAATTTTTTTTCTGAATTTCCAGTTTGCTCCCTGCCTTCTGTAGACATATACAGCAGAACCATTCTGATTATGAACTTGTTGCCTCCTGTTTGAAGCATCTTGGATATTAACCTCTGTGCTTGGACCTCCTTGAATTTTTCAGAATTGAGAAAGCTTAGTTAGTTGTCTTTCCTCCTCACAATCAGGAAACTGTTATTAGCTTGCTTTAACTTGAAGCAAAATGATTGAGAGAGTTCTGCTACAGCAATAGACAACCAAGCCAGGTAGCAAAACCAGTATAGAACTGATCCAAGCCTGTTCACTGCTTCTTCAATTCTTTATACATGTTTGTAAGGGGAGTGGAAGGAAGGAGAAACACTAACATGCCCCGGTTGCAAATAATCCCTGAACATCATGCCCAGCTCCCTTTTAGGAATTTTTAGCTTGCGTTATTTTCATGCACAGCTCCAGGAAACACTTGGATCAGCACAAGGTTGTTAACAAGCAGCTGTGGTGCAGGGCAGGAAGGAATTCGTAATTGTTTTACCCCAGTAAATGAGGTTAGAAGCTATATCCTGAAGGTTGGCCTTTATGATGCAACACAGCACTTGTAGAGCAAGCACAGGTCTGGGAGGTGGGGAATCGCGGCCTTGCATTCCTGGTAAGCTAGTAAATGGTTCAACTCCCTTTGGCACCTAGTCCAGCTCAGCTCCCACTCACAGATGAGAATCAGCTCTGTGTGCATACGTATGCACAAAACAGTACACACCCCAGCAGAATTGTAATAGTGAACTTTTTAATGTCATTTGGACTATGCTTCTAGAAGTCCCTCAAAACTTGTATGAGAGTGCATCACTGGTCACAGACTGACAGCTCCACCAGTTCAGAAGTATGGCAGGAGTTCCTGGAGAAGAGTTATGCTAGTTTAACTGGCTTATTTGCTTATTATTTGTTATGCTTTACTATTTCTTAAGAAAATCTGCAAACTGAACAGCAATGTTCCTCTCTCAAAATCAAAATCAGCCTTTCTAGTCAGCTCTTTAGCAATGGCTAATTACTGTACAGGAAAAGCAAGGCTTTTAATATCAAGTTTTATAAAACAGTTTGCAACTTACAAACGATCTATGATTAACTAACACAGTGTGTGGATGATGAAAAGCTGCTAGCAGAGAGATTTTCTCAGGTTCTCACAATATTCGGTGAGAGTCCTGCCTTTCTCACCAGTGTTATGAAAAACAGTAGGATGGTTTTTGTAAGCTGGACCAACACCTGGTGTTTTGCTAAGTTCTGTTTATGGTGCAGTGGAAAAATATTTTGAAATAGGTGTTGTAGGACTTTAGTCACCCACCCTAGGAGATGGTGATCACTGACCAATTGCCCTATGGGGCTAGGGGATATAAAACAGGGTTATAAATTAATGAAGTGTCATCTTCTTCCTCTCCTGGCTCTCTCTTTACTGATTTTGTGTTGCTGCATCTCTTTGCTCCTGGTATAAACAGCAACAACAGTGTATTTTAATTTACCTAGTTTCTTTAAAAAGGAGCAAGTGTTTGTAGTACATTTAGAATATAACAATCTTTGAGTATTTTTTATCCAATTCTTTGATATAGTAGGTTGGTTCTAATTTTCCTTTCATCGGCATGGTCCTTTCCCTCCTCATCAAATTCCTTCCATCTTCACATAATGTTCTTTTACTGTCCTCTGGTCAATATTCAGGAGAGACTCTGGCCTCTGGCTCTAAATCCTGTGATACTGATGAGGATTAACAGGCATTTGGGGCCTTTAGGACTGGATACACAGTGTAAATAGGGTAAGTGTGAGAAGCAGGTACACCGTGTCAATGCTTATGTTCTGTAAGCACTGCCATATAACATGTTTCCAGGAGAGATCAGAACATTCAGGTATGGTTATTTCCTTCTTTAATATAACAGATGTATATAACTAGCTAAAGAATTTTAACCATAACCTCATGGACAACAGGAAAAGGACTGCTCTGGATCATAGATGTGGGTTCAGTATCTGGGTAGAAGACATTTAGCCCTGGAGATCTATTGCACCCACTCTCTCTGCTGCCAGTGGTGGCAAATCTGAAAAAGCCAAGTGGTATGTTAAACCAACCAAGACTCCTTGCTTATCTCCCAAAATCAGATGCGTCTTTTTTATCTCCATACAAGTCCTCTTTGTACTGCAGTCTGCAGTCCCAGTTGAATGTTTCAGATGCATTCAGTTATCCAGAATGGGCAGCATAAGCATAAATCAATGTTTCGACTTAAAATAACTTTTTATTCTTTATGAAAAAAATGGACTGACCTACAATGAGAAACAAAGGATGCAATAGCGAAAGGAAAACACTCCTTTCCTCAAAACATTAATAAATTCATGAATCTATTTTAGGCAGATGCACAGGTGGTACTGATCTGCTGATGCAAGCTACTGCCTTTCTAGGTCACTGTGTAATGAGGCACAGTTGATTTCTGCTCCATCAGCTGCAGCGCAGGGTAAGGAAAGGACAGAAAAGAGAAAGGTCAAGATAGGCTAGGAAAGGAAAAGTTCGAAGTTTAGTAACTGTTAAGTAGGATCAGACCCACTCCAACTTCTTATACAGTGATCGCAAAGATAGAATAATTTTGAGTCACCCAAAGAACGTTTTCCCACATTTGGAATCACCTGTGCACTTTGAACCATGTAGCCTGGCACTGCAGTTGCTGCCAAGACCCCCAGCAGTCTTTGCAGTCCAGGTCACACTCCCACTGCTGACTGACCTCTGAGCAATACCCAGGATTATACTGTCATTGATGTCAGGAACCAGGCAAAGGGAAAAACAGGTCTGTTAGAAAGCCACAGAATTCAGTATGAAATCTTGTTCAGCTTCAGCTGTTGACAAGTTATCTAGGAAGCAGCAGCAGAAGAGGCTGGGGACCAGAATGAAGCCCAACTCCAACTGAACGCCCTTGACATCTGAAACTCTGATCAGATGGGCCATCTCCCAAAGCAACAGCAAGACAGGGTCTTCCAGGAGCATCCAGAGCAGTCACAGCTCTGCCAAGTTTGGCTGCTTGTATCTGAGTATAGGGTTAAATATGCTTTCAGCGTGCTGTCTGTGTCATGACATAGTTCACCATTACAGAAATCCATGCAGCATCTCTTCTGAATATGTGTGGAATCCATAATATAAGTGGAATATAGCAATGACTTAATCAGTATTTGTGCTCTGCAGGTACAGTTCAGAAGTTAGAAGGCAAGTGAGCAGTCAGGATGAAAAGAACTAAAGCCAAAAAAAAGAGAAAAATTCCCAACAAAGAATTGCAGGCAGCTTCAGCCAGAGGATGGAAACCAGAAGTATCTGAACAACTGTTTTATAATCTTGTTTGGCACATGCAGATGTTTAACATAGCACATCAGATCCTTGTTCTGCACATTCTAAAGAAAGACAAAAATCTTCTTGTCTGGTAAGCTCTTAGCAGTAAAAGGCTGTCAAAAAAAGTTAAGATTTTCTCACGCCACTTCTCAAGCCTGGCTACAGCCTATTTTTATATTTGAAGCTGAATGAAATGCAAACAGCTAGGCTGTCTCACAAACTCCATTCACCACAGGACAGCAGCCTTAACATTCAAGGACTCTACCAACACACAAAAATCCAGCTTTGGGCTCCAGAGAGGGTTTTGAAATCATGTCTGTTTTTACCAGTGTATGTTAAAGGGATATTTTCCCAAAGTTTGTAGTAATGCTCTCTGGTAAGGCTCTGATTCCTATCTGGTCTGACAGTGCTGGACAGGAGAGGAGCAGCTGTTTACAGGATAAAGCAGACCGTAGGATGTATCCTACTCTCTGACTGTAAGGGAGTAATAACAGAATGTGAGGACATGCAATACAAAAAGGTTGTCTCTCTTGTGTTTTTCTACTTTAAAATTTTGTGACTACTGCACTTTTGCTTCAAAGCTCACTAGCACTGGGCCCTGAGCCAGCTGGGTGCTTTTCCTTCCAGGTGCACTGCGGGGTTCTGTATGGAATACATCTTGCTTTAAGACATACCTTGCTTTTCATCCCTTCCTCCCGAAGGAAAAAAGTAGGATATCATTGTAGATAAAATGGTAATTGTAGCTTAAAATTGCAAGCTTTTGGATGTAGCCTGTGCATCCTCTAGAAAGAACAGCCAGCACAGAGAGCTGTCCATTTCTGGAACCTCATTAAGGAACTGGTTTATTTACCTTGGAGTTCATGCCTACAGCTACTGATTCAGATGCACTTGAAAAGTGTTTCAGGCAACTAGCGAAACATACGGGATAAAAGGATTTGAAATTGTTTTCCAGGTTTCTCACACTTCTTCCACCCAGCTACCTTCAGGGCAAACATTGTTCATAACTTGAAGAACTATGCAAAACAAAATATTTAGTTGCACATCAGCCTCAGATATATTGAGCAATCAGCAGAAGATGCTGTAAGTTCACCTACACGCTGACACCCTCATTGTCCTCGCTGAGATGTCAGTTCAGAGTTGGTTAATCAGCAGAATTTTTGAAGAGAATGATTTTAAAAATCAAAGCCTAGAAATACTGTTTGTTTATACTGTTTGTTTTCTCTGTTGTAAAGGTATCCTGTAAGTGTTCCATGTACTTGTACACAAGCTATAATGGAACAACATTCAGCTCAGAAGCCTAAATCAATTTACCCAGAGACACCAGTCAGTAACCCAGTGGAACTGGGGACAGCTTTTTGGTTGTCCAGATTGCAATATGGAACTAAGAGATTAATTCCACCACCACCTCCCTGCAACCTAGGCTTAAAATCAGCCTACAGCGAGTTAAGCATCTGAAACAGAATTAGTGTAACAAGTTATTTTCTATTTTAGCTTATCAGAGAGAAATTATCATCTTCCATCTAGAGCCAAGGCATATGGCACGATCAACAGATTGGCAGTATTTCATTCTTGGAATTCTAACAGGACACAAAACAGTCAAACAGGACTCATTTTTTTCTCTAGGAGTTATGTGTTATCTATAATGACCATGCAAAAATTTTCACAAGCTCGTTATGAACCCAGCGTTAGAAGTTTGAAGTTGATAAGCATCTGTGTGTGTAGAACAAGCATGTGGACTCTGAGGAGCAATGGCTTGAAGAACTTCTTTTCACAAACAGGGACTCTTACGCAGAGTGCCTTTTGCAAGTTTGCTTTGACCATATACATGATGTATTCATTTTCTGCTCTCTCTCACAAGCCTAGATCAAGAAGCAAGCTGGGAAGGAAGTGTTCTTGCTACATGCTTTTCGCGGAAAGGACAGGAGCTGCGTATGTTTGACTGGGTGTCAGGTTTGCCGCTGTCCCCTCGCTTCTCGGTGGCGCTGGGTGTAACGGCGGTGCTGCGGCGGGCCCGGGCTCCAGGGGGGGCCCGGGATGCAGGGGGGGGCCCGGGATGCAGGGGGGGGCCCGGGATGCAGGGGGGGGCCGGCAGCGCCCGTGCTCCGGTCAAGCGGGAGCGCTGTCGGCGGAGCCGGCGGCCGTTTTAACGGTGTTCATTCCCACGAGCGCCTTCTCCCATCGAAAGGAGGTCTTTGGGAAACAACCACTGACCTTCCACCCCACAGCGGTACAACAGCCCCGCGGTTCCCAGAGGCGACAGTGACGCCGGTTTAGACACGCCGGCAGAAACCCGCGCCCGGCGGGCGCAGCCGGGGGTGACAGGCAGCCCCCAAGCCGCGCTCCCGCGCATCCCAGCCCCGGGCGGCCCCGGCTTCGGCCCCTGCCCGGCCCGCTGGGCAATGCAGGGCAGAGCAGGGCGCGCCCCTCCGCTCTCGCCCCTCCGCGCCGCCAGCCTTACCCGCAGCTTGTCCCCGGCGCTCAGGCGCCTCGGGTGGACGAAGGGGTTGGGGACGGTGGGCGGGCAGAAGGACTGCTGCCTGGGCAGCGGCAGCACCCGCGGCGCCATGCTCCCACCGCCGCCACCACCCTGGGCCATTGCGCATGAGCCGCCGGGGGGGCCGCGGCAGCCCTGTCCTGCCCGGCCCGCCTCAGCCGGGCCTGCCCACCGCGAGGAGCTCCGCCTCGGGGCAGGGCGCCTCGGGGCAGGTGAGGGCGGGCAGGCTGCCCGGGGCAGCTCCCGCCTCGCTTCGCGTCCCGTGCGGGGGCGGTGCCAGGCGGCACGCCGAGGCAGCGCTGGGCTTTCCTGCCTGCTGCTATGGCCCGGCGGCCCCGGCAGTCCTGCCCGCCCGCCCGCTCCTCCCGCCCGCGGCTGCGCCGCGCTGGCCGTGAACGCTGCAGTGCTGGTTGCTGAGGAGGGTTTGCTGGGTGACAGCACAGTTGCCTTGTTCCTAAGCATTGTCTGTTAGGTCAGTTATCTGAGGGAGGAGGCGAACGCGCACGGCACACGGCTGAATCCGTGTCTAGGGAGGCGCTTTCTCGGCGGTGCAGGAGGCTGATGCGGAGGTTGTGGTCTCGAGTAGGTGAGGTGCCGAGACCCGCCGCAGCCTTTGCTTAGCGCGGGGTGCACGGCGGGGCCGTCCCGCCCGGCCGGGCAGGGTCACGCGCTGCCTCTGCGCGGAGCCGGGGCCGGGGGCAGCGCCGGGCGAGGAGTGCTGTGAAACACGCCGGTTCTCACCGCCCGCTGCCTCCAAATGCGGCAAGTTGCAGCCTAACCACCTTTAGGAAGATGCTTTTAGGTTCTCATAGTATTTATTCCTCTACACCGGTGGGGGTGACCCCCAGACTGCATAGAGAGCACTGGCCTAAGGCCACGGTAACAGCAAGGGACAGGAGCCCTCCTTGTGGAGCTTTTTTCCCCTTTCTCATATTTGTCCTTCACACGAAAATACTGGTACTGCCTAACACAACGATAGTCTGGACTGTTTGTATCGGCTGTAAATGAAAATAATTATCAATGTCTCATAGTTCAGTTTCCGGTTTGATGTCACAACTTCCGCAAAGATATCATCAGAATTAATAAAACTTTATTATTATAAAATTATTACTCGTGTTTTGCAACTGCAGGTGCTTAAGGAGTAATTCTAATTATACCTTTGGGCTAACTGAAGCCTTCATGTAATAGGTAACTTGAGGAGTGGAGGATTTCCCTTGGCTGGTTTCCAGGGTCTGCCTGTGATTGCTTGTCCTTGCAACCGCCAGTGTGCTCTGCAAAACCCGAGAGCTCTGTGTGAACCGGAGCAGCACAACTGTCGCAGAAATTAAGGCTGGGGGAGTGCCAAAGGGGAAAGATCAACTATGTCTCTATCATTCTTGATAGAGAATTGTACAAGCTCTTCTTAAAACCCTGTGACTTCCCTAACTCATCTGTTCCAGCACTTTTCTGGCAATATCTTGAAACTTTTTTTTTTCTGTATCTGAGCAGAGTCTTTCTCATTGCAATTCTATATCCATCTTCACAGATGGAGGAACTGTTTGTTTTCCTCTTTGAAGCTACTTTTTGCATGCTCCAGTAGTGTTACCATTCTCTGAAGCTTTCACTAGACTAAACAACCTAGTGTTTTCTTTTTTTTTTCTCCCAGGTCACAAATATCTGATTATTCTTACAGCTTTCCTCTCATTCTTAATGCCTTTCTCCAGTGCGTCCACAACTTTCTTCAAGCACCCAAACTGGAAATACTATTCCTGAGGAGGACTGACCAGTGGTACTAAGTGGGCAGGAAGGATTAGTTTGTATCAAGTACATAATATTTGTAAATCCCTATATAGTCTGTGTTTTTGGTTTTGTTTTTTTGTGATCTTATGACTCACACTGTGATTCAAAGGAACACTTAGCACATTTATGAACAATTACTTGTTATTTACAATACAGAGTTCTAAGAAACACTGAACTTGTCCTTATCAAATAGTGATAGTGATCTTACCTCCAGAATTGGGAAATACTAAACGATTTGGCTTTACAGACACGATGCTTTTATTACACAGAATAATATTTCTGGTGAATTGAACATTTGTTGAAAACAATATTGATTGTAAAAGTTACTCTTCTAAGGCTGATTACCATAGCACCATAAAAAGACTTTCACACCACTGTCACCAAGATGCAAACAGTGCAAAAAACAATTTTAATTTCAGAACATGTGAGAAGGTGCGATAACATGTAATTATTTTGTCTCAACTGATGTCAGCATTTATTTTGAATAACATTTCCTTTCTAATCTGTGAATCTATGGTAAATGGCCCACTATCAAAAACCACCACCAAGCTTTTGTGAAATTGATGTCTGGAATCATCTTTGTGTATCTTTCCTTCAGCAGAAGGTGCGTGTGGTGATAGAGACAGGTACTGATGGAACAGTAGCATTAGCTTGCTGTAGGTTGAAGCAACAGCATTAGTTCTGCAGGTCACTGGAAACGTGTATGTTTTCCCCAAGAGCTTTGCCCTGTAGTGTCTTGATTCTCCCTAAAAACTGTAAGTACAGTGGCTCTGGAGCAGATGTAGCTTCCATATACAATCCAGGTGAATCATCTTAGTGATACATGAAAACCCAGTAACCATTTCCACGCTGTAAGGCAGAGATTCTTCTCTCATATAAACAGGCATAGCTTTATAGTTTTTAATATGTATTACCGATACAGTTTAAATTTAGCTAAGATCTCTGCCCACCACAGCTGTCCTTGGGATAGTTTACTCTCTCTTCCTGGCATTTGTAAAAATATACTCTAACAGGTCTCCTTATCATAAAGATTTTAACAAAGTTATAGTAATGTCAAAGTTAATTCCAGTATATATCAATTCTATAAAATGTGAGGTATGCAAAATCATACACTCCAGAATATTAAATCCTTGCAAACAGTTTTTGTAAAGGTTCTGTTGGTAGTTTGTAGCTGAATGAGAAGCTAAAAGAAGTTGCCCTTTTTAGCATTTCCCTGTTTAACTCTTATGATTAGGGCTGTTTGTCTTTCCTTAACAAAACTCTCCCACAAAGGCGTTTTTGATACAGAATTTGAAAACCTGCTTTGTGCTTGAGTTGCTCTCTACTCGGATTTGACAAAAATCCGCCATCTCCTGGCCACAGCCATGTAATGCTGCTGCTGCTGCACAGAAAAGTTCGTACAGCATCTGTTCCTTGCTTTTAAGAAAACCAGCAACCTTTTCTCAAGGACTAGCTACAAACTTCATGCAAAGTACCATTCTGATTTTTCTCTTTCCTTCTGTGATAACGAATGTGAACTGCTTGTGCAAAATGGGTATGAGAACAGAAATAGATTCCCGGTGTGTTTCAGTTTTAAGTTTAACCTGTTTCTTTATTTCTTTCTTTATTTCTTTCCAGGCCTTGGTGCCCTAATTCTGCTTCAGTATCTGCTTCCCTCCTGGAACAATGCTGACTAACTAATGTCCTCCAAGAGGAAATCTGTGCGCAGCTGACATGTTCTCTTCAGGGACCAGTGCAGCCAAAAAGTGTAAAGCAAGTCACATCAAATTTGTCTTTCTCCACCTGGGACAGTCTTCCAGTGTTACCCTGGTAAGCCATATACCCTCTAAGGTCTTGGCCATGCAACATACATCCTCAGTATCACGCTCTGTAAATGGCACTGTGGCAGGCTGCCACAGGTACTTTGAGCTAAAAAGCCACAAATTTTGATAGCTGTATCTCATACTCAGAAAGGCATTGTGTGAGGCTCTGAGGAGATGAGAAACAGGTGCTAAGCAGAGCAGTGTGGCCACACTTGTCCCCTTGATGAAGTCTCCAGGGATAAAGATGGTCTGTCATGCAGACAATATCAGCTGCACTAGTAGACAAAATACTTATTGTCTGACATGAATTGAAATTGTCCTGTACTGTTTCAAGATCAGTACTGGTAAAAGACAAATTAAATAGCAGACATTGTGGGAAAAAAAAGGATCTGATTATAGAATATAACTGAAACAAGCATTACTTAACAGTCTTTAGTACTAATATATTTTTAACATTGAATAAAAAATGCCATCTGTGGGAATGTTGAATGGGATAGATAACGCATGGTGTAATTCATTAGGGCTCCATCCATAACCTTTGGTGTGCTGGGAATCTAGCTCTGCACATCCCTCAGTAGAATTTATTGGTTTAGTGTGATTTTAAGTAAGAAAAGTAGTCCTGAACTGTAGTTGTTGAAAAGCTGCTAGCAGAGGGATTTTCTCAGGTTCTCACAATGTTTGGTGAGAATCCTGCCTTTCTCATGCATGTTATGATAAACAGTAGGATTGTTTTTGTAAGCTGGACCAACACCTGGTGTTTTGCTAAGTTCTGTTTATGGTGCATTGGAAAAATATTTTGAAATGGGTGTTGTAGGACTTTAGCCACTCACCCTAGGAGATGGGTGATCACTGACCAATCGCCTTACGGGGCTAGGGGATACAAAACAGGGTTATAAATTAATAAAATTGCTTCTTTTGCCTGCTCTTGCTGAATTTATGTATTGCCGCATCTCTCCGCTCCCGGCATAAACAGCGACACTGAACTGTTCATTTCATGGTGCTCAGGTACTGGACTGGAGGATATGCTGACTGGCATCCATGTATCCATCGAAGCAGGGGCACACATGTGCATGCACAAACAGGGACACACTTTCTCGTTTCTTCGAAAGCAGACGCAGATGTACATGTGTCTTGGAGTTTCCATTTAATGTTAAACAGGACTGAAACACCCCTAAAGCTAAGCCTTCTCCTGGGTATTCTTAGATGTTTCCTCTTACAGAAATTCCTTCCTCTGCCTTGTTCCTTTCTTCACTTGCTGTTAGAGTTCTGTGCTACCGTTACATCCCTTACACTGGTGCACATAGGGGTCACACAGTGTTTGACTGGTAAGTTTCCACATAATTCACTCCACTTGAGATTTGTTTTATTAGAGGGAAGTTGCTGTCCTCAGTCTGTTAAATATGAGAATCCAGCCCATACATATAGGTAAAATAGTCCAAGAATACGGCCTAGAATGCTGTACCAGAGAGGAAAACCTCATGCTAAGAGTTCCCTAAAGCTGCTTCTGCAGAAGTCCTTTCTCTTTGCACTGCTTAACTGACAGAAGGTAAGTAAAATCAGAGGCAAGAAGGTAGTCACTTTCCTTGGCAAGTCATCCCCGATAATGACCTCCACAAAGGGAGGAACTTAAGTACATGCTTAGCTTGCATGTCCTTAGTCCCAGTGGGGTGAGTAGGACTTGTGTTAGATTTTTGGTCCTAGACAGGCCGGTAGATTGCTGAGCTAGCTCTGTTAAACAAATTAGGAAAAAAATAGCATGGGTCTTGCTGATGCTGAGTGAAAATAAAGGTGGTATTATCTCAGGGAATCCACTGGGTATGTCCCCTTGGAGAATCCTCCTGTTAAAGTTCCTCACCTGAGCTGACTGCAGAACTGGACAACTTGACAAGAATTTCTCTGCAATTTTTCTGCATAAGGAAGGCTCTAGACTGGTGATGGGGGAATCTCCAACTCCCAGTGGTCTCAAACTGGCACCTTCCCTGATTATTGAATTCACTTGAAAACAAAGAAAAAAGTAGATTTACAAGAAAAAGAGAGACTCCAGTGAATTATGTGAGAATGAGATATAAAATTAACTGTTGGTTTGTTGGTTTTTTTTCCTTTGAACTGAACCCAGGAGCCTCAGTAAAGTTTACCCTATTTAAAGCATTAATTAGGGAGCTGACTGTACATAAAGATAAAACAGAACTCTTAAAGAAGTCTCCAGGGACTCAAAAAAAAAAAAAAAAAAAGAACCAAACCAGTTTTGTCTACATGAGGCAAAAGAATTTTAATTAGAAGCAACTGAATTGAAGTGAACTGATATAAGCAACAAAAAGAGAATTTATCCCACAATGTATTCAGGGAACATAATTGAATGTTCATTAGCTAAGAGTTATATACTGACTGTTAATGAGCAGAAATGAATATGTATTATTTCTTATTAAGCTGGAAATATATGGAACTAATTGCATTTAAATATAGTAGCTATAAAGCTGTGTTTATTAAGTGTCACTACTAAGAACAGGAAAGATGTAGGTGAATTTGTATTCTTTGCTGCAGTATCATTTTAAATATTTACTATGCTAAGTAGTATTAATACACAGCTTTTCATGGAAATGGTTTTATGTTGTGGTAGTAGGACTTGGTGCTGCCTTCATTTGGATAGGATTTATGCTTTGTTTATTATAAATTAGGGAAGGCAGTGTAACCAAGACAGAAGCTCTCGGATTACGTAAAACAGTGTTATACTTGCTTCTCATCATAAGAATCCTCTCTTATTCATGACCAAATGGCACTTGGCTTTGTGACAGTACGGATTGATAATAATCTCAGGAGAGAGTTTTGGTAAAGTTTCTTTGTTGAAGAGGTACAGGAAAAAGCTGTTGTGTTATTAGATGTGTCAATAGAAGAACAGAATTTCATAGAATCATAGAATCATAGAATCATTATGGTTGGAAAGGACCTCCAGGGTCATCAAGTCCAACCTTTGTCCTAGCATTTCTCAACCACTACACCATATCCTCAAGCTCCACATCTAATCGTTCTTTAAACACCTCCAGGGATGGTGACTCCACCACCTCCCTGGGCAGCCTGTTCCAGTGCCTAACCACTCTCTCAGTGAAGAATTTCCTCCTAATATCCAATCTAAACTTCCCCTGACGCAACTTTAGTCCATTCCCCCTCGTCCTATCATTACTAATTTGAGAGAAGAGACCAACACCAGCCTCTCTACAACCTCCTTTTAGGTAGTTGTAGAGGGCGATAAGGTCTCCTCTCAGCCTCCTCTTCTCTAGACTAAACAAACCCAGTTCCCTCAGCCACTCCTCATAGGGCAGGCTTTCCAGCCCTTTCACCAGCTTTGTTGCCCTCCTCTGCACTCACTCCAGCACCTCGATGTCCCTCCTGTGCTGTGGTGACCAAAACTGGACACAGTACTCAAGGTGTGGTCTCACAAGTGCCCAGTATAGGGGTACGATCACCTCCCTACTCCTACTGGTCACACCATTTCTGATCCAGGCCAGGATGCCATTGGCCTTCTTGGCCACCTGGGCACACTGCTGGCTCATGTTCAGCCGGCTATTGACCAACACCCCCAGGTCCTTTTCTGCCAGGCAGCTCTCCAGCCGCTCCTCCCCAATGAATTTGTATTAACACAGTGGATGTGCTGTGCAGGCACCCAAGAAGGGCCTATGCCTGCCTGGGAAAGCCTACAGTTATGCAATAGACTGAGTTTAAGAGGAAGCTAGTAGCAGGTAGTGGCCACTTTCTCTTATGATGGGACATATTGAAGCTTTTGGGAGTAAGAAAACACAGAATTGTTCAGATTGGAAGGGTTCTCTTAAGGTTTTTTAGTCTAGCCCCCCCAAATGTTAGTAGCGGGTGAGCAAAGCAGGGCAAAGCAGAGGGAAGGGATGATGTAGCTGGCCAGAGACTTGGAGCAAGGCACAAAGTGGAAACCTTGTGCCTCAGAGCTGGTGCTGACACTCACTTCCTCTTGTCTTTGGGGTTTTGTGAGGTGAGGGGAGGTGGCTTTGCCTGAATGTTTTATGGCTTTTACCAATATTTCAGTGGGAAAGGAGAAAGGAAGGGAGAGGGAAAGGGAAGGGAAGGGGAAGGGAAGGGGAAGGGAAGGGGAAGGGAAGGGGAAGGGAAGGGCAGCAATACCTTGAGTGGGTGCAAGGCAGTGGGGAAGAAAGAGGTGCCACACAAAGAGGGAGATTCTTAAAAATAATCCAATATTGAGTGAGTGCTGGCCCAAGATACATCTAGTCCTGACTCTGGGAACTTCACCGGGGTCACAAGCAAAGTTTGGCTTAGACCTATGATTGTTCATTGCAGCTGAAAGGCCAGCTCTTCTCCTGAATAGCAAAAATAGCTGTTGCCTTTGAAGCTGAAGGATATTTTGGGACTGCAGTCAGGGTGGGTTAACACACCTTTGTGCTAGTCTGTGCCATTTGACATCAGTGGATTTTGTGGATGTTAGATTGCTGTCTTCTGCTAAATGGAAAAAATGCCTTGTTTCATCTGGTTTGAATGTAAATGAATTTTAATTTTGCAGTTTATCCTTTTCTGATAAAATTCTTATAGATTATTACAGTAAACATTTGTTCTAACTTTAGTAGTCCAAAAATATGTTTATTAATTGTACAGTTATGTTTTTACTACAGGGTTCTTTAGTAACATCAACTGCACATTTTCTGAAAGATTGCAACTTTTTTCCTATTCACAAGAGGGCGATAACTCCCTAGTCATCTTTATCTAGCCTCTCTTACATGATGGGTATGTCCTTGCAAAAAGTCAAAAAAAGCAGCTTGCTGTCAGGTAGCATATATATATATATACACACACACACACACGTGTGTGTGTACTGATCTGTGTGTACAAAAATGACTCCTTTTGTTTTATGGGAAGTTTAGGCAAGGCTCTGTTCATTTCATGCAACTTTAGATCCGATTGTCAGTAGAAACTAGATGTGGAAAAGTTATTTATAATATTACCCCCACTACAAGTGCAAGTGTTTTCTTCATGGTACTGTTACAAGTGTTAAACTCAGATGGATGTCAAGTGCCACAAACAATATGTTTTTAAGCATACTCTTCAGGAGAATTTCCCATAGCCTAAAGCTTGTTCTGTATGGTTATTTCTTCCTCATAGTGGAACTGTTTCTTTGGTAATTTGGATTTTATATTTCTTAACTTTAATCCTTTGCTTCAATTAAATTATCTCTTCTCTTGAACTTCCCGTTTAAGTGCAATGTTACTTCATCTAAATATAAGGGACACAACTTTAAACTTTTTTGTGGTGATAAAACCAGTATGGGAAGCTACCATTAGCACTGTGATTTCTCTATTTGTGTAGACTATTTTATAATTTATTAGAACACTATTAAATTTTACAATATTTAGATTTATTCTCTTTCACGTGCATTGTCTCCCTTACAATTTTTTTCCATTTTACTTTGTATAGTAAGAATAATTTCAGGAGTTTGACTTGGAATAAGGGAAAGAAAAAAGAACAACTTGTTCATTATACTAAACTATTTTATGAGATGTTACCTGAGTTCATTCCCACTCCTGTGTTTGAAGGAGCTGGATTCCTTCCAGCTCTAAAGTTCTACAACCCAGCCCACGCAATTTTTAAGCAGTCAGTATTAGAAGAAATTCTTAATAATTTACAGCGTAGTGTGGCCTCTGAAGAATGTTTTCACTCTGTCTCTTAATGTGAAAAATATATAAACAGCCAAAGTCTCTAGCAATGCACTGAGACATTTGCCCACGATGTTAGAATAGCATCCAACTGAGTTTGAGAGTCTCAAATGATGTGACTTCCAATATATCCTTTAAATAATAAGACAAGTCTGTGACTCTTGAGGCTCTTTCTACAATCTTAATGGATTTCTGGGTCAATTTCAGATAGCTGAGACAAAAACACCTTTATATTATCTTTCAACAATGTCAGCAGTCTTTGGTTGCAGGGATTCAGTCTTGCCTGGCCCCTTGCCTAGTCTCCAATTTCCTCAGGCCTGTGGTAGGAAGGAGCTGTAAGAAGCAGGGCTACCCTTAGCTTATTTATTTTGATGTTATCTTGCCTATAACAACCTTCACGACTCACCCCCTCTTCACAACTGGTTTGTGCAGGGGCTGGACCAGCACAAGAGCAGAGGTGTCCTTCAGAGTAGCACCAGTTCTCCTGCACTGCTGGCAGCGGTAGTGCAAACCAGGAGTGTGGCTGGGCAATAAGCATAGCTTGGAAGAGATGCAGATTGGAGTTTGGGGAAGAAAACCTTTATCTTGCTTACTCTGTTCAAGTGGAATTAGTCTGCCCTGTTTGTTCCCTAATCAGTAGACAAGGTCTATGGCCTCTTCATTGCTTTTTTTCAACTCCAAAGCCAAGTGGTTTTAATGTGTGTGTTGTCATAGTCAGTAGTTGCTAGGTTAGGAGCTCTCCCTCCAAGATGATCTCTTCACGGAGATTCCCTCAGTACAGTTAGACATTTTGGCTATTTTAGTTAAGACCAAAATTCTGTAAGAAAACCGTGGTTTGCCATCAGCATTCCTCCAGCCAGCAGCAGAGTTCTGTGTGCTTTGTTAGTGTCTCCTGCCTTACTTGGCAGATGCGGCCCCAGTTCTGCTGTGCAGCTGAGGGTATGAAAGTCTTAATAGGTCAAATTCAATTGTAAATCTAATATGCCTTACGGTAATGTGTAACTCATGTGTTTCCAGCTAAGAAAAACAAACGCTTCTCACCACAACTATGCGCCTCCAAAACTCCATCCATATGTCAGAAAGATGCTTGAGTCATATTTTTGTCTTGTTATTTGAAGTTTTAAGTACACCACAATAGCAGGAGAGCAAGTATGCAGGCTGGCCGAGTCTTTTTGTATATTTGCAAAAAAATAAAAAAAAAGAAAAAAGCAAGAGCAAGTGAGAGGCAACCAGCTCACTAACTGTGATTCAACATAGGTGTCTGAGGAAAGTAAGACAGTGGTAACTATAATTAAGAGGAGAAAGGAAGGTGTGTAATAAAGCTTTTTTATCTAGCAACTGTAGGAAGAGGTCTTCCAACTTTATATAATTTTGGTGAAGTCTGTGGGCTTCTTACAGTGGATAGGATGAGAAAATCATAAAGAACTTACTTTGGTAGTAGAAAGCTGAAGATTCAGTATTTTCACTGAGTGAACAAAAACAGGGGAAAGCCCAGGACACAGCATGGGTTGTGTCAAACCATGAAGTGCATTTTGCCTTGTGTGTTGATATTAAGTCTGGACGTGGACAAAGATAGTCCATTCTTTGGTGTCAACAGAGAGCTGCTTTGCTCAAACAAGTTGCTGGATGCCTTGAGTGCTAACGCTGAAACTATCCTAATGACATTAATAAGACAGGTACAGCAGCAAAATTGTAAGAGAGCAACAAAATTCAGGTGTGTGAGCTCAATTAATGCTAATGACCCACACCAGCTTCTTAAGGGCTGCAGGTTTGTGGCTGATGGTGGGAAAACTGGGTAATTTAAAGTAAGACCAAGTAGTTACACTGTTGGCAGTTGGGACCTATGAAGGCCTCCACAGTGTTTCTTCTACCCAGGTATGCACAGATAAGGTTGATATGATATGGAAACTGGCCTAGATAGGATTTTGCTGTGAAGCACTTAGCAGAGGTGTATTGTGAGCATTGGAGTATGGATTAAAAGAAATATTTTTTAAGAAGAAAAGGGCAGAAAGAGTGGAAAAAATGACAGTCCTACGAAAAAGGAGTGAACACTAGGGAAATGGCTTGATATAAAGAATGTGGTGATTTTCAGGGACCTGCTGCTAACTGTGCATTAAGAATAAACATTCTGCTTTTTCTGTTGATTATAACCAAAGTTGGTGGGAAACTCTGAGGAAGAGAATGCATATGGTGACTCCAGGTGCTTTGCCCAAGTGCTGGTACTCCTCATTTCAAAGAAGGTTTGAGTCTGGAAGTGTGCTTTAGGATGAAAAACACTGTTTAAGCTCCACCCAGCTGGCCTGGAGAAGGTTTTGGGCATGGATGTGCAAGGCAGATTCAACAGACTGGGAGTGGGCCTTGAACAGTAAACCAGTAACCTCTTTTTTCTTCTGTGGAATCAAATCACACGTGTGGATGTTAACAAAGGATTATGGAGCTATAGCTCAGCTCTCATAAGGAGAAATGATGGTTAGTTGCAGAGACTTGTGAGCTTGTTTCTTCCCAGCAGCAGAAGGCCAGGGACTCACAGGGCCAGGGTGTTGGAATTTCACCCACGCTGTGCTGGGCAAACAACGGCAATTCTATGCTGATTTTCCTGTCTGTAGTGTGATGTGGTTATCTTACTGAAGGGATTGAAAGGCATAATCAATTGTAAAATGCATTGAAACAGAAAGTGCTATCTCAGTGTGAAGTGGTTTTATCTACTGCTGCACAACCAAAGGATTTAATTTTGAGGTGGGGACATATTTCATAATGCCTGTGATTTGTACCAAAACAATGGGAAATGATAAAGCCTTGGGTTAGTTGTGTTGGAACCTTCTTCTTATTGAGGTCAGTGGCAATTCTGTCAGTGATTTCAGCAGGATCAGACTGCTTTATTGGGAAACATTAGGTTAATACAAGAGTTTCCAAAAGTAAGGATCTGGGATTTTTGGACGGCTAAATTATGCAGTGCCAGTCCTCACCCTAGTAATCCAGTAGTTCAGTGCAGACACTTGAAGTCAGCTAATTACTCAAAGATTTATTAACTTGAAATTTTAAGGAAATTGCTGGCTTTGTTGCTGTCTACCAGCAGAACAGGCAGAGTGAAGAACAGTTTGAGTAGCCTAGGGATTTTGGCAGGAAGTGAATGAAAGATAAAGGATGTTAATTGAACAGAGGAAGGGAATTTGAAAGGATGTGTGCCATTAAAATGGATCGTGTGAAAGAAGTTAAAAATAAATACAGTCCACCTCTGTTGTGGAAATGGAAAAGTGACAGTAGATGGGGAGACACCGAAAGAAGGAAAGGAAGGAAAAGCTCTGGAAAAACAAACCAAAAAAGGCATTATGGGTATTTGTGGACATGTATCCTAACATAAATCTAGTTTTAAATATACTGATGTTTGGGAGTTGCCTCTGACAGTTGTGGAGTCAAACAAGACACATGGCTTTTGCTCTGAAGAATTTCAGAGTGCATAGATCTGCTAACAATTTATGTATCAAAGCAGTCACCAAATGGTCTGGAGAGGCAGAGCAACAAATCTTTTCCAGAAGCTGCCATTATCAGGATTTAAAAGTGATGTTAATCTCAGTGTTGCTACAAAAGTGAATATTAATGTCTGTAATTTTAAATAAAAGCTGATTTTGATTTTTGTATGGGACCTTAGAAATCCTTGGAATTGGTCTTGGAAATCTGTGCTCTAGCCATGTAAGCTGGTGTCTTTCAACACATAAATGACAGAAATCTGGAAAGTTTTTGAAACTATATGTACTGTCTTGTTAACTCACAGTGCAGTCTTTCATCTGACCACTGAAGCCCCAAATAGCAAGTAGAGCTAACAGGCAGGTGCACAGGTAACTTTTTTATTAAAAACCAGAATATCCCTCATTTGTTCCTGATGTTTTTCTAAAGGATTTGTGCTTCCAGATGATTTTATGCCTTTGGATTCATTTCTTATTTTGGAAAGGAAGATCTTTTAATAACATTTAGCATCAACCTCTCCTACTGCTGCAGTTTGCAGCTCTGATAAAAACTCATAACATGCTATATGAAATGTCAAGAATGATAAAGCACAACAAAGAACCTTTGAAGGAAAATATGCTGCCATGATTATCTGAAATCTACTGAACCACTGCTTTATTATGCTTAAATTTCAATAAACACTTTTCTTAAGAGCTTGTGTTTTAATAGGCAGGGAAATCTGTTTTCTATGTAAATAGCAGTGTTTGCCTTCTCTCTGAAAAATGTATTCTCACCACAGTGGTAAATCCTACAAGCAAGCTAAAACACAGTTTAGGCCCTGAGATGTGCATTAAAATCTCTGAAACCTCTCTCTGTGCTTGCTGGATTTCCATTTGTGGCCATAGAACAAGAATGTGGTAGAAAACTGTTTTTCACCATGCTTTTACTTACATTCAGTTTTTGAAAGTAATAGAGAAGGGAGGAAGCCAAAACCCTTAAAAGGGTACTAACAAGCTCCTTCTGCCTCTTCTTTGTTATATGTCTTGGTCCAGATTTTATAGCTTCACTCTTAGCAGATATGCCATGGCATGAGATTAATTTCTGAGAGCTTATCGCTCCTTAGTAGAAAGCATTTAAGTTTTTCTGTAAGAATACTTCCTATTCATCTCTTCCTTGATAGCATTTTTATCCACTTTGCCCTGCAGTGTCACTTAGAACACTGTGCAGGGGTTGGCAAGGGTTAGCATAACCATTAATACATTAAAGTTGGATTCTGGAGGTGTTAATGCTTCCCCACCAGTTGTGTTTCAGTGCTAGCTGTCTCTGGTGTCAAAGGATTTCCTTTCCAAAATGCAAGGCCCATGTTATCCCTGTCTGAAGTCTTCCTTAGTAACTCTATTAACTCTCTGCCACCACTTCTGGCTTCCCAGGAAATTAGGCTTAGAGTTTTGTAAGTCTGAAAATGTATTTGTGACTGTTTTTACAACTGTTTTCAAATAGAACTGTTTTTCCTTGGTAGTCATTTTGACATGCTTAATTTGTATCTCTTGAGGGTCAATTGAAGATCCAAACAGGAAGACAAGTAAAAAGGGTAGAGTACAACAAGTCCAGTTTGTGACTCCATCCTTTGCAGAAATATCACTTGAATAATATTTTCAGAAGGAGAGACAGAGTTTCCACTTCAGTTTTGTATTCCACTTATGCTTTTACACTACTGTCTTCCACATAAAACCTGAGAACTTTTGTGTAGTTTTCCAAGTGAGACAACTGTTATCTGTAGAGCTTTCTTTTTTTTCTTCTCCTTCTTTCCAAGAAGGAACACTGTAAGGTAGCAGTATAGTAATAATATTGCTACCTGTGTTACATTGAGTGCTGTGGTGGTTGCTCACTTTGCACAGACTAGAAAAAGGCTGGAGTTGCAGTGGTCTCAAGTCTGTTGGTGGTTTATTCAGTGGGGTTGCATTGATTCTCAAGCTGGCTTAGATCTGTTTCACTGTGGCTAAAACCAGCAATCACGATGTTTATCCATGAGAGCAAAGTTGCTTGCTTCTACGCAGACCTAAGGCATGTCTCCCTTGGAGATAATGTCATAGAAGAAAGTAGATTCATGAAGGCCGAATGGAAACACTGGAGAATTCTTTGTGTGGGTTTTTTTTTTATTTTTGTCTTCCTGTTCTCTATCTCTAAGTAAACATTCTGTCTTTGTATGAATAAGTTGAATCTGCTTGGGTAGCTTAAAATGAAGAGGCTGTGTCACGAAGTTTGTGTCCGAGTTTAAATGCCTCTGCAGAGAGAATAAACATCTTTAAGGAACTTTGAGATAAGAGGCCAGGGGTTTTAGCGTGCACAGTTGTGCAACAGCATTCCAGCTGCTTGTGCTTTATTAAAAAGGAAAAGCATTGTAAAGAATTACTGATATCTAGTGACACAGTGGTCTAGTCAAATGCCACTGAGCAGATCCTTGGTACAGCATGGCTTGAAGTCTTACTGAGATAAACAAAAAGCAAATTGCTATTTGGGCTGCACTGTTGCATGCCAAGTTGATTGCCTTATCCATTTGGGAATGTCTTGTGTCACAGGTGCAGAAGTTCCTACTGTGTTTTCTGGAGAGAAGTCCAATAAGTTACTGTGCAGTTTCCAGTAATAACTCCGAGTGCTGAGTCCTGGGACTTTGTCATTCTGAAAGGGAGAGTGTATTCTGTTGCTCCTACATGTTCTGTAAAGGCAATCATGACACCAGCGAGATTCTGTAGTGCTGCTGGACTGGAAAGCTGCTGGCTTTTGGGCTAGCACTAACAGCTGCCCAAAACTGCACCAAAATTAAGCAGCTCTGTAATTATGAGGAGTATGCTCAGGCCGCCTTCCACCCTGCCCTGCCTGTTGCTCACCATACAAGTCACCAAGAGGAGGGATTAGCAGACGCCTGTGTTTGCTCTGCAGTTCTTCAGGGAAGGTGGTGTTCTGGATCTGGTGCCTCTTCCTCTGGCAGCTTAGGCTTCCCAGCAAATGCCCCAGTTCCTGGAAGTACCCATGAATTAATTAGTTCATGTTTTTAAAGTGCCTTGATGTAAAGCGTTGTTGTTATTTCTTAAAGCTCTTGAACTGCTCCTTGGTATAAAGATGTGAGACTAATAGGTTTTAATTACAAAAGATATGTGTGCTGAGAAACACAATCCCATTATCTGAATTCCATTATTTAGATTTATTCTGATTTTATTTTTAATTGCATACAGAGCTGCTTTGATTGAAAATATTTAGACTGCTGAAACCCATGCCAGTTTTTGTAGGCTGTATTTGTATTTATGCTCAGTTCTTCAGGAAATTGCTTGTCTATTTCTGCTGCTTGGCTATAATGCACTTAATGAAAACAGCTGCTTGTTGTTGTTTTTTGGAGTAAATCTGGTGTAGAGACTTTGGAAAGAAAAGGCTGCTGACTTCCCAAATAATTGGGGGGGGGGGGGGGGGGGGGGGTGGGGGAGTGGGGGGGGGGGGGGGGGGGGGAATTGTAAATCAATTTGTAGGTAAGCAATATTATTTTTTATTCATTGTATTGCTTTGTATCAGAAGCCTTGGAAAGGTTAGAAGTAGATTTTGCTGTGGGAAAATGATGTAACTGATAAAATTAACATGGATTAATATGGAGTAGTCGACAATCTGTCTGTTTTAAAGTTATTTGTTCCACTGACTGTCAATCACATGCAGTACTGCAAGCTGATGGAAGCAAGAGCTTCCTTGCAGAACATTTCCTTGACTCTGGGTCTTACTGGAGATTGACAAGTCCAGATCTGAAAAGAGGGACACAGTAATTTAGTGAAACTGTTTAAAAAAAAAAAAAATTAGTAGTTTTACCATTTAATTTATTCTAATTTAACTTGCAAAAATGTGAAGTTAACCCTGCTGAATGTATTTTTCTAGGAAGAGCAAGTAGTTCTAGCTTCTGCTTAGGGGACTGGGGTTACCCTTAGTTACTGAATATTATCAAACAGTTGTCACCAGTGAGCTAACGTGAAGCACATTTTAAGAAACACATCTGCAGTCAATAATCTTGAAGGGTCAAGAGCATTATGGACAAATTTGTTGAAAGCATATTCTCTATTGGATATTAAATTTTGGTCTCTGGAGGTCTGATACAGGGCTTTGTATAAACACTCGACTACCATGGCTTGTATGATTGCACATAGTTCATAAACAGCATGATTTGGAACCCAGTCATGTCCTGTGGTTTCTTCATATCCTTCAGGTTGGATGAAAAATAAGTTGTCATTCATGGCATTGTGGAATCAGAACTACTCAAAAAGACAGTCATTGGATGTGGTAAATTTTCTGCTGTTTTTAGCCTTTAAATCAAGGGTTATTGCCTCTGAAAGTCACTGTGACGGATACAGTAATCAGGGGCCGAAATTTGAGGGGACGTTTAAGGAGAACAGGCTAAATTGTCACAATGTTTCTTGAAGAGTAAAAGCTACAAAAGCAGTACTGAGCATATGCACAATCAGAGTTTTACGTACCACACTTATGTTGAAATTGCTATCTACTGTTACATAGCACCTGGGGACAGGGAGCAGGAGGAGGAGGCCTTCACTTTAACCCTGGCTTCCCCAAAGTCAGCATGGAGTCCAAGTTATTTTAATGTGCCGTGCAAACAGGAAGAAAAAAAAGAGCATCCCTCCTTTATCCGTTAGGCAATGCTGTTGTGTTTAATTCTAGGTCTTTTCCACTAATAAATGAGAATCTTGCATTTTGATAAACTAGAAGTGTGTAAATAGCCACCAGTACTACAATACAGTTAAAGCTGTTCATGTTAACAGTATGCACCCATCCTGGTAGGGGAATGAAGGGGTCTCATCAGTATAGATTAGATCATGATGGACAGTAAGGGAGAGCAGATTAATCTATATAAATGCAAAGTATTTAGTGGCATTCTTCTGATTCACATAATGAAGTGCCATCAAAGCACAGTTAAATTTCTGTTCGTTGACAAACATCTGCTGCACTAAAGAGCCTGCCAGGAGCATGGTCTATGTTTTGAATTGGTTTTATATCCTGATAACTCTCCATAGCTGTGTGAAACATGCCCAGGTCTTGAAACAGTATCCAGTAGTGCTGTCTATAGTAACAATTTATCTGTTACCTTGTCTACGATTATTCCTCTTCCAGTGATCCCCCACTCTACTTTGTAAATAATAGCAGAAGGAAGACCCCTGCTTTGTCCCTCTAATGACAAGGTAGTTAATCTCAGAGTTTTGATCTGCTTGCATATTTATTTTTTACTGTCGATACTTTGTCAATATTTCCATGATGCTTGAAGCTTTGTTATCTGCCCAGGTGCAGTAGCAGCTGTGAAAGCTGTTTTGTCAAGAAGAATAATTTTTTGGACTCAAAGTGTAGCTTTTTGTTGCTGCTCCTCAGGATCCAACAGTGAGTACTGAGTGATGTACAAGGTGGAATGCTGGTGCTGGCTTCCCAAGAGTGAAACAGAGCCATAATCTGTTCAGAGATGAACCCCATGGCTACTTATCTTAGATAACCATTTACTCTGCCACTTCCCTTGCTCTTTGTCTATGGTCATCCTCACTTATGGCCCCTATACCTTTTTGTTAATCCTGTGAAGTTACTGGCCAGTAGCTCTGTACTTTCACTGTTAATCTGAGACTAGATGGCACTGCCTCTCCTCCTCAGATATTCTCCAAAGTCATGTAATAGGGGTGTGTGTGGCAATCATGGCTCTTAAGTATCAGGACTTCTCACTGCATCTATAATATTCTCCAGAACACAAATATCTTTCAGGCTATATTTTCACTGTGATGCCATAGTCGTACCATACATTTCATTCACTGAGGCAAGGTCTGCTTAATTTCCCATTCTCCAGGCTGAGCAGTTGCCATGTTAGTCACACGCCAAAATCTCTAAACAGTGATTTTGAAAAGGGAATTCTAGAGTTAAGTAAACAGTTTCATCTGTTGAATTACAGTAGAGAATTTCAGCAAAGTGACCAGTTAAAATTACATCCAGGTGGTATCAGTTCAAAGAACAAAGAAATTAACAATGTCTGTGTCTGGAAAAAAGTACAAATAACGTGTCAGAATATAAATAGTGCGTGGCCGAGACATCGCTGAGCCATGGGCCAGAGCAGAGGTTTACTGGCAGCACACTGTGGTGCTATAGAGATGATCTTTGCTCTTCAGACTGGCAGGAATTGCTGTGGGGAACTTAACCTCCTACAGTGAGACAATGCCTTGAACTCATCTCAGCCACCCCCCACCCTTTCCTCTCTGAAGACCGTGGGGCTTCGGAAGACTTTCCTTCTTTGGCTTGAAGGGATGGTCGCTAAAATGCAGAGCCTGAGGGACATGAGGAGGAGGGAGGGAGGGACAGGCAAAGTCAAGGAAAAAACTTCCCCTAAATGAGTACAGGGTATATATAGATACATATATAATGGAGTATAGCTAGCAGAGAGTCGTGGAAGATGGTACAACAGTTCTCCTCTCTTTAAAGAAATGCCTTTGTAAATATATTTTCACACTTAATTCCCCACAAAATATGCTTCTCTTTTGATGTTTTAAATACCCCTTTTGTTCCTGAATAGCCTTGCATTACCCCGAAATAACTGACACAAAGGGAACAAAATCCTGCAAAGCTCCTGCTTGGCAGGCTCTTGCTGTGCATTGAAGACTCAGAGGGATACAGCTATTTTCTGTGCTGCCTTTGGTACACTGGCTTGTTTTGTGTCCGTGGTTTTGCTGAGAAGGAGTGGGTTTGGACTTGATGAAGGTGCTTTTCATTAGTTCTCACTGATGGAGCTCCATAGAGTGGCTGATGCAGTGATTCATTTTAGCCTGCAAGTGGCATTGTTTGTCCGGTTACTGGACTTGACAGTCTAGGTTATCTGAAAACCTTACCTGGCGTGAAGTATTTTAGAATCGCTCTTTCTTTTCAAATGTTTTTTCTGTGACAGCCTGTTTGCTGACTCTGGAAATAAAATCAAACTGGAAACAACTTTGGAAATAAAATGAAACTAGAAGCAATGCTGTGTTAACTGCAATAACTCTCCCTTGGTTTTCTTTAAACCTATCTAAAGCCACTTCTTGTCACTGGAGAGGCTTTTCTCTCCTTGAACTTCAGGAAAACTTCTGGGTTACATCCACATTTCATAAACACCCTTCCAAATAAGCTGCCTACCTTGGGATTATATGTAGGGGGTCTAGTGAGGACACAGCCTATTTCCAAACTTAGGAGAAAGCAGGACTGTAAGTCTCACGAAGGTTGGTTGTACTATTTCCACTGTAATTTCTGCAGAGGCTCTTTTGGCATTTTCACAGCGTGCCACGTGGTGTCTACAGCAGCTCATCTCATGCCACAGTTATTCAGGTCATATTCTGTTATTTAAATATAATTCTTAAGAATTTTATCATTGGCAAGTAAGAGAACTGCATCTTCTATGAAGATACAGGTATTAAACCAGGTCTGTGTTTCTGGGAGATACTTCTTTACCTGCTGCAGTTAACTCCAACAAAGAGTGTGAAACCGAGGAGGGCCTCCTCTCTCATCAAGTTGTGATTAGGAAATGTGGGAAGGTGGTTTTCCTATGGGGCTGTATTGTGATGAGGAAGGGATATGGAGCTGGGAGTCTGGATTTTTTCATAGCTTTGAGAGATATTTGCACTTACCTAGCAAAGTATTTAGTTAGGATTCATGGTGCACTTACAAAGTGGGAATCATTATCTTTAATTTTTTAAGTAGAGAAACTAGGGCCAGTTTAACACATGAAAGAAAGCTAAAGGTAATTTAAAAAATGAGCACCTAAACGGCTGTTGTAACATGTTAAAACACACAAGGTTCCATAGAGCGTAGCCTTTTACAGCAGTGGTTAAAATACTAATGAGGAGGAAATACTCTGAAGAGAGATGAGGAAGGTGAATTAGGCTTGTTGTTTACCTGTAAACTTTAAAAAGATGAGAAAGAATGTGTTCCATTGACTCTAGTCCACTTCAGAAAAAAAAAAATTCCCCATGAATTCAGGACTGCACTGCCTTTGAATAAATGCAGTTTTTTCAGGAGCACTAAAAGCTGCCAGCATGCCCTAGAAATATAATATATTTTAGCAATATTAATTATGGTGTTTTAATTTTCAGAGACCACGACCAGTTTTGCATGGCTAGAATGTATGGAGCAGAACTTTTTCAAGGACTAGAATTATTTAAAAAGAAATATTTTCATTTTTGATGCACAGAGGCCCTGTGAGGTTTTGAAATCCACACAGCTTTCAATTTTAGAATTCTTTCCTGCGTTTTCAGAAACTTTTCACATTCCTGAATCTAGTTATGGGATTTTCCCCCTAATTGAATCCAGGCTTAAATGCTGGAGTCACACATTCTGTCAATTAGTGAAAATAAGTTCTCTGAACTAATTTTGTGGGTGCAGATAGTTTTTATTTAGTGCCATCTGTAGCACTCCTGTATATTTTGTCATACCTGTGCAAAGGATGCTGGAAGGATCCAGGAAGGTCACAGGGAGAAAATCTGTCCATTGGAAAAGTTAATTGCGCAGTAGTAGTCAGCAGTCATTCTCAGCTCGTCTTCAAGGTGCTTTATGGATGGTGGTTGAGCAGCAGAATTAGTTACACAGGTTTTATTTCTTGGAGTTGCCCATTCTGTGGTTCTCTCTCATCAGTGTAGCATGGGTAGAGGCCATGGCTGGACCAAGGCAGTCTCAGGTACTAGCTGTGCTGGAACTTTGTGCCTGCTTCCAGACATCTGTGTGGCTTGGAAGGATGGTGGCACTGAGCCATTGTTCTCTTAGGGAGGGTTGGGAACAAGTGTATGGAAGCAGCAAAGCTACCAAGATGAGGTCCTTGCCCATGTGCAGTCTGGGGAATTCATGGTACTCAGGTTGTTGGCATCATCACCTTATGAAGGATTCCATGGCCAGTTTTCTGGGCCACCTTTGCAGTGGGATTTTTTTTTTGTGTTGTTTTGGTTTTTCTTTTGTTTGTTTTTTTTCTGTGGGTTTGTTTGGTTTTGTCCAGAAATCTAAACTTCTGACACAGAGTCCCAAATGCAAGGGCCTGTCTTGGTGGAAAACTCAGTCTTGGTGAGGGGGGAAAAGAAGTTTCTTTTATGTTGTGGAAGACTAATATTGCACAACTGAAAAAACTGTCCCCAGAACTTGTCTTATGGCTGCCTTTCCTGAAGGGTGTCAGGTAAGGAACTAGCAGTTGGAAAAATAATGGTATTGACAAGACCACAGAGGGATATCAGGTTGGCTAGGCAAGCTTCCCACTTGGCTGGAACAAGAGCTTGCCCACAGTTTTACCCTTCCTGTCTAGTTGTGTCTCCTGTCACAATATCTTGTGAAAATTGATGAACTGTTTTTGTGTGGTTTGATTATGAGCTCTAGCATGCTGAAAGTCTTCAACAGGTTCAAATACACTGTAGTGTTTTTTTCATGGGAGACTAAAGATCTCATAGCATTATAAGCAATCCATATTTAAGAGCTTTCTGGGTGTACTGGTAAGTGTGACTTCCAATAATTTCATGTGAAGAATTGCTAAGACAGTGGAAAAATCAATTGTATTTATTGCACTAAAGGTAACCTGGTAAGAATGCCATCTGCAAGCATCTTTCAAACTGGGTTGGTGTGTGCATGCACAGTTATGTCTGTGGTTGGAGAGAGAATGAACAAGTGGCCTCTGATGGAGTGTTAATACTGCTTTAAATTTGAGATTTTATTCTTCATTTCTCTGCTTAAATGTGCTTGTACCTAAAGTTGTCATCTTTATTTGGAAGTGTACACACCTTGATCTGAAACATTGGGAATGGTGAAGCGGCTCTGTGGGTAAGAATGTAGTAAAGTAGTAAGTGCAGAGTCCTGCATCAAGAAGAAACACAGATTCAGATCCTATATAGGAAATGTGAAGCTCTGGAGTTGGCACTTCTTTAAAACCTCATTTGTTTGCAGTTTTGGTATAAGGACTTGAAAATGTAAATTTATTTATAACCAAGCACCATCATAATAAATAAATAAATCTTTCAGAAAAGCATGTTTGCCACATGGCAAGATGGGCTGTGTTTATAGTAGACAAAGTGAAGAGTACTTGCTGAGAGCATGACCCTATTGCATTAAGCACCAGTTTACCCTGAGGAGTAAATAATTTTTAAAAGCATGTAAAATAACCTTGTTTTGAGGTCTTCAGATTAATGCTACTCAGTGTGTGTGATCATGTACAAAACTTGCCAAAAACAGATGTGGAAAGACTCCTGCTGAGCCTTCTTAAAAGTGATTTATGGGCTTAAGCAGGAGGCAGTTACCTCAGTCCAGTTTAGGCACACCTGCAATTTTTGGGCTCCTAAATATTTTAGAAACTATGACCTAAATCCTGAAGTGCTATTGATCTCCTATGCCTGTAAAGGGTTCTCTTTGAGTTGTAGATAAATATGTTGCATTGTTCTATCTCATTTCTCCAGTTTCTGCCACACTTTGTCTTTTTTTAGTTATTAGGGCCTCTGACATCGCGACACATCTTGCTGTCAGTTTGCCATTCATTGCGTACCAAATGTCCACTCTCAACAACAAAGTTCTGCTGAATACACCTATACAGTATTTTACACAAATATAAATATACATTAGTCTCTACACATATTTATTAGGATAAATACATATTAAAATAGTTGGCATTAAAATTCTTATTTGGCTTGAATACATAGAGATGAAACTGCTTTATTCTGAACTTGAAATCAAAAGTAGAAATTAAGATCTTGTGCAGCAGACATATTACCAGCCAAGGGTATGATGAGATTTAGGTGGAAAAGCTCTATTCAAGCTCATGGTTTCACTAAAAAAAAGTAGAGCAAATCAAGCACAGAATCTTCTTGTGACTTCTGCTGTCCAATATTTCTCAGTTTTTCCTAGTGGAGAATTTGCATGCAAAAATAGTGGTTTTAGACAAAAATATCCAAAGGTGACATGTCTTGTTTGCCAGAGTAGGTTTGAACTGATCATGTACAGGTAATGGCAGACTCTTCCCTGCCAATTTCTGTTTTTGGTCCCAGTGTCTGAAGGAACAAAAGAGTAAAGTGGTGGTAAAATGCAGTGAAACCAAACCAAAATCTGTAAAGGCCACAGGTGCTTTGATATATTATGCATGGCCTCAAAGGGCCTGCTTGGAGAAAAAGCCAATGCACAACCTGTAAGCTGAAGGTCAATTAGGTAGGTGCCGTACTTTTTGGGTGGGAAGTTTATTCCCTTTTAGCTTCAGAATGTTCCTAGACTCAAAAATACTGCATAAAAGTGGGTGGAACTGGAATTTACCTATTTGAGCATAGAATCAAGCCATAATTGTACCCACAAATCGATGATAGAAGGCAAGAGATGGAGGACTAAGACAGTACCATGCAGTGTGACACAGGAAGGCATCTAAGTGATGAAAAGCATTATTCATGGAGAAGAGAGCCCTACAGGTCTTACAAAGAAGGATTTTAAAAGGGCACATGGGAAACAGCAGAAAAAGGATTTTCAGGGTAGGCCCTCCTTCATACTTTTGAGCTGTTGAACAGGAGAATTGTCAGTGGCCTTGAAAAGTACGCGTGTCTTAATGGAAAAAAAAAGCATGAAAACACAAGAATTTAATGAGCCTTGCCAAGTCTTCAAATAGGGAGCAATCACTCTCTCTTTGAGGACTAGGTTCGACAGATCGCGCGCTGACCACTGAGGGAAAGAAAGCAGAGCCATTGTCGGCCTTTTGTGTGCAGGACTTGCCTCTCGGTACATTGCTTCAACTTGGTTTGCCCAATCCAATAGTCAGCTGCTGTCCTGTAGCAGTGAACTCTGCCATGGTGGGATTCTACTGAAGTCTGACTAAGGGACTTGGAAAGGAGAGCAATGGAGAGAAGCAGCGGCCAGAATTGTCTATTAGAAGTGCAACCACAGAAGAAATAATGTCTCTGTGGCTTAACTAATGGTACGATGTGACACTAGATGGGAGACCTGTGGTTGAATTTCCTAATTCCTTGGCTAGTGGCAATTAGAAACTCTGTGCAGTGGATGTGCTGGGTCTTCATCATTGCCTGGCAACCAAGCTGCAGAATGTGAAGCTGCTTTCTAACTTCAGCCCTTTTGGCAGCAGTAGTATGGTTGCTGTAATAGTCATAGGAAAGACAGAATGATACTATGAAGCAGTCCAAAGTTAAAGCAGTGCTTAGGGACATGAAAACCTAGATTAATATTGTGAATTCCTGCCTTTTAGGAAGGGGAGACCACCTCCAAATAACTCCAGGGACAGACTGCCAAACTCCAGGCTAATCTAAATTAAAACAATTATCCTCTTACAATGTTAAGTTTATTTTGGCAATGCTAGCAAATTCTTAATAGCAAAATGAGTTAGTCACTCAGGGGTAGTTCTGAAAAGTCCCAGAGGAAAGCACTGGGCAGCACCAGACAGCTTAAAGCTCAACAGTTTACTGGTTTGTCACCCTCCAGTTCATTGTGCAGAGTCTGCCCCAGGGTCTGCAATGGAAATGTAGACCCCTAGTGCCATGAGACCTTTTTCAGAGTGGCTTGTTGGTTTGTGGTAGATTCTGAGGATGTGCATGGTGAAGCTGGCTGAAGATGAACTTTAGAAGCATGCTAGCAGTTTGGGGATTTAAAAAAAAGAGGTGAAAGAAAGCTCCAGCAATTGGGTCACCTGGCAGTGTGGGTAGAGTCCTCCCAGAGCTGGTTAGACTGACTAGCCTGCTAGTGTTGAATGGTCACTCACTCAGCCATTGCAGCTATAGACAAGTGCCATTTTGCTCTCACTTGTGTTTTAAAAGGCAATGCCAGTAGTGGATGTATTTCAAGTGATCACATGTGGGTCTGACAGGCTTTGTGTGTAGCAACCTTGCCAGTGGCTTTTGAGATGCCTCCAGTTCTGCCTGGCTATGCTGCATCTCTGACAGAGCCTCAGTTATTTGGTTTATTGTTTTGAGGGGTTTGTTCCAGTTTTAAGTTTTTGTCCTTACTACAGTTCCCTACATTGAACACTGAGTGTTTTACATAACCAGTCTGGAACAAATCTGTTCCTTTTGCAGGTATAAATCTGCATTTGCAGTGATCCCACAGAGCCCAGTGCCTGCTCATTTGTTGGCTTCGTCTCTTCCAAAAGTAAAAGGATGTTCATTCACCTAGTCTTTGCTGCTAAAAACATGCATGTCTGAGTTCACAAATGGAAATAATTTGCCAAAAATGGGCCCAAAGGACCTACTTCCTCCTGATTTAAAGAACAGCACAGTTACAGTCACTTACTTAAATTTATGGGTAACTGCTGCTTTGTAAAATCATGACAGAACAGCAGGAAGAAAATGTATTTTTAACAAATACAGAGTGCAGTGAGGCACAAACTGTTAAGCACAATTCACAGTTCAGGCTTCTCTGTCTATTCAGTATTTAAACTATGGCATTTCATTATAGCCTTGCCTGCCTCTTATGTATTGTGGCAGAGCTCTTACGAAACCATTGCCCCTTGCTCCATTGGATTGGAGCTGCCCTGCTGGGTACGCACAGCCTGTCCTGCTCATAATGGACAGGAAGTTTCCAAGTGTCTGAGCTCTGTCCCTGTTGCAACAAGCCCCTGAGCACTACGTGTTCAACTTTACCCTGACACCTGAAAGTCCAAAGTGAACATGACACTTCAATGTAATAAAACTGTAGAAGTAGAACAAGTTAGGTGAAAGCTTGGTAGTTTTGTGCTGGGTTTCATGTGGTTTTGAGACAAACACTTAGGCTTTCATCCTTTGTTTCTTCCTATGAAAAGAAAGTAGGTGGAAATCTTGAGGCAGTGGCCTCCCTTATAAGGACACGGTCTCGCAGTGCCCAAGAAGTGTGAAAAAAAGCGGGCCTGAGGAGGACAATCCAGTTCAGCCAAGAGTCCAGGGATGACCAGAATAGTCCATAGTGTTGGAGCAGGTGCAAAGTCAAAGAGGGAAGCAGGTCAGTGGGAGAAATGGGAGTAGGGGTGTGTCCAGGTACAGGCAGACCTGCAGTGCTGCTCAGGCAAGGACTTTCCATCTCCTGGTTAACTCATTACAAACAGGAAAGAAGAGGTACAAAATCACTGAGAAAGCATACCGTGTCTTGAGTCTTGGCCACAGGAAAAAGAAAACCGTCCTTACCTGCAGAAAATGCATTGAAATAACTTTAGTTTCTTCTCTGTTATCATAGTAGGCTCCTGGAGGTGGAGCCGGTTGTTTCTGGGTGCCAACAGTGAGATTTTAAAAGTGGCTGCAAGCAAGTGGAATTAGACCCAAAGACCCTTCTGGGAAACATTTTTATGACTTTTGGCATTTCACAGGTCAAATATGAAAGGTTAATGAGAAGGGTCAGTATACTCCTCCAGCCCATCTGATATATGTAGGTGATAACCTGGCAAACATTACAGTTCATGAACAGAAACAGATGTGTGATAAGCTTAATGTTGCCAGTCTGAAACTGAACCCAAAGAAGTGTGAGTTGCTTTAAAGACTGATATTTTAATTTTGGTTTTCTGCCAGTGATGCAGTCATTGGAGAATGGATTTATACAGGCAAGACTAGAACAGGAAGCCTAGCAGAACTCCTTAAACCCACCACATGTGTAGAGTTTTATAGGATTATGGTTTTATTATTACAGAAGGTAAGCTGGTAGATTTGTCAATGTTGCAAAACATATATGTGAGATGTAGATGAAAAGGAAACAATTTCAGTCATCAGTAGAAATGTGACTTATCAAGTTCAGACCTGAAAAGGCCTATTGCAAGTATATATATGTTTCAGAACCCTTCTGTATTAAATACAGATGTTAAAGCATGAAGTTTGGGGCAGTATTCTATTCTCTACACAAGAACTTAGAACTCTTGAGTGGATGATTATTAAGGTTATTAAAGATGCCTAAACAGAGCTTAAATCCTCTAGGGATTAATTATTGCAACACTCAAAATGAGCTCTTGGCAGTCATTAAAGCAACAGAATATTTTCAACATTCATACAGGAAGATGTTTATGGTCAGGACAGACCATACATCCCTGCAATGGCTCAGTAGATTCTGCAATCCTGAGAAGGTTGCCAGGTGTCTAAAAGTGACACTAACATTTTGCAATTACAACTGCTTTGTTCTGTTGATTCTGGTGCAGAACTAATTGGGAAGGCATTTTAGTTTTCTAAGAGAATGAGGGTGCTGGGAAGGAGATAAGCCTTCTTTTCTTGTGTCATAGGTGAAGATAGTACTGGTTCATCCAGGTGAGAATTGTCTGCAGTAATTAGTGGCTTCCTGAAGTGGGAGTTCTATCGGGATAGCACTGGAAAGATGATTTGGCAAATGCAGCCACTGTAGAATTGGTATGTTTTCAGAATACCATAGGAAAAAAACCTGCTTAGAACAGGAAAGCACCGAGTGTAAACATGAAGTTGTAGAAACCAATTGATCACATGCTCAAGTATTAGTTGGTTAGCAGCCAGTTCTATGAGTCATGGACTCGGTGTGAAACGTGTTGAGAAGGATCTGGGCTGACCACTTGCATGATGCAGTCCATAGAGTCTCACAAAGTGTTTCATGTGCATGGAGCTGGATAAGATCCTTGGCCAAATGCTGTCTGATCTCATGGGCAGGAGTAAGTTTCACATCTCTGTTTCTCAATCTTACATTTTCTATAGAATATGTGTACTGCTGTGTCTGTGCTGACTCTTCCTGCCTGGGTTGTGGTGAGGTAGCCTGTTGATAAGGAGAAAGACTGTGGATGATAGACAGGCGTGTAAACTGTTCTGAGAAGGCAGCGGGCTTTGCAGAGGCATGGGACCATGTAATCTCTTAAATGTCAATTGCTGCCATTACATCTGAGAAGTATCAGAGAAAATAACTTAGGTTCCTAAATAAATCTAGTATGCACTTATATACCAGGGTAATATTGTCTTTCCTTTGACAGGTATTTCCCTGTAACATGCTACAGAATTTCTAATTTCAAATGATACAAGGAAGCCTGGCCATGAGAAGTGTTGACAGTGTAATTTGATTTTATTTGTATCATTGGCACTTTATGTGTGGGACATTCTTTTCTGGTTTATTTTTTTAATGAGAAACATTCCATCAGATTATGAAAAGAACATTTTCTGTTGCTCAATGCATAAGCAAAAAACCTAACCGAACAAAACCCCAATATTATAAAGAACAGAAAAATAAAACAAGTTAAACAATAATAGTTGAATTTTATGTATAATGCATTGACTTAAAAAATCTGAGTCATTCCATTCATATAAACAAGTTATGTAGTAGTAACAAAGTGCATGAAGCAAATTGCTAAATTTAACTAAGGTATTAAAATTAAAAGTACTTTAAAACAATACTTTAACACAGTTTCTTGCCATGATTCCATCATGCATCAACACAAATCAAATCCTGAGGCAACCTGTGCCTTTGACAGTCTTTCTGTATTATTATGTAAATAAATTGAAGTAATGATCATACTCACGAGAGGGTGAAAAACATCAAGACAAACCATCTATTTATAACAGAATTGTATTAAAAAAAAAATAAAAAATCAAAGTGCACTGCTGGTACATCTCATTTGAGCCTATCTGGGACATGTATAACACAGGGGCGTGATCCAGTCTTCAATGGTTTCAGTGCTTTGTTTAAGCATCAAGGGAATAAAGAGTGATGGATATTCTGCTACTAGTATTACTATGACTAGCATGAAAACTGAAAAACTGTACCAGAATATATACGTAAACATCTTTGGTATATTGAGGAGGCAAACACTCTTAAATTATCTGATGTGTACAGTACTGGTACTTAATGTTTTGGTGCCAGTACCAGACTGGTCCATTAATTAGCATTCAGATCTATTTCTAATTACAGATATGGCATATAACAAAAAAAGTAAATATTTGGTTATTAATATCTCATACAGTTCAGCAACCCAACCAGTCAGAATTTATCTTGCCAATTTTAACAATCTTCAAACTCTTGTCTTCCATTTGTAGATAGTACTGATCTTTGAAAAAGTAGGTGTATCCTGTGAAGGTAAATAAAAAAGCACACTCAGATTATGGAGCACATAATTCTTGATCAAACCTTTTTTGTCTGTTTGGTTTCATGAAGCTTAATGAACTGAAAGACGTATTTCCCAAAATATTTATACACAACAAAGAAGATTTATTTAAAAAAACCATAAAAATTCCCATCCTGGAGAAGAGAGGTCTTGTTAAGTGGAGCCTGCAGTCAGGTTACCATTTTGTGAGCCAGAATTTTCTGGGAAAAAGTGTTTGCTGGCAAGCTAGATGTTGAAAACGTAATTGAGTCAAGACTCATGTGATGGGAGTGGTGTTTCCAGACATTTATGCATATCTGTGCAAAATGTGAGGCCACTGAAAACCATGGGCCAGGTTCTTAGCTGCAGTTGATAGAGGTTAAAAGAAAAAGAAGAGCAAAATACAACCCATTTGTGCCTGTGATGGAGGAGACGATCATACTTGAGTTCTGGCTGTGCTAGAGCAGGATGATGCTGAACTGGTGCTGTGACTGCATGCTGGTACTGAGGAACCTATGGAGCTATCAAGGAGCTGGGAAATTTCCAAGCCATAGGGACTACCATACCTTCTGGTGTTAGGACATCCTGGCACTGGGTGGCAGGAGTTTCTTTAGTCTCTGTCTCACACTACATTGGAAAGAGAATTCTCCACAAAGCTGATTTTTCCTATGCCCAAACTGGGAAACCAGCATGAGCCCAGATCTGAGCCTCAGGGACATCTTGACATCAGAATGACTCCATCACAGGTTACTTTCCTCCATGTCCTGTCTGATGTTTCTATAGCAGGTTTCTAGGCCTGTACATCATAGCAATGGAAAGCAGCAAGATGCTTCAAGACACTTAAACAAGATAATATATAGTTGTTTGCATTTGTTTTATGTTTGTTTGTGGGTTTTGTTTGTTTTGGTGGCTTTTTTTGTTTGTTTGTATGTGGTGTTGTATTTTTTTTGTTTGTTTTGTGTTTGTGGGTTTTTGGTTGTTTCTTTTTTTTTGTGTGTGTGGTTTTTTCTTTTTGTTGTTGCTGTTGTTTTGGTTTTTTTCCAGAAAAAGAAAAAAGGAAGGAAGAAAAGCTGTTTCTTGCCTTGTTAAGCTTTGCCAAGGGTTCAGCATCAAGGAAGTAAATGACAATGAGTCGTAGCAGATTGAAATTGAATTACTTTCATTAAAATGTAAATTAGCGTAACTATTATTATTATTTACTTCGATTCAGATAGTCACAAAGGTCATATTCCCTAGGTGGTTCATTTAAAACAGTTTAAACTATGATTATCAATTGATAATTAATGGCAAAAATCAAGAGACAAAAATAATTTGCTTGAAATAGTACTTTGCAAAGTTGTATGGAAATTTGGCCCCTACTCATGGACCACAAGAAATTCAACTTGTCAGGAAGTTTCACAGCAGACAAATAAGAGAGTTTGTTAGTGATCTAAATCAGAATTACAGCTTACCACTGTCACTAAGACCCAGGACAGCATCGAGGTTATCCGGAACACCATTCCAAGAGTCAGCGATGAATTTAGGGGATGCAAGTTCCATTTTCTTCTTTTCTTCATTGTACCTGCAGAAAATTACACCCCTGCATTACAAATCTGTACTAAATGTTAAAAATTAACATAATGTTTCAGGGAGTTCTCAACAAAGGTGACTATGTAAAACAGTCAAACAAATAACTGAGATTGTTACATTGTTTTACTTTCATTATAATTATTCCAAACTCCTTTAAAACCCTATGAATTTTTACATCTTTTCTTTTAGAAATGCAGTTCTCACTGAATTCAAAATACACTTTCTGAGCAAAACCTTTTTCAGAAAGTCACCTTGAAAACTCCAAATGTAATTCTAGGAAAGGTGATCTGTTTCAGGCAGCAGCCAATAGCTGAGATAGCAGAAATAGCTATCTTTTCAAAAGCTTATATGAAATATGCTTGTAGTCCCTATAATTGATGGACTGCTATTAAACTACTAATTACTTTCCCTAGTATTTCATTAAACCCCTCTTTTGTTTTTGCACAGTCTCTCTCAGTGATGACGAACAGATAATGCAAGCTGAAAATACATGCTTTTCTTCTGAGGGTAAAAAAGCCAAACCCACAGTGGCTTTCACAGGCTATGCTTTAAAGATTGTACATCCACCTAATGCCATGGAAGTCAGATCTAGTCTGTGGTGTCCTTCAGAAGAGAGTGGATCTGTCTGTATCCACATCTGCAGATGACCTGTTATTTCATTTACTCTACATGTAGAGTAAATTCTACAGCTGTAGAATGCAAGGATAGATTTGTGCAAAGCCAGATTTACACTCCCACAAACTAGTAATCCAGGATCTCTCCTTACATACATAGGGAATAAACATCCCAGGCATGCAGGGTCTTTGAGAATGGCAAGACTGGCCTGGTTTCCTCATTTTTCCAATTCATAGATGGGAGTCAGTGCTGAGCAGGGGAAGTGGAGATACCCTGAGGAGTGGTGACATAGGATATAGTTTGAGACAGGCTTCCAATGCATGGGAGGCCTCAGTTACCCTGGCAGCATCTCTCCAGGAGCTTCAGAGAGGTCATTTTTGACTAGTACTGGAGGGAGGGAAGAATTTATGTTCTTGATTTCTGTTTATCCATAGCTATATGTATCTCAGATTACCTTTCCCAAAGCTAAACCAGTACAAATGAACAGTATGTTGGTCAAAATAAATTTAAATTATTAATTTATAGATATACTATATTATATATATTTCTATATATTATGTATATATTACTTACTATTTCTTTCCTTCATTATTTAAAGAAAATCTAATACCTTTCTGGGTAGCTTTAAAACTTCAGTTGTGGAATCTGAGCCAGCTCATCTTCCTCTCCCTTACAAAACTTTGCTCTGCTTAACAATCTTGTTATAATAACATTAAAATAGCTTGGGGCTGGAAGGAGTAAGAGGAGAAGGCTTCAAAAAATTCCTTTTAAAATAAGTGTGATAATGGCACAGGAAGGACTATAGTATGTAACTGTTTTGATTCCATGTAGCAGAGTCCTTGTGTAAAATAAAGCAGCCACATACTCAATAGTTACCGTGTCTGTGTTAAACAGATGGATATTTTTCTGAAATAGCTGTCGATTGCTTGATTTCCTCTTTACAGAGATAGGAATCACATAAGCATGTTTTGATTCCTTAACAATAAATCATGCACTCTGCAGCGACTACAGTTGATAAGGTACTTTGATACAAATACTGAGTAATGAATTACTTGGAAGCTCTGCAGTACAGTTAGTCAAAACAATATCTGGTACAGAGGAGACCAGCAGCTTTGCTTACTCATAGCCTGTAGGTTTTGTTAGGAGTCCAAAGTATTGCAAATGGCTGTATGTGCAAATGTTTAAGATGTTCTCTACAATGCAACATTAAAAAAATGAATAACATTCTTTACCCCGTAAGTTCTTTAGGTAATGGAGAAGAGTACCATCCTCAAAGTAATTGAAAGTTATGCTCTTTCTTACTTAGAGGAATCCACAGCCATTAGGATGTAATAAAGACACTTAGCTAGTTTGATCATAACATGAAATTACTGTTCACAAAAAATGGATTTGATTATGCTGAGACCTCCTTTGATATTTTATATAAAACATCTATATATAAGGAAACCTTATAGCTTGGATAATTGTTTATATTTCCAGCACGTGTAGCTTTCCTCTGGAGTGTCCATTAGTGGTTCAGCTAGTGTCCATGGTTCAGCTTTCAGCCTGTGTGTAATATCTGCATTCCTGAAGTAAAGTCCTGTTCTTGAAAGAAGCTTCTTATGATGAAAGCAGGAGTTAGTGTCTCTGTTTTGTTCTGATGCCATTCTGATAGGCAGTACAAAGGTAACTCAGTTCCTCAAAGAATCTGAGTGCCTCTGCTATTTACAGTGACTTTTTTTTGTGCCAGATCTTCCTGCCAGTTATGATAATGAAATTCTATTAAATACAATTAGTAGATTCTTCATCAGGTGTAATGTAGTGTATTTATTTCTACCACAGTAATAGCCTTGAGGTATTTTAAGGACATTCCTCCCTAATCTAAACGTGCAAGATAGAGCGTGGTAGTAGTATGCTCACATTACATCATATTTTGTTTCTCATAAGAGACTTTTGAAGAGGAACCTTAGTGCAAATACAGTCACGTGCACTTTTGTAATACCACATTTTTGGTATTCTTTGCCACAGACTTCTCCGAGCATCTACTGGAAACATGAAAAGGATTGTAGAGCCTGTCAGAATAATTTGAAGCTGGTTTTTTTATTCTCCAAAGTACTAACAGATATACTTCTTGTGGTTAGTTCATGTCTCCTCAGTGCCAACTCTGTTAGTAGAGCAAATGTGTTAGGGATTGTTACATCAGCTGCTGAAAGGATTTACAGCCATCCCCAGTGTGCTTTGCCAGTCACACTGCTGTTTCTTTGACATGCAGTACCTCCAAACCTGATGGCTTTGGGAAGAATTTAAAAGGCAATTTCAAGTGATTAGAGATGAGCCCATTTTTAAGGAATTCCTTTTAGAGTTTTCTCCCAGTGTTGTGAGCTGACAGCAGGGACAGTTTTCTCCTCTTGAGAGCCTGAGACTGAGGTGGGGCAGTTGCTGGTATATAGGGGTTGAGGGATGGGTTGTTAGTGGTGAGCAGCCTGACAGGCTCCCAGATAATCCTCTTCCATTGCAGGCTGTTTTCTCAGTGCTTTCCTAGCCATACTCCCTGGTTCAGCCTCCTTACTTGCCACTCCTGTCAGCACTGTCCTGGCAGCCCTCGGTTTGTATTTTCAAAGGTGAACGCCCTGTGTTTGATTCCTGCCTCCTGAACAGTGTGCAGCCAGCCCTAGAGACACAGCTTGACTAACAGCATACCACCACCATTTCAATGCATCTTACTTCCAGTATCTGTCTCCAGCAAAAATGTATGTCCTCTTATTTCTGCCCCAGTTAAAAGCTGCATCAACGCGTTGCACATCAGGAGGTAGTCCCAGGTTGGTGAGTTTCTTTGGATAGCCCCTATCCAAGTTACTGGCTGAATAAACCCAGTACTCATTTCCTAAGGAGGGAAGAAAACAAAGTAAACACTGTATATTAGTCAGATACAAAGGAAACTGTCTTCTTTTATGTTTTATTAATTGACTTTTTATTGCACTAACTGTTTTTCCAGTATTTCACCATCTCTGAAATTGTAGATTAGAGTGCAGGTGTACTGGGATTACAGTTTCTGCTTTTGCCTCATCACTGTTGCTTGCCTCTCAGCAAAACCCATCATCCACAGCATGCTCTTGCTTCCTCCTTTCTTAGCTGATCATTTTGAGACAGACACTGTCTTAGTACAGTTGGGGTTACGTTAAAACAAATAGTTAATATTGGAAATTTCTTGTATGATGAAAATGGCCTGAAACCAGGTATGGGCACCTGAAGATCAAATGCTGAAGCTCATTTTCACTGTCTGTTTGTTTTCTTCAGCAATTATTGAATGAATATCAGGAGGTTTTTGCACAGAGCTCCGGTTTCTGTTGTCTTTTGTCATATGACAAAAGTACATATGATATGTACTAGGGAAAGATATACCAGTATCCTGTGTTCTTTACGTGAGTTATAATTTACTTAGTAAATACTTTCACTGGATTCACTGAAAGACATAAAAAGATTCATTCATGAAAGGACATATCTTTGATTCTGTAATAGTGGGAAAGAAAGTAAAGTATTTAATATGAGAAAAGTGTAAAGTGTAGATTTTGAATTCCTGAGAAGTTACTATTTCACCATTCAGGAGCAAAGGGTGGGTTGCAGTAGAAAGTATTTTAAGATAGTTGAATTACACATAGCTTTCAAACCAATCTTTCTTTGTTTGGTATTTCATATTTATGTTTTTTTAAAGGCAGGTTAGTTACATAGATGTAGAGAGAGGGAGAGAGGTTTAGATGTAATAAGATTATACATAGTATATGCAATATTTACAGTTTTCTGCCTTGCCTGAAATAAAACTGTTTTAAGCTTCCTTTTTTTTTTCCCTTTCCCTCCATGTAAACTAAAGCAAATGGCCTTTGAGACATGTGGAACAGATTAGCATTACTTTTTTCCCTCCTGTACAGAAAATGTACAGCAGCATCGGCCATATGTTTTTTACATGATTGGAGATGTTCAGTCATATTTTTAGTAGATAATGGAGCCCAGTTTTTGCTGGTTCAGTTTTTCATGTGGAGCTGGGAGGCTGTTTTCAACACATTTGGCCAGTACAGCTGAACCATGTGTGTGACTTAGGGTGGCCAGAAGCATGTTTTCTGTAGCCCTTCTCTCCCAGGGAGGCGGCTGGCACAGCCACCTCTGTCCTCTGCCTGATGAGCCACCAAGGCAGATACTCCAAAGCTAGAGTGGAAGTCAGTCTTTGGTAGAAGAGGTGGAGACAAGGGAAGGCATGGGGGGGGGGGGGGAACCCCATCTAATCTTCTTAAGCAACAGGTATAGAGACAATAGTTTAAAATGAGAGGAAACAGAAGAAAACCAGAGCAGTAATGATGAAACATGGCTCCCACTCTCTGGCTCAGTTGCAACTCAGAGGGAACTGAGCTTGAATACAACATTTATGCAAATAGCTACTTACATTTTAAAACTTAAAAACAATACCTGAAAAAAATACAGCCTTCTCGTCCTGAGGGGCCTCGTAGACAGCATCAATTTTCTCTGGCAGATCAGGCCAGAATGTAGCAACAAGAAGAGGACCTGTGGGTTTTCCGCGGGGGTTTACAGTCCTCCACATGAATCTGAGCAGAACAGAAAGCTGTATGAGATTTACAAGGAGCTAATTCACCGGCACATCTGTTTCCCATCGGTTCTGGCACGGGCCACGTAAGTGTGCGTACACACACGTGTGCTCACACCCATTAGCAGCAACGCTCTTCCTACAGTGACTGAAAAGGCAAGTCATTCCTTGAGGAGCATGTCACTAGAAGAGCTGCACAATGAACTGCATGCTGGATGGGAGGTGGAATTGATTGCACTGTTTGCTTTAGAGTACCTGTTGCTTTTTGTGTCAGGGCAAAATGTATTCTGTGCTTTGAGTATACAAATAAACTCATTTACAAGGCATTTAACCTTTTAGAGCTCTCCTGCTGAGCAGGAGCAAATAGAGGAGCGTTTGACAAAGGCAGAGATTTGTATTCTGTGAATTGCTCTTGAAATTACTGTTGTGGTGATTAAAAGTTCAAATTTAACAACGGTATATCAGACTGCTTGGAAGTAAGCCTGGTTATATAAGAAACTTCACTAAAAACATTCATTAGAGAAATGCAAAGGCTAAATTATTGCCCGTATTATGTGTAAGTAGGATCATCACTTGATTTAAGCTTTCAAAAGCTGTAGTAATCTTTAAACGGCAGAGCTTTGTGCTAGAGGGCTCTTGGTGTTTAAAATGGCATTATTTCTTCCTTTGTAGAATGAACAACTTTTGTCCCCAACTGAACAAAAATTTTGCCACGGTCATAAAATGAAAAATGAGTGAGATGGTGGAATTGATTTTGTACCAAACTACAGCTCTTAAATTCTCAGGTCAAAAAGCTTTTACCATTGTTATGTTGCTGAAGCTTAAGATGCTGCTGGCATCTTTATTTTTTGCAGGCTATAAATAGTCATTACCCATGCCTACCTAGAATAATTATACCTTGGAGAAACCCAGGATCAGAAACTGGCTTTTGGTTTGCTGAAAACGTGGAGGAGCAGTCTTAAATTCATTTAATAAATTGCTGTATTTTTATCAACAGAAGTCTGACTGTGAGCAGAAGTAGCTAAAACGAATTATACCTTTTGAAATACACTTGCAAGTATGATTAGTTGCTGCATACTGAGTTATGATAATCTATAGTGTTTGATATGAGGAAGAGTACAACTGACAAGTGCAGGGTATTTTGTCTCTTAGTTAAAAATACGTATTAATTTAACCTGACATATGGTATTCATAATTAAGGTAGTAATACGTTAACTTACTCTCATTTTGCATACATGTATGTATTTCTAACATGTACAAAAATACCTCTGAGCGTAAGTTATCATAATTTTCATTAAAAAAGAGGCAAGGAATAAGGCATTTAGCTCATTACTCTTGCTCTTGACAGTGTTTAAACACATACGAAATGCTGTAGAAGTAATGACAGTTGTTTCATGTTTCATCTCTTTTTAGACAGAAAAGTAGGTCCAATATGATGTGAAATGGAAATCCATATAACAAATCTTTCTAACACAGTATTCATAAAAATACCTCCTTTAAAAATCCAAGTTGCAAAATTCTTAATCAAATTTGGACCTGATTCATGGCTGAGTCAGCACTAATAGTTACTATCTGCATGAATTGCAAACTTTGCAGAGCCAACAGAGACTGGAACACCAGGTTTTTATTAAAGCACACATTTCAAGGGACTTGTTAAAATGGTGAGGTTTTCTCATGGTAAGGGAAACTTTGTCAAAACCGAATTTTCTTTTGTTTTCAAGTTGGGTAGGAGGTATTTTTATTTCTACTCATTGAGGAAAAGGTGAAATTAATTACTTGGCTTTCTAGTTTTGAAGACCTTAAGATATCTTAACTCAGGTTAAATTTTAATATTAAATTCGGAAGTTTGAAGTTTTGTTCACTTTCAGAACAAAGACATTTGTGTGAGTGCTGTACTCAGGGACTCTTGTTGCTCGGAGGACTCTGTGTCCAGTGGAAAAGTTCAGTTTTTCTCCATGGACAGCAGCACCTCCAGTAATTCCCTTTTATTTCCTTGGTTTGAGAGGGGAGGGCAAAATACTTTTTAGAAAGAACTAATCTCCTCTGACCTCCTTTTTGCTGTTTACTTCCTTTGCCTGTGGAATATGACAGTTGGATGCTGTGGTTATTTTCATGAATCACAAAAGTCACACGACACAGAATAGACACTTAGTTTTCAGATTCCAAAAGTGAGTCATAATGCTGCTTGCCTGATGTTTGGAAAGCTGTGAGACTGACAGGCAAAGCCATTCCAGAGAAAAGCAATGCAACAGTTCTCTGCTTTTGCTGCATGTTAGATAAAGCATGAGTCAATTCAAACAGATTGTTTTGATATTTGAACAGTTCTCTAACCAACTGTATCTGAAGGCAAAATAGTTCCATTTTGCTGGGATTATCTAGGGTACTGAATCACCTTGCTGATTCAGGAATGGATCTAAAATTTTTCCTTGTTGGCTCAAGCTTTGTGTGATTATCCGTTTAGAAAAGCAGAAGCAAGGTGGGGGTCTGGATGAGAGTCAAGGCCCACAGGTGAGCAAAAGAGGGTCAGTAAGTTGTGAATACTGTGAAACTTGGAAGGGTTTTTACTGCTGTGAGAACATTTTTCCTTCTGAAGGCTGAGGTGAATACTTTAGCTCTCTGACTATACTGGCAAAAGTGGGTACCGTTTTTGGCAGACTTGTTAGGCCAGGGTGATGGGGCCAGCTCTGTGCAGCTTAGTGGTGGAAGGGTCCAGTGCTGGCTTTGTGCAACTTAGTGGTGGAAGGGTCCAGTGCTGGCTTTCTGTGAGGCTGACCTGTTGGTACTGTGGGGCTTTTTAATGAACAATAAAGGGCTGTTTCTTGCCATTAGGGATCACTGGATTGTAAGGCATCTTAGCCTGCCACTGATGGGGCCAAGAGGACGAGAACAGAAGGTATTGCGAGTGTCCCCACATATATGTCAAATGAACTCTTTTGGGCCCTAGCAGCTGTAGTAGAAATGGGGAACACTATGTTCTTACAAACAAAAATTATAAATCTCATTTCTGCATTGCTAAAACACAAAGCCTGTGATAAAGATTAAAATAAACTTCAAACAAAAAGTACCATTATTCTGGGTATTGCATCGATGGGAACTAGGAGGAAATGCACTGAAGGAATTACATAACCTGTAAAATTACCCAATTGACCATGATTTCTTTTTATTATGAAAAGCTGGTGAGTTCTATAGTCAAACCATGTGGCACAATAATAAATAATTCATATCTTCTAACTGAAAATTTAAACCCAAAGGAGTTGGTCGCTTTGCACCAGGAGATACAAATATCTATGAAATTAATGTTTTCTGAACATTTCGGAAACAAAATATTTCAGAAACAAAATAATTTCGGAACATTGTTGGTTCCTGCTTCCTTTTAAATTTCAGCTGACATCTGGCAAGGAGCAATGAACAGGTAGCTGTAACAGTTCCATCAACTTCAGATGTATGCACATGCTTCTATATGATAAGAGCCAGTGTTTGATTTAGGCACATGCAGTAAATGTGCATGGGCGCAGGTCTTCAGTGGCTTTGGGAGAATGTTCAGGGGTAACTGAGAATAAATGCTTTCAAACTGGTAATTGATTTATGGCAGGGGAAAAAGGAGCTTTAGTGTCTCTCACCATGGTGCTGCCAAGTCCCGTACTACTTAGGAGTTGCTCTTCAGTGCTGAGCAGCTGGGTAATGCAGGACCTGGCAAAGGCAGTGGGACCTGTAGCTCTGCGGCCACCTCATTTTGTCAGGAATGTCTCTGCTCTTGAATCACAACTGCTTTTTGTGTCTTCTGCCATGGAGTCTTTGCACACATGGAGCCTATCCCAATCATCAGTGTCCTTGATGTGTTATTACAGCAGCCGTGAGTCACATAATACTGTTATTTAATGATTTTGGACTCAACCTGGATTAAACCACTCGGTGACAAGACTTCGGTCACAGATTTCCATGATTGTATCTTTATGAACGTGGGAAGGGAACAGGTCCTCCTTGGACCAGTCTTAGCATAATGAAAATTATGCTAAAAGTGAAGATTTGCTAAAACTGTCTCCATGGTGGAAGAGGCATTTGAGATTAGTGCTACTAGCTTTGGATGAACTACTTTTTTTGGAGGAGTGTTTTTAGAAGTTGAGGGTGGAAATTTTCCTGCAATCAGATTTGAAGCTTTCCCCCAGAATGCAGACTGCATGAAATGCCATCAAGAAGGATAGTGATCCCAGAGCTCTACTCCACTGAACATGATGGGGTTTCCATAGCTGAACTATTGTCCTCGTAGGTCTTGCTACAAAAGGCATCCGGAAATAGTTTATAGGGAATGAATCCTTCTTTGGCAGGCAATAGACTGGCTAATGAATCTCTTCCATTGCTAGTTTTGTGATTAACATCACAGATGGGTAAATGTCTAAAGATTTTGGGGGTCGTATCTGGTTTGCATAAGCATTTAGAAGTTTGTATTTGTCTCCCAGCTACTTCACCCTTCTGAGCAACTTGTGTGCGACTCCACAGAAGCCAGCAGGGCTCACACCAGAGTTAATTTTTTATCTTGTGAGGTTTGTGGTGTTTTCTTGTCCTGATTTTTAGCTAGAACTACCACCAGTCCAGTCATTGTCGTAGCATCTTGGTGTGTGCAATCCCAGTGTAGGGCAGTAACCAGAAATTAAAAACCCCACAAAACTGCCTAAAATAATACCTGAACCAAGTTGACCACAAGCCAGCAGTGTACCCTTGTGGCAAAGAAGGCCATACATGTAACCATAAAATCAGAATTTGTCATCTCTTTCCCTTAGGGTTGATTAGGACATTTTGCTGTTTCTGAGCACACAAAAGAAGATTGTGCAGAGATTGTGTCTGATAATAAATTTCTAGATTTTGATGAATAGGTCTGACAGATTCCTCCACTTGAGGCCCCATTGGTAAGCAATTAATCTCACTTACCTATCTTTGAAGAAAAATATTTCTCCTCTAATTTGTGCGACTCCATCAAATACAATGTCATGCTTGCAGAGCTCTGGAGTGACAGGTCCAAGGGTTGGACGTGGGCCTGGCCCTGGTCCAGGCTCAACATCAGGTGATACTTCTGTAATGGTGAACAGAGAGATTCTGTTACACTGCAGTACAGTGCTGCAGAGGTTACAGAGAGAGCAGCATCTACCAGGAGTTCTAGAAGCGGGATAACCCGGAGATGGTACTTCAAGAACAAACTTGGAATAAAATGGTTTTAGAAGAAGGGTGCTTGAGTACAGCTGAGAAGGCCTTAGCTTCCAGTCCTGCCTTAATCTGCTGTGTGGCCTCGTTCCAGGCACTCTGTCTGTGGGAGTGTCTATCTGTGTTGAGCTGCCTATTTAGCTTGAAAGACATTTGCAAGTGACTATACTGGGTTCAAATGTTAACATTACAATTTTTATTATACTGGCTTCTACAAAGAAGAGAAATGTCATTCAAAGTCATTCTATTCAGAATTATCTGCAACTCTGTGGAGAGAGACATCAAAGTGGATTTCTCTTTTTTTCTAGAAGTGCCAATATGTTGCAAGTTACAAAGATGCATTTTGAGCCATTTGTATGATCTTCCTGCCCCCATCAATAACCAAATGTGCTCTTCAGAACATGCACTTTGCCATCTGGTTTATTTTGTTTTATTATTTGGATGCTGATGTATTGCCTTATGAGGTATTTGCCTTTTTTCTTAGACATCAGATTGATTTACTGTATGGAACAGTCAAGCATAGCTAATTTGTGATAATAATAATAATGGCAGAAAACAAGGGTGGTTTTGAGTACTTGTTTTATATAGAAATCAGTTTGTAAAGGCTTCTATCAGTTATAAAGAGGCAAGATAAATAATTTTGTCTCAGGTTTTGAAGTGTGCCTTGAGAGAACTGGGTGAAATTCTGAACTCTATCAAAGATATGCTGTGTGAGCTTAGAAAATTCAGTTAACTTTGCCCGTGTCGCAATTCCCAGTCTTAATTAAAGCAGCTAAGAACAAGGGAAAAATGAAGATTCAAATCAGATTTTTGATAAAATAGTGTCTCATGTGGTAAACTTTTTGGTATATTCTTATTATAATTTCTAAGGTGTTGAGTACTGTAGAATACAGTCACAATTAGGAAGATATCTCAGTAGAAAAGTGAAAAGCACAGAAAGGGAAATGGGATAGATTTTCTTTGACTACTTAATTGGCTGTAGTGTACTTGTGCCTCTAGATGTGGAGGATAGATGCATGGAAAGAACTTTAGTCATAATAATAGTTATGCATTTTACTAAGAGTGTCTGTGGAGAAATGAATACATTTTAGAGAGGTAACAACATAAAAATACTTAAACCCACTTTTTGTTCAGGAGTTTGCCAAATACATTCACATGACAGTTTTGGCTCCCACACACGCTGTGCAAATGGTTTTGTGACAGTACAGGTCGAATTGTTGTGGGAAGGCAATGTGAGCTGTTTCCAAGCTGGGACAGGAAACGGTGTCCTTCCCCTCTTACAGGGAGTTACAGTCTGGAAGGCTCAGAGTGATGTAGACTGTACTACCCCAAACCACCCACAGCGGGTACTTCAAGCTAGAGAAAAGCATGGCATTTCATTGTCCCAGTAAAGGCATTAGAAATTTTCAGCTAAAGGTTTGGTTAGGGGTAGTGTGGGGGCTTCTTTCAGTTTAGTAAATTTAGTGGCCCCTTATCTGTTAATTATGGTGTTTGATTGAAGTAGGTGCCCTGGTGATAACATGAAGAAAGCAGGGAGAAAGGAACAGAGGGTATTTCTGGCATTGGTGGTGTTGTACAGTATGTAATTTACTGCAGGTTCTAAGTGCCAAATTTGAACCTGTGCTGCATGCTTTTCTGATGAGTTTGGCTGGCGATGGAGGACTTTACCATATAGCTCCTGGATCCCCTTAATGTCATCTTGAGAAAGTCGAAAGTTCTTCGTGTAGGTGTAGATAGGGGCCATAAGAGCTCCTGGGTCCTCAGAGTGCTCTAAGCCCATAGCATGGCCGAATTCATGAGCGGCAACCAAGAAGAGACTGTATCCTAAATAACACAGATAGATAGTATTAGCTGCTTGCATCTGGGTAGAAGTGTACCACACAGGTTACTCAGAGTCTTAGAATTTTATTTTCCTTGCTACTCCTCAAAAATCTTCCAATAATAAATTCATAACTAGAATTTACAGCCCCCAGTGGTGAATGTAATATGTGAATGTAATATGTAATATGGCCATACGGCCAATAAGGACATTTCCTTAGAAAGATTCTAAAAGCTCTTCTGTAGCTGATGTTTGCTGCTGTCTCACAGGCAAGTGACTTTGACCACAGTCTTAATACTTCTGTGAAAAAGGAAGGGTGGCAAGTAAAATCAGAGGGGTTTGTTAAGCATAGAAGAATTAACTTGCAATCTAGATCTCAGATCTTACTTTCTATCATAAAATGTCATGCAAGTGATAAACAGGCCTGGATATTTGTGTCCTGCATCAATATTGTTATGCCAAATATTGTTCGGTTGAAAAAAAATCTTTTATCATAGGATGACAATTTATCAGTTTTATGCCCAAACAGTTTCCAAAATTTGGCATTTTTGTCCTAAAAGAAAAATTTGAATCTAACATTTGTTTGCAAATGTGCAAAAAGCCTTTTGCTGGATTTCATTTTACTTGTGTTACAAATAGGGACAAAGTTTAACCAAAATAATTTTAAATACTGATATTCACAATACAAACCTCAGACTGGCATTCTCAGTTTTTAAACGTGTTTTTCATCTTCCACAATATTAGTCACAAACGTATTAATTGTTTACATTTAGCATTTGTTCCTAATTTGGCCAATATTAGGGTATAATTATTACATACTAGTGAAATACTATAGTACTTGTGGCTTTTGACCTTGGAAGGAAAAACATACACTTATTTATTATTTTTATATTTTGGAAAGATACTTCATCATGATAATTTCAGAAAATATGATTTTTTCAGACATACGAGCTCTGGAAGCGACTTTAACAAGAGTCTCATATTTAAATGTAGGGGTCTTGCTCAGGTTTTGGCCTGGGGAGAAGTACTGTAGCCAGACAGAAGTGATGAATCTGAGAAGGAAATGGTGGTAAGCATGCTGTGATCACCATGGTCAGCATGATGTTACCATTGTATTGCTCTGACAAAGGGTGTTACCTTGATCCGGACAAAAGCCCCACTTGCGGTCATCATCATAGCTGCTGGTAGAAGCACACCACAGCTTGCCATCATTGCGGCCGGCACTCGTGCACGACTCGTATTTATTCCCCAGGAAGATGAAGGGGAACACACAAGGGGCTCCCTCTGAATTTCCACCAACTGTTGACATGGCTGTGGAAAAGGAGAGGAAAATAGTGAGAAGGGAATCCCTTTTGTGAGATTAAGCTGATACATCTCCTAAACTACACACTAAAACCAGAAAGCAAGCAGAAAATCTGCAATCCTCTTAAGAACATGAGGAGTAGGATTAAAAGTAAGAATGAGCCCCAGATTATGTTCACAGCTCTGAGAAAGCAGCAGTTAAGTGTTTTGTGGAAGGTGATTGCAAAGCACTTACCTCTTGATGATCTCTCCTGATGATGATATTTTAAAGTGTATCTCAAATAGGTCAAAGGTAGGTTTAGTCTCAGAAAGGTTAAAGTGCTATTGAGTATTCACCTGGTTAGTAAGTGTCCCACTGAAGTATGTGCTTTGAAGTAAAAAACAAAAACCAAGCCAAAAGAGGAGTCACATCAAACACATTGAGGAATTTATGCTGACAGCAGGGTACAATTTAATACAGGTTTAAGCATTTTCTAAAGGAAAGGATATCAAATGTGAATGACTCTTTTTTTTTTTTTTTTTTTGTTCTTTTAAGCACTATTTTTGCACTTGGAAATTTTTCCCCTGTGTTCTTATGTATGTAGGATATGGCAGTAAGACAGAAGAAATAACATTTATATAAGCATGTACAAGTCTTTTCTAGAGGGAAGAGGGTGTAACTAAGTTTAAAGTTATAGCTTAATGTAGGTATCATAAACAGATTATGAAAAGAATATAACACTTCAGATATATAGATTCTAGGTATATTGGTTCTTTTGTCTGTTGAACTGTCCTTTAGATTTTTCTCTTCCTGTGTAGCAAGTTACTACTTATGGTTCTAGTCTGTACCCTAAAATTGAACACCTGCCACACTGTACAAAGCTATAAATTAATTTTTGTTCCTTCATGTAGTAAAAAAGTTAAAAAGCATAAAAAATTGTGAAGAAAGCAGAAATCTATTTTCCTGGCTAAACCATTTCAGTTCTTTTGAATTGCTCAAAAGATCTATTAACTCAAGCTTAACATACTAAACAGGATTTCTTTTTTCAACTGTAAATGGTAAGTATTAATCTAAAATGTTATTCATGCTTTCTTCCATCTATCACATGAGACTTCTTTTCCAGGGCCTTTAACAAATGGTGACCTACTCATAATTAGGCTGCAGTGGTAGACGTTGAGTGCTCTGGTTCACTGCCGTTCCCGTGCCCCCAAGAAACTGGCTGTGCTGTGGCACATTGCATCGCTTGCACAGCTCGCTCCTGCCATACTTACTTCCTTGGCCACCTATGCTGTAATTGTGCCTAACACCTTTTGTGTGCTCTGGCAAAGGGTAAAAATGGAGGCTTCTGTTACTTAGAACAATAACAAATCAGACTGTGTCATGCAAGCAGCATTTCCTGTACCTGTCTCTGGGCAAAATCCGTATTTCTTATCTCTATCGTAGTCTTCAGTGGTTCCACACCATCGGTATCCATCTGTCCTGCCTTCTGTTGTGCACTGGTCATAGGACTGGCCTTGAAATTTGAAGGGAAATTTGCATGGCTGCCCATCACCATTGCCACCCATTGTAAAAAGTGCTGCAGGGAGAGAGAAAAATGTCAATCCACAATGCACGGCATCAACAAGGAATCACAGCATGCCAATGGTAACGTCTGAAGGTTCTGACAGAGATTAGCTGTCATGCTTGGTGCAGCTCACACCCAGAACCTCTGTTCTACCCCAACAATGAACTGCTTTGGCAAGATAGGCAAGGAATATTACAATCTCACAAGTGTATGGAAAGAATGACTGATTGATTGATTGATTGGCCTTTATAGATGAAGGAAATTCTACCAGGCTGTTTGAATTTGGTTTGTACTGTGTATATCCTTCATTGCCTGCCTTATAATATAAAATCAACATCCCTTCTTGAAACAACATTTAGAAAGAGATTTCCGAGAAAGTCACTCATGTTTCTTAGTGCTCTGTTGATTAATTTCCTTGCAGCAGAAATGTTTGCTAGAATGGCAGACTTTGTACAGAGCCACAGAAAAGTCAGATTGTTTTTTACTAACGGCCATCTCTGTACATTTTCAATTTCTTTAAGATGCTGATGTACATTAGAGTTAGTGTCAGGTAATAATCCATAGGCTTTTCCTCTAGGCTTTGTCCTTTCTGAGAATCCCTGCAGCTGGGCTTAAGCACTCCACAGAAAAGCAAGAGAGGACAAATATGACTCCTTCAACAAAGCTAACTCTGAAGGCTCCTCCTGTCTTTTACTTCATTAATGTTCCTGAAGATAGTGTGTTGGTCTTCTAGGGGTTGTTTACTGTCCATCCACATCCACAAACAAGTCCCTGTGGCTCAACCCTGAGAACCAGAAATCTCTCTTGTGGATGAAGTAGATTAAACTGAGGCAAGACTTCTGGGATCTGGTTTAGGATTTTAGTAAGCTTTTTGGAACAGCTAGAGGAAAATGGATAAGATCTCTTAAGCTGATATTTAAAAAAATGTATGTCCAAATTGAATTGCATGAAAATGCAGGTGGATTGGAGCATCCATCACCTTGTCAATCTGCCTGTGTCTTCACTTGGCTGCTCTATCCAAGGGAATCCTCAGTGCTAGGCACTGGTGAGAGGAAACCATGAGAGCAGCAAGCTGGGCCAGGCCTCTCTCTGAACATGCAGCCATGTGCTAATCCCCCTTGAGATTTAAGAACAGCACCTCAGAATGAAACACATCTGTTTGAGATCCGAGGGTAAAGTATCCATGATACAGCCTTTTTTAAGGTGCCCAAAAGGGACACGTTTCTCCCTCTCCTTGCAAACGTGTACGTGTGAAAACTTAGCAGGTAATTTCTAACTTTGCTGTTGTCATTTTTCATGACCAAAAGCCATTATAGTCTCAGTGTCTTTGTGTAGGATCTGAGGGGTTTTGCCTTTGCTTAGTCTGATACATGGGAAGAGACATTGTTTCTGATCGTGCTTCTTTAGAGCTGTAATAAATGAAAACACAAGACCTTTTCTATCCGAAGAGCGGCTGTGAAGGGTTCTAACTATGGGATATTGTGACACAGATGATTCATTTTGCCTTTTCCACTTAAATCAGCTATTGGCCTCAGTATCAGGGGCATGAACCAGTGAGTTACTGAAGTTAGTTCCAGTCCCACTATGGAGAGAACTTGGAGCTCTGCAGGCCTGGCTCATGTGCGTGAGTTCACTGAACGTCTGATCTGGCCAAGCTCTCATCTGTATCATTCTGCATCCTGGACACAGAAGCAACCACACAGAGGTCCTATCTCTAGGCAAAAGATAGCTGCAGCACACACACTGTGCCTCCCCAAAGGGCAAGCTGCAAATGTTTGTATTTGTCTCAGATGGTGTCAGAAGTTCGGAAATGTGCATTAAATGGGACTGTAGCTATTGTGAGTGGAGAAAGACTTTTATTTTTTTTTATACAGAAATGGCAGAACTGGAAGGCAAAATTAAACTGAATTGTTTAGATGACTCATTTACCACATGTGCTGCTCCCAGCTCTAGATCTGACAAACTCTATATTTTAATAGCCTTTTTTTTATTGGTTTAAATATGGCTAAGTTGAAAAAAACTTATGGAAACTCAATCTCTTACTGCTTTGCACTATGTCTTTCTGAGTCACAGTCAAAATGCAGTTTTTCATTTTGCTTGAGGTAGCGTCATGTGATGGTAATAACAATGGTTTATTAGGTTTTCAAATCCTGTGCCCCCATCTTAACTAGAAAATTCTGTGCTTTAATGTAAATGAAAGTTAGAGACTAGGTCAACTTCCCTCAAAACAAAACGGAAGCTTTATTTACTTGTAAGGGGATCTTAAAGGGCCTGACTCTTGTTCTGCATAGTGGTAAACTCAGCAAGTTAAAAATCGGTGAAGATAGGTTGATGCAAGAGCAGATTCAGATGGGACAATACTAATTTGTGAGCTGAGCCGCACTGTTAGCTCTTCCCAGAATAATCAGCCAGTTGTGATGTCAGGAGACCTCAGGCTGGAAGGCTGCTAAAACCCCTGTGCACAACTCTGAGGTAGAGGTAGCTGCAGCTTCCTGCGAGTTCTGCCTGGGAGAATAATTGAGTAGCAGCTTACAGGAATGGTGACCAGTGTGAGGGAGCTACAGGCAGAGTACAGGTCTCAGTAATGTTGCCTATCAGTTTAGGCTATCACTACAGCCTAAACTCCCTGTAGTGTCAGTGAAGTTTGGTAAAGAGAGAGATTTGAGATCCCCTGATCCCATATAGCAAAGAAGTTCAGCACACCTACATAAGATCTATGTAGTAGGTATATAATTTTCCCTTCTTCTGCTTTGACAAATGATAGTTAAATCAGCCTACACAATTAGGGTACAGATCTGGGATTAACTTTAGAGAAGCCTGGTGCAGTAGCGTAGCTTTCAAAATGTTTCAAAACATGCAGCATAATAATGAGAAGAATTAAAACTAACTTCAGTGAATTAAACAGGAGAGAAACAAACACTGACAACTGGAAATGTTGCTCCCAGCATAGACTCTATGATGTAAATCCTCCCCTGTCTGAATCTTTTAACCGGGTTTTAGCAAATGGTGTCTCTGAATACGGAGTGAACAATGCCGCTCTGAATTTAATAAGAAACATCTGGGCATAACGGCTCAAGGACCTTGCGAAACAATTAGATCAGAAACAAAAGGCTGGAACCCTTCTGATCAGTTTCAGAAACCTTGACACACACCGTTTCCAGGAACATCAACTTCCAAAAGCAGCTCTCCCTGCGTGGGCTTCACTGCTTACGTTTTAGGTTGGGTACGACTAGGATTTTACAAAGGTATCAGTCAGGGTATGTGGATCTTGGTTTGTTCAGCTACCCATAATCCAGGCTTTGTTCCCACTGTATCTGAGTATTTGGAGTATTTTAAAGAAATAAGCCCAATTTTGCTCTTTTCCAGCTGGAAAGATTAACCTGAAGGAGAGGATTTTTGGGGAAAGGTGGGGAATGAAGAAGACGGCAAAGTCTGAGGAAAAAATGGTTGTGTGCCTGTGTGCATGTGCACACGTATAATTTCCTGACGTAAATGTTAAGCCAAAGAAGCTGGTTCTGGAGCCATATAACTGATGATAACTTTTTAAATTAATTGAAGTCTGTTAAAAATTCACATTCCTGCTTGTTCATCCCCTCTAGATGTGTAAATAGCTGTCACCATGGTAGATTCCAGCTCTGATGGTATGGGCAATTAGGGTTTTGGAAATTAAATAATTTTTTTATCACATTAGGGCTAGAAGATTGATATGTTCTACAGCAGATTATATCTGTAAACCTCTAGCATCCCGATGCAGAAAATTTGGAATTTTATACTGGAAACTGTATGGTCTTCCAAATAAACTTTAGAAATCCCCAAAAGCTGTCAAACGGGACTTCATTTACTGTTTAGGTAAAATAGGATAACACAGAAATTTTGAAGACAGGATACGAGAACATTTTTTTGCATGAACATATCTCTGATCTTTTGAAAAAATACGTGCACTTAACTGACATATATATATGTATATATAAAAAAATGCACATGCATGTGTCTTTACAGTACTTTTTGAGGCTTGCCTGGGCCCTGCCAGGCTGTGCTTGTGCATTCTTGGGCTGGCAAAATCCTGACCATGTCTAGTTTTATTACCTTTGCACCTTGAGCATCACTAATTTTCTTTCAGTAGTCTGCATTCTCCTTCCTTATCCTGACTGCATGTAGTCATAATGTTATGAATAATTTAGACTATTGTTCCAGGCAGAATTAGCATGATTCTGACAAAAGCACCACCATTTTCTATTTTCTTCTCTTTCATAGCTCTCTTATTATTTGCTGTGACACAGCAGTAGTAGGCAGGAGTTTTAGTGACCCTGTGGACTCATTGCAGACAAGACTGTGGAAAATAGCCAGACTTACTGTGTTGAGACGCAGGACCACCTTAGGCCAGGACCACCTTAAGCTGGTGGAGAATTGCTAAATCTGGAGAAGTTTTTATCTTGCACCAGGCTTGAGCGAGGATGGGAGGCAAGTAACTTGCTTATCTGGCCAAAGGACAGGAGATGTGCGGAGGTTTTGTGGTGGAACATGTCTTTGATGCGGATATATGGGGCTAACGTTGCTTCTGGCAGATCTTCAGCAGGACCTTGCTTTAGAGAAATGTCTTTGCCTGAGTCACAAACTCTCATCAGTTACAAACTCTGCTACATCAAGAGAGCCTTAAGGGAGTTTCCTCTGCTTAGATATTGAGGAGCTATTAAAGAGCAGTAAATTGAACTTTGCCAGAAAGAAAGTGGAAAAAGAACAAGAAGTGGATGAGCAAATAAGTAGGGAAAAGTCTACTAAGAAAAAAACCAGTAGAAATGATGATCTGCTTACACTCATGGGGACAAAAGCCGTATTTGCCATCTGCATCAAAGTCTTTGGTTGTGGAACACCACAGAAATCCATCGCTGCGTCCTGCATCTGTGCAACTGTTGTATTCCTTGCCATTGAACCAGAAGGGAAATTTGCAGTATTCACCATCTGCATTTCCATACTTCACTCTAACCACTGTAAAGAGAACAAATGCGGTGGTGAATCGAGCCTCCAACTGATATAACCGTTTGGGACATTTTCTTTTTGTGGAGGATACTGGTTTAGAAATGCAGTCTGAATTTCCACTTTGAAATTCAATATGTGGCTGGTCTCTCTATTGGCAAGATGATCATAGCTGAAATAATAACTGGTAATTTTGAAAGAATTACATGGATATTACTCATGGTGAAGTGTTAGAATGAACAGTCCTTAAAATCAGCCCAGAAAAATATATATGTTGCTGTTACTATGGTAAGGCAAACTTATAAGCATGCTGTTAATACACTTAGTAATTTAGTTTCTTTGGTAATACAGTGTAAATTGTTCAGTATAGTTTGAAAGGTTCCAGACAGCAGCTGAGCATGATCTGAACATGCCTTGTGCCTCACAAATTGATTTGGGATTTCCAGTTTGACTTGAATGAGATCTGCTGCAGCACTGGGGGATAGGGGTGGTAATGCAGTTACACCCAGATCCTGGGGTTTATTTCAGTTTGTCACATGTAGTCTCAAGACTGCAGTACTGGTGCTTTAATAGATATTAATGTATAGATAATTCACTTATCCACAGCATTTATTTTAATGACAGTAACTAACTGGATGGTTGTGCAGTAGGTGTTTTCACTAACATGGTAAAAAAACCCCAGTTTTCTCCTGTTTGTTGTTAGTCTGAGGCAGGGATCCAGTCCACTTAGTACAGCTACAGATCAGTGCTCCTGCTAAAGTTAAAAGAAAGCCAAACAGAAGGAAGTTGACTATTTTGGTATTAAAATTCAATTATTTTTTCAATAGAAGTACAGCTAAGAAAACTAGAATTTGAAATGAAAGGCAGACATGAGTTTGCATTCTTCCTCTAAGTTTTCTAAATTATTTTACAGTAGAAGAATTATGATTAGTACTATGTGATTGTGGAGAAGTTCAAGCAGAAAAAGAGGTTCCAAACGACTAACAATTTCTCTTGATTTTCTAGTTCAGGTAATATTATCTGGACTTCGGTTGTTTTCTTCTAAAGTGTATGGCAGCCATACCCTTTAGGGTAAGGCATCTCCATTTTTGGAGATGTTCTTAATCCACTGTTTGATGTCAGTTTTGATTCAGTTATCATCATGAGGGATTTATATTCCATTTGGTTTTGACAGATATGGTGAGTATGCAAAACTTCAGGTTGCTTCCATGTTTAAAAACTGAAGCCACAGCTTAAGCCATCTTAAAAAAGGGTATGTCAGCAGAAAAGCACTGCCCAGTCTGCCTCTTACAAATGAACTTAAGAGATATTGTAGTTTGAGCCCCTAAGAGATGAAGCATTCAGAACTACAGTCATGTCTTTGTACTTGTCCTGCAATTGATGCAGGTTGTGCAGCATCAGGTCTATTATTAATTCAGTTTTTCAAGGGATGACAGTAGAGGAATAGCATGGGAATTCATAGGTAATATTTAGTTAGGAATTACATAAACTTTTTGGTGAGACCAATTTAAATTGTATAAATTAATTTTAACCTCCTAACATTTATTGACTTGTCAATGAAAACATTTAGTGCATTAAACATAGCAGCCAACAGGCCATATGTTCTGAAACATTAAAAACTCTGGTACCTTGCCCCTCTCCGAGAGTCCACAGTTCATCATCATCAAAATGGGAGTCACCTCCAATTCCTGGCCCTGGAGCAAAGGCGTGAGCCAGGAGACCATCTTTGCCATCAAATGGATAGCCATCACCGTGCTCTGCAGGAGGAAGCAGACAAAAAAGAGCAGTTTCTAATGACCTCAGCTCTGTCAGAGTCTAAACACGAATGATGATTATCATGTGTATTTCCCTGTCCAAGACAGCGGCAGAATACTCTAGTGAGTGAGTTTATTGGTAGGGGTTGTGCTGGCAAGACTGAACCAGAAGAGAAGCCAGTTCTTACAAAGAACATGAAGTGTCAATGCTGTGGTTGTCACAGCATGTTATTTTATCTCTTGGAAGTATTGTGGAAAGGAATCAAAGACAGCAAACAACAGTGGAATATTGTACATTAGATGCATGACTGCATATAACACTGCTTTTTCTCAGTGGAGGCTGGTAGGGAGCTGTAAAATATACAGTGCAGCTGAGGGATCTTTTCAGATAATTTCTATCAGTCTTCAACACAGAGATTGGAAAGTAAAGGCCGATTTCTTTTAGCAGGCTACTCTTTCCTGCTGCACCTCAGACTGCTGTCCTCTTTTCTTTGTGCGGGATACTGACTACTTTAAGCAGGAAAGCAAATCAGCTGAGTGTCTCAGTAGTGCACTTCTGGAAAGCCAGCTCTTACTCTGTGCTCCGAGTCCTGTGAAGGAGCCTATTCCTCCTGCACATCAACCCCTCAGATGCAGGCAGCTCACAGGGCAACAGCAGGTTAAGTAGCTCCCCTGTTATTACACTGTAGGCTTTTCTTGGAAGTACACCGCATGCGGGTAAGGCAGGCTGGCAAGGGCATAACCCTGGTATTCATAGCTTCCCCACCACGCTGACCCGTGCATCAAAGCTGGCTGCCAGCATCTCCCGTTGCATCATTTCAGGCCTTTTGGTCTGATGGCTTGCCATTTAGCAGAAGCCCTAAATACACGGGCCTGATTCTCTACTCTCTTACACTGATTTCATGCCAGTGTCACTCTCTTAATAATAGTTCAGTTCATTCATTTCAGTAGACTAGTGTATCAGTTTTCATTTCAGTAGACTAGTGTATCAGTTGTCTAGGAGTTGGTTTTGCCATCTGTTAGACACTTTACTCCCACTTAGTTCAAAGTAGATCCTTTGCTTGAGAGGAAGCTTAAAAGTGAAAAACCTTGTGGTTGTCCCAGCTCCTGTGAATCTGACATGCAGTTAAGAGATAAGAATGAATGAATGTGGAAGCAGCTCTTCTACTGTTTCTGAGCTGACTATAACCAGCAATTACTAAACTCTGCAGAAACACTTCTGCTTTTGTAAGACTTCTTTTTTTTGCGAACCAGGCCAGCCTGGATGAGGATCTGAAGTTTTGACTTTGGTACAGAATCCCTGAATCTTTTGAGGTCATGTCATCAGTAGCTAAAGCAAAGAAAACTAGCTTGAAATGGAGGCTTTTACAAAGAGCTCAGTTAATCTTTGAGCTGTTCACTTCACTTCCAAATCTACCTCCTGAGTGAGTGTCTGCGCAGATATCTTCATTAGTATTAAAAATTCTGTGACTGTTCATAAGAGGTTAAAATGCCCCAGGTTTACAGTGGAAAAACTTTAAAAATTCTTTCAGGGGAAACCAAAATTAATTGAGAAGGCATGTACAGTGAGCATTAATGAAGTCACCTATCATCAGCTGGATTCAAACTAGAATTCAGCTTAGGATTGATATATTTCATATTCCTCAAGACCAAATTGTGCATTGAAAGCCTGCATTCTGCTATGTTAAAGAATAGAGACCAGTTCTGGAGTCTGAACTGAAAGCCAAAAACCCATTTTTAAGCTCCAATGTATTAGGACCTCTACCACTATTACTGGAGAGCGGAGTATGGAGCTGTAAATAAACAGTACGATGGCATTCCATTCTCTTCCATGGCAGGAAGCCAGCTCACATCATCTGAAGATCTGTACCAATATTTCTCAATTCTATTTCTGATTTGTAAATTTAAAAATAAAATGTTGCCTCTAGCGATTCTCTTTTGGAAAGATTAAATATAGTATAAGGAGATTGTATAAATATTTCCCTGTCTCTCTTGTGTATTAGAAAGAAAGAAAGAAAAATATCTTAGTGAAATTAGATCTTAGCCTGTCTAAGCCAAGTGCTAACTAGGACAAGGTTTGGCAGAAAGGCTCATGGGTACTACTTGAGGGTAGATCATTCCAGTGCTAAGGATTAATGAAAGGAACACAACCAAAACACATGTAAAAATAGAAAAATATACCCCATCGGCCAAAATTAATCATAATGTCTGCTTCTCCATCGTTTATTCGGTTAAATCTCAGCGGTGTGACATCACTCCAGACTTGAAAGGCTCGAGCAAAGGCGTCATCTACTGTCTCGGGATCCAAATCTGGGGTATAGCCTATAATCCTTGGAGGCAAAAGGAAGAGGTAAATGCCATGTAAACCCCCTCCCTGTAGTTGTTGTTTACTGACCATATGCCGAGTAGACTCAGCAGGGAAGCCAGTTAAGGGGTAGCACTGCTGCACGTGAGATCTAAACACTTCCATTCAGATGTGTGTTTGGATGTGGCGCTTACTGTTTGTTTTCCTTTGGAATTGTCACGGTGGCATGAAGAAAATGACACAGCCCCAGGCTGTAAATAGCATAGCAGTGACCCTCCCACAAGATAGTCAGGGTTTTGCATCAGCGCGGAGGGGCTGGCAGGTCATACTGGCACTTTAGGCATGAACACAGAAGCACATCTTGATACATAAGGTCTATTCACCAAAAAAAAGAGCTCAGTAATGTTCTGGAAGTTTCAACTGTGGATTGTTTTTTTTTTTTTTTAAATAACAGAAACACAGCCCTTCTCCCTCATCTCTGTAGTCAGCTGCATGCTGTTTCACACCAGTTGAATGCTGATCCTTTACCAGTGTGCTGGTTACATTGGCAATAGGATACATGGGGAAATAGAAAGTAAAAGCATGTTGTAAGGTAGAGCCATAGCCTGACATGGGAAAGGGGCAGACTCTTAAGTACATTGCTTTCTTCTTCTTCATATATCTGTATTGGACTTCTTCATACCTTATATTATAGCCAGCTAACCTCCATGTAAATACAAGTTTCTAATTCTTTGTTGCTGGGGCTCTGCATAGTGAGGGAGACTACTTTGTGCTGAAGAAGAATGAGGAAGGATCTGAGGAAGCACATCAGCAAGCAGGGATTGCAAAGAGCTGCAACAGGTTTTTGTCAGTGTTTATTAGGCTAGTCACAGCATGGAGGATGCTGTGAGACATAGTTTGTGAGGAAGCAGCAGACCAAGTCAAGCAGCTAAGACAAATCTGTTTGTTCTCAGCGGTGCTAAAAGTTTGGTCCTGGACCACCAAAGGTAATGAGATTTATTTATTTATTTTTAATTACTGACTTCAGTGAGAGCTATATTGGACTCTCCAGAGTAAGAAAATAACAAATGCCAAACCTATTGCAATAAGTTTGCTTTAAATCATGTCTGTATATATCTGAAATATGATTGTTTTATTTAAAATTTATTTGTGGACGTACATTTTTATGACTGCTGAATGCAGAGCAGTTTGTCCTTCTACATGGCCTCTGCAGTCAGTCAGTACTGTGGTCACTGCTGGGCAGATGGGCAGGTGAGGTACTCCTGCTCCATGTCCCTTGGGATTCTTGCAGCAGAGCTAAGAATTAATACAAAATCTATCTAGTTTTAACCAGCACCATAAAGTTGATCTTTAGATTATTATTCCTGAATTTTTACAATTTGGAATTTCAGAGGTGTTTGCTAAAGCATCTGGTAGTTTCCCAAACACACAAACATTTCAATTCAAGAAATCCTGCCTAGCCCTCTAAGCAGCTACTCCACTTCTAAGTGTCTTGATCAGTTGGCTCTTAAAAGCAGTATGGTTGTGTGTGAGCAAACCCAACGTCATTAGGCAGTACCTGTATGTTATATGATTCTTTTCCCACTTTGGTTTTCTTGGAAAGAAGTTGTAATTGGCTACATCTGGGTTACCACAGCGGGGTTTCTTCATTGTCTCAATAGTATTTTGATCCAAATCTCCTGTTTCAGGCAGCCCGAAAAATTTCTGCATTTTCTTCAAAGTATCTTTCAGGACAAATAAATTGCAATTGTCTTTTGGGCACCCATAGTATTTATTCAGGTATTGCTTGGAAAAAAAGCACAGAACAAAGACTTGAAAATTAATAAAAGAAATGGTTAATCATTACAAGTAAATACTGTCATTCCATGTTAACTTTTCAACTGTAATTTGAAAGTTTTCTTTTCAGAATTACTATTATTAGTAACTGAGAGACCAGCAGAATCTCCTTAATTGACACAAACCATCCTTGATCACAAAACATTGCTAATTAAGCAATCATTTCCACTATTAGCTATCACCTTTTACTTCATGAATTGCTTTACTAGTAAGTGGAGCATAGAGCTTTCATGTAGAACTACAAAGTGAAAAATGGGTTCATATTTTTTGGTTTCTTGATGATGTATAAATCTGCTCATAGGTTGGATTTTGTATGTTTTTGCTTGGAATACTCTATGGATTATTGAGAAACTTGTCAAGGTATCAAAGCAACCACACAAATGAGACCACATAAATTGAAAAGAAAAAGCCCACATTGTTTCTACAAACAAATGCGCGTGTGTTTGCTCTTGAGTCAGACATTGCAAAGACCTGAGGAAGAGAGTCTTTGGTAGTGTCTCAGTTAGATGGACACTATCGTCAATCAATATCTGCATATTTAAAACTCCCTTGAACACTCCAGCAGGTTATGAACAGACTGATGTTTCTGATACAACCATGGTGGCAGTTCATAAGATTATGGTCATAAAGGATCACAAAGGCAGCACAAATCCCATTATTTTCTTATCTAAAATAATACATGCCCAAGTCTTCTCCACTTACCATTTTGATCAGTGTGGCCTAATTACCAGGTGTAATGCAGATAAAAAAACCCACCCCAAGCTATCTTGTCTGCTGCTGGCTGTAATCCTGGAGGAGCACTGGATGCATCTATTCCCTGACCGTTGCTCCAGTTCAGCAGCCATGTCTTTCAGAATGTGTTGAGAAGTTTCACATTTCTGTTAAGCTAAACTGTAGATAAATGGCTGTGGTCCTGATTATCCATACACGGTCCCCACCTTCTGTGCCACGCTCAAGTGAGACCACACAAACAATTCAGTATTTAGTGTTTTTGCCCTTAATTTCAGTGTTGACTGGCAGAATAACTGAGCTTTTTGGGGTAGGGACCAACACTGAGAGAATGCCTGGCAGTCTCTAGCACGTGGTGAAACATGCCATAAAAATATAGTCATTCAAATGAAAAATTGTGGCAAGAAGTTCTATCTTCAGCAGCTGTTCAAAATCCATTATCTGCTCTGTTCCTAACTGAAGACTACCAAAGATGGCCACACAACAAAGTGCTGGCTAGTTAGAGGGCTTGGATCTGGTGTTTGGATCCAGACTGAATTTGAGAAAAGCTGTAGCTCACGCTGTTGCCTTAGCTTGGACTGTTGTACCGATAGGCTCACTAACACTGTTAGATCCTGTACAGTTTTAGACTGTTTAATTGAGGAGTAGATAAATGGATTAAGATGATGATGTTAATTTGTGTACTTTTATAATGATAATAATTTATTAATATCTAATTATTTTCCTTCTCTGGTTCTAAACAGCTTGACTAAACTATCTGGAGTTGTAGGTGTTATCCTGTAAAGGCAAACTTGGGGTTCTCTTGCACAGAGCTTTCAGGAGCTCCACAGCCAAATCTGAGTTTGCAGTATTTCACGCCTAGCTCTAAAAAAAGATACAGCCGTGTCAAATGGCAGATATTCCCAGACTGGTGGGTAGGCCACCCAAACTGGTGCTGAGCGTGGCAAAGAGATGAGAGGTGCCCTGGCCAATGATGCTGTTAGACAGGAAGGTTGCACCATACTGATCTTTCCAGCAAAACTGTAGCAGAGGAAGAAGCATCCTTCAGGTAGTGTATCCAAAATACTGACTACAAATCCACGGTAGGAAAAAACCCTAAGTAAGGTAAAGGTGTATTTGCTAAAAAATGTATCAGAACCATCAGGGAGAATTATTTCTAACTGAAAATTACAAGAAGCCTGACAAAATGACTGCACATTTAAGTTCTTGTGCTGGGAAGTGTTCCTGAGGGAAGCCTTACTTGCTGCCTAATTAATTGACAGAAGTTCACCCAGGAGGCAGGGGATAAGATGACGACATGAGCAAAATGTAGCAAAGGATATTTGATGACTGCAGTTGGTCAGGCCTGGATTTCACCACCTCCTCATTAAGTCCAGGCGTACCTCAGCTACCCTGCATAGGAAATGGTTCAGAGCTTACTCAGAAAAAGGGATTTAATCAAGATGTTACACCATTTCCTGCAGAAGGTCTTCCATCCACTTACTGATTAATCACAGACTATGCCTATTTTTTGTGATTGTTATAACTTTTGATGTGGTTGTTTCCCCAGTGGATATGGTGGCACTGGCAAATAATGGGCACAGAATGGTTTTACCTTTGCTACCTCAAAGCTTCTGTCTGCTTGTAGTTGATGTGGCCTGGTCTAAGTTATGTGAAATACATTAAGAACATAATGTAACAGGCCAGTTTGGAGGAGGGGTTCTTATCCCAGTTTTCATTTTAATGTACTGTTATGTATTTTCTTATGCTTCTGTTTGCATCGCCCAGTGAGGAACCATGGTATAACATAGACTATACATCGGAACTGAAGTTTTCTGAAGAAGCAGTTAATAAATAAATAATAAATAAATAGCTCTTGCTATTTTAGTTTTTGGAGTAAGATACACAACCAAAAATCTAACATGAGGCATGGTACAGAATTTTACTTGCTAGGATTCTGAATAAAAAGCTAACCCCTCTCAGTTTTCCTAAAATGGAGATTTTTACTGAAGATGAGAAATGAACATAACCAGCTGTTCTGAGAGAAGAGAAGAGAATCTTTTAGAAAATGTAGTGTCTGTGTAAACCACATCTTGGCCTAGGCTGGAAAATTCAGTTTCCCCAGAGTCAGCAGGGAGCTGTGGTGATCTGGAATTTTGATCCAGCCCGTTAATGAAACAGGGCCCAGCTGCAACATAGCAATTTGTGTTCTGATGCGGAGTGTTGAGGCTGTTCTGATGGAGGGTGTGAGGGAAAGGCAGCCAGTGAGCATTACCCAAGACTACTACAAGAAAGACAAAGAAGAACTGCAGTGTTAAACCAACTTCTAATGTTCCTCTGAGTACACATAATAAATAGGTTGTTCGAAAGAAACAGAGATGGGGGGATTTGTAGATTGCTGTTATTGAATAAAAGCCTGACTGTCTCTAAGGAAACAGATTATCTAAGAGTAGTTAAATTATCCTTAGACATATAGGACCTCACTCTCCCACATGTGCTGCCCCCATCCTCTGGCTCCTGTCCTGTTGAGGCAAAACCTTGGATGAATTTGTTTTGTTCAAGTCTGAGGAGTGCCTTTTTTTGGGTCAGTTTGTCTGTTTTTCCTAAACTTTTCACCGCAGCTCCCATCTGGAAATTCTCTCTCCACCCTTCTCCAGACCTTCTTTAACCTGGCAAGCTTTCCCCAGATGCACACCAACTCCTAAAGAAATGTGATGAATTTTCAAAGCTCTATGTCCTAAAATAATAATTTATCTCAATCTTCCTTAAAATGGACTTACTTCTGAAGAAATGTCTATAACTTAAATGGTAAAATAAGGATAATCCATCTCTATATCCCCTTAAATGGACTTCCCCATAATGTCATTTTTATGAAGGTCCACAGGGCTAAAATAAAATGCTGTAGAGTAATCACTATAATTTGCCAATGTCACAGAAATCCATACTACTTTTTTTTTGTTCCAGTTTGAATTCAGAAAAAAAAAAATTCTTTAAACCACTGAGATTTTTTTTTTCTTTTCCCCAAAGTTAAAAATAGTCACAATGGCTTCTGAAACTTGAGCCAGCTTTCAGTTGTAATTGTCCCTTAAAGCTGTGTTTATGCAGCGCACGGTAAACGACCTGGAAAACAAACTTGTGATACATGCATTAAGTGAGTCCCAACAGCCCTCACGTCTACTTGATTTAAGTAAAAAAATAAGATGTCTCTTGTTTACCCTTCTTCCCTCTTACCATTGCAATCTTTTGATTATAGTCACAATGATATAATGAAATTTTTTAGTATGTTCAGGCTTAAGAAAAAAACCAAAACACAACAAAACCAAACAGGGAAAAAAAAAACCCAAACCCTTTCTTTGCCGGCTTTGAAAATTTTTAGAGGAAACATTACTTGGCTCTCATTTTAACTTCTGAAAGCTGATACCTTTGCTTGCTAGCTAGCACTTCGAGAGACTCTGGGGAGAGAATGCTACAGTCATTCCTCAGCCTGAGCTGAAACAAGAAAGAAACATCTGCTTATGAAACAACAATACAAATCTGAAGCAAAGATGAAACCAACACTTACCACTGCTAGCTCTTTGTCTGTTTTGGGAGTGCTGTCTCCAGGAAACTTAATGATTGGTGATGGTGCAGCTAAAGTTTTGGTAAAAAGATATACTTGGATTAACAGTACTTTAAAAACAAAGCCACAGACAATGTGAGTCTTCATTCTGCCTAAACTCGTGCTCTCCTCTTTGGAAAACCTTTTCCCGTCTGCTTGTCCGTTGCTTTAGCCGCACAGTGCACCAGTTGCTTATCTGCACATCTTAACTCTCGGCACCGTTTTCTCTTCTGCTTGCTCTAGCAATTCCTTTGTATGTTTAAAACATCCAGATGCGCAGTCTCAAGCTACCACAAGAGGAAGTCTGAAAACTAGTGGAAACATGAGAAAAGGGCAGTTACCAGATGTGATTGCTGTGATTTTAAGGTAGCAACAGTCAGATACTTATTACTGTTGAAAGAGGCCATATTTTCTCCTCATTTGCATATATGAAAGCATTTAGTTATGCCAGAGAGCAGAAAAAACAAAATCTGACTTAAACATGAAGTTAAAATGTCCCACATAGCTTTTAACCAGAAAAAAATAATAAATCCTAAATGTTATTTTCCTAGCTAAGCATTTTTATTATTTTTTAGCCTGCTTTTTGCCGCAGACATAATACTCTGTTTTAGTCATATGTGGCTGCACTCCTACACAGTGCCTCACAGTAAACATTTTTATTCCGGATTTTGAGGCAGACCCTGCATGGGCCAGCACAGAGGAGTGAGGCTTCTTGTCCCTCTCCTGCTCAGGCTGCACAAACTGTAGGTCTGTGTGCACAGGGCTCACCCGCGCTTGGCCGGAGAGGCTCACCCTCCCTCCCTCCCTCCTCTGTGCGGAACTTGCAGAGCTCTGAATAAGATTCTTGTGGCTTGTTTGGGTTTAGAACCAGCCTGAGGCTTTGCCACCAACAGGCACAGTGTATCACCTTAGTCTGCGAGGTGAGAGATTGTCAGGCAGATTCAGCAACAGAAATTGTCCTCAGCAGTTGATGTCAGCAGAACTGTACAATGTGCAGGGTTTGCTTATGCTGGGGGTTTGATCCTCTGGTGCAGCTGCCTTAGTCTGAAATTTTGGTGTAAATATGGCTAGACTGAAATTTTGGTGTAAATATGGCCACTGTCATGGACAGTCTTTTTATTGTGTCATTCATAATATTGCCAACTTTGAGATCTTGTTACAAACGTAATTTTTTTCTATATTAATATCCCTAATCTAGGGGCTTGGCTCATGCCTTGTTAAGACAGGAGACTGGCAATTCTGCATGAATGCAAACTGTGTTCTGGCCAGCCAAGTGTCTCCACTTTCTATTACATGAGTCCAGCTATCACAGTTCCTCGGAGCTGTGCGTCAGCATAAAGGTTGTCATGGCTTTCCCCTGAATGTTAAATGAAAGCTCTTCAGATATGACTCTTGCTACCAAATAGGGCTATTAAGGAAAAGGAAACACTTTGGTGGTGTTTGGTATTTACTCATAATAGTTTGAGTTCTGATTGTAAATAGTTAATATTGACAATTCATTGATTTCTGCTAATATCAAGCTACTTTGCTAACTACACCTCATCATCCATGAGCTGAAGAGTCTCACGTAAAGGCAAGGATTTCAAAGGGGGGGCTGAGGGGTTCAGAGAGAAAGTATTAGCAGGAGCCCAGACCGTTCCATTGACAGCCCAACAGAGCAGCTGTATGCACAGTGCTGGGTGAATCGGCCATGGGAAGCAGCACTTAATGCTTGAGAAAGAGGAGAGAGTTACAGGAACTTTGTACTTGACTGGAGCTTTTTGGAGGCAAGTAGCTTTGTCTTCATGCCCTCTCATCCTTTAATGCATGATTCCAAGAACACTTGAATTATCAGTGAATGACTTTCCCCTAATGGTTCAGCTTTGAAATTACGTTGTCTTTTCCCCATCAGCAAAAACCCACCATCATTTCGAAGAGTTGCCCTAATAAATGGCAATTGTGAAAACATCCAGTTTTTCTATGGCCCCACACTTGGTTGCGGGGAATGACTCCCCTGCTTTGTTTGTGATGACAGCTTATATTTGTGTCTGGCCACGTGAAACCGTAAGAGAACAAAGGCTAAGAAAGCCTTCATGAGATGTGCCAAGCTACTCTTGGCTTCTCCTTAATTAAACAAGTAAAAACACTGTGTGTTGTGTCACAAGATTCTGCAGCTATCTCTGTGCTCTGCATTAGGTCAAGGGCTGCTGTAAATCTTAAAGCACAAGAACCACAGCGTTGTCGTAAGAATTTTAATGTAATTTATGATGGCTTAGTAGATTTCATTAAGAAGGGTATCACAGTGAAGCCATTTAAAGCCAAATGTGCCCTGGCACATTCTTGTTGCACTCAGAAGCCTCATTGAAATGTAATGAATGCTCAGTTCTCAGTGTGTCCTAATGAATGTTGAATCAGAAAGGGATGAGGAAACTTTTGACTGTACTGTGAGGTTGGTGCAGTTTGAAAATTTCCCTGCATTTTGTTTCTTGTCTTTTCTGGTAGTGCAAGTAGGTTGAGGTCACCTTCTGTATTCATCTCCTAAAAAAAACCTCAGCAAAGCAGCAGAAATGATACAGAGCTGCAGTGATGCGTTGTTTCTCACCTTTGATCACAGTTTTGCTAGTAAACTGCTTTGCTGGTACTACGTCAGCTCGTAAGCAGTTAGGAAACAGAATACATAATGGAATATGTATTATATAATATGTACATATGGCTTGATGGGTGTTGGGTGAACCAATAAATTGAGTTTCTGCCCATGAAGTCAAGATACTCTCTACTGTTAGCACAGGAGATCAGTAGTAGTTGGAGATCCTTGCTGAGGTCCCCTCTTTCAGAAAAGCGAAACAGAATAAACACTGGTGACACTTCTTTGTAAGAATAGAAGTGCTGTCATACTACAATTAAATTTGGGGTAAAATGGTTCTTATCTCCTTATATTTCACTTTAAACTCTATGGGATAATCTTGTTCTTGGTGTGCTGCAGAGGGGCTGCTTTTAAAGCTATATGCAGAGGTAGGATGTGTTTTCTCAGACTAGATAAGCTTGAAATTAGGGAGACAGGTTCTGGAACATTCGAACTGATGTGTTTTGACAGGCAGATTGACAGTTTAACTGCTGTTAAAGTTTAGTGCATAAACATTTGACATCCCATACTCTGGAGAGATTCTCTTTAACATTTTTAAGTGACTTCGGAATAGAGTCCTAGGAGTTAAAAATTAAGGAAAGAAGCAATACAAAACACAGAGGAATAAAAACCCCACAGAAGAGAATGTAAGGGCCATCTACACCCTTTATGGAAGAGCTGAAACAGTAACCTAGATCTCCTTCCTCTAACCTTACTTGCTCTACAAGGTATTTTGTCTATGTACAGAGATGCTGCCTCTGGATTAGCTACAGAAAATGAACACAGTTACAACTACAGCCTTCATCTATTTGTGGAAAAAAATAATTTCATTGTTGCATATAACTTCCGTATTGGGTATCTGATATATACATTACTTTATGTCTCCTGAGTTGTAAAAATCTCCTCTGTAGTCACTGTGCATGTTTCAGGTTAGAACCGCTCCATATGGAAGATTTTAAGCCATCTACTTTGAGTAAGATGCCAGATTTGCTTTTTAAATGCCTGCTTTCATGCATTAATAGGAACTGTATGGCAGAAACCACCCAGTCTGAGGTGGCAAATGCCTCTTTTGAGGACATACTTCAGTAATAACAGTAAAAAAGGGAATCAAGATGTCTTGTGAGCCGTAAGCTACACATCTCAGTAGCTCTGACTGTGATAAGAGATGCATGACTGTGTATATTCACATGCTGTTTATATCAAAGGATTTTTCTGTTTCAGAAAATTATTTTTTAAATTATTCAGGAGCACTCGGCGGTTCCAGGATTATACTTCAGATGCTGTCCTGGGTAATTTGCTGACACAGTAGTTATCCCCCCAGAAATGCACTGTAGCAATTCCTACTGTCACTTACTCCAAAATCTTATCCAAAGCTGATGGTCTCCTGGTGGTTCCAGGGGAATACGTAGTCAGAGCGTCAGTGAGCACAGGCCACAGGAGAATGATGGATATATTCTTAGTGGGGTTTCATGTTTTAAACTACAACCTGTTGCAAGGCTGAAGAAATAAAGAATCGTCAGGACAATTAAGATCTCAAGAAAGCAGCTGATCCTCTGATTACAGAAAGAGCTGGCTGTAACTGGTGCACTTAGTAAACTATTGCCATGTGTCTATATAACCTCTTCTGGTATTTGTTAGTTCTAGGGTCTGTGCTCTTAGTTTATAGCTTTGCATTTAGGAAGCAAAACAAAATTTTGATTAATGTAGATGGACTTGCATTGATATTAGCAGGATTCCTGAAAAAGAAATAACCAGTTAAAATTGTCAGAGCTAATGTGGTGTTCTCAGAGTGTTTCATTCACAACTTCTAAGGGACTGGAAAACTTCTCAGGTGAAGGAGAAGTTTGCCTGGGCTTTAGGAAAGCTGCCCGTGTGATTATGCCAGGTCCAGTTTAGCCCGGCCTTTTCTTCCTCTGCAGTTTGCCAGGGTTGCCTTGTGACTCAGTCTCCTTCGCACAGATCCTGTTCCATAACTACTTCTGGATCATCATTCCAGTGCCTTCTTTCATTCTGAGTAAGAAAAGTTTACAAGTACCAGGAAACCAAAGAATTTACAGAAGAAAGCACGGGACTGGACTAAGCTGGAGGAGGGATTTTGGTGTGTTTTGCCACATGTCTGACTTGTAGGGCACTGCAGGAGAAAGTAGCAAGGCTGCCAGTGGTCTGCCAGACTGAAGTCCCACTGAACCTGTGGTGTCTGTGAATCATTTCTCTACTTCATGCTCCTTCTTAGTGGTACCTCTGCTGAAGATGGACCATCTTTACAAGTAACAGTATTACTTTACTAAGTGACTACGTTCTTTCTGGTGTTTGGCCCTGGCAAGACACTAAGCTCCAGGTAACAGCCACTCTGCCCATAACAGAAATAGTGGGTGTCTCCTGCAGCTCACTGATGGAGACATATGCCCCTGTGGGAAGAGTAAAGCACAGTATTGGCAGATTAGCTGTTTTAGTAAAGTTGTCTCCAGGAAGCAATGATTAGTCACAGCAGTCCCCATCTGAGTTTAAAAGGATTAATAACTTCAGCGAGAATTCATTTATATTGCAGGCAAGTGAGCTCATCTGAGACATGTATGTTGAAGGGTTGATCCCAACAGAGCGTAAGCTTTAAGCATCCACATCATTCATTATCTTTGCCTGCGCAGACTCCAGTGACATAATGCACCATGTCTGACCATCAGATGAGGGAGTTTTAAACTGCTGGAAACCAGCGTGTGTGTGTGTGTGTGTGCATGGAGGGGTGAGAGCAGGACAATGTCCAAAGGGTCAACAGTTGGTACCAGATGCTATTTTCAGCATTTAAGGTAGCAATTATATTTTTGCTTTTGTTTCTCTCATCCCTGCCCTTTTGGGAAGTCCTAAGCATGTGAAGTTCCGTTGACACATGGACTTCATTTGTTACGTTGCTACTAAATTAGAAATGAATTTTAAGTTAATCTGTTACTCTTAACAAAGCATTTTCCATTGCATTTGTTCATTATGCTTCTGCCTGAACCAGAAATTCCTGCTTGTGTCCTCAGCTGGTGTTATTGGAAATGCAAAGCTTCTGTTGGGTGAATTACTTCAGCTGAAATACACTGAACTGCTTTGGGCAAAACTCCAGGCCAGATTTATGTGTGTCACCAGGACAAACTTCCTTCTGACTTCTTAAAGCTTCCAGGTAGTCTAGTGAAGGTTTAAAATTCAAAGTCCTTTGATAAATATATCTCTTGTCCCTACATATTTTCCCAGTGTAATTCTCACCTGTTTTAACTATTTGGTAGGATGAAGTGACATCTGATGAGTTCTTGTAGCTTGAATTTGGGGTGTTCTCATTACTCAGTGCTGTTGAGCATGCTACTAGCTAATAGAAATCATAACGCCTTTGTGAACTTGGTTAGAAAGTAATTTCAAACACTTCTGCTTGAAGTTGCTCATTGCTTGCTTGTCACCCCTGATTTTCAGACAGAGTAGATATAATAAAAAGTGTTTTATGTATGTCTATTTAGAGACTGATTACAGTAAGTAGCATAGGCCTGACCTATTAACCGTTAAGGTCACTAATTGAAATGTGTCTTCAGTGAAAACGATGCCAATAAAATGGGAAGTGTAGTTCTGTCCCTGAAAAGGATGTAGTGTAATAATGGGAGGGATGTGAATCAGGCAATATTCCTACATTGCTGTAACTGGAGCACAGTACAAGGTAACTGTGGTGAAACTGTGAAAATACTTAGAGAAATGGCTTCTATGCAAGAGCAATTAATAATAGAGATGATGAACTGGACAACTAGTGTGGAATATTGTGAAAGTGTGAATTGATCATGTTTTTCAGAATAAGTCTGAAGAATTCCCTTCTACCTTACACTGCTATTGAATGTAAAGGAGATGAGGTTGGCCTATTGGTCAAGGTAAGGTGCTGGAGGGAAGAAAACCTTGAGTGAGGAGATGGCTTTGGCTTCCTTGGGGCCCTCGCTTGTTAGCTCCAACAGCGCTGGCTGCCCGCACGCACTGCCTGGGGGCTCTAGGAAGAAAACTAAGTTCCGACTGCTCCTCAGCAATGATATGAGGGTTGAGGGTCAAGTCTTCAGCTGCAGAGGAGTAAGACTCTATTTTGAAGAATGAGTTAAGCAGCGTTGAGTAAGGATTTTTTACTTTTGAGTTGTCAATATTACTTGAGGACAGCACTTCTGTAAAGGGCACAGAGAACCTGACTTGTTTCTGATGTAAACCCAAGCACCCTGCTTTTAAAACATAAAGAAGTGTATCAGTTTGTATTACTTCAAAGAAAGACATTGTAACTATTAGTATCTGATTTTATTATTCTCCTTTTTCACATATTGGCTCTTCCCCTTATTTTCAAGCATCCAGTTCTGCGGTGATTTGCAAATGAGGTTATCAGTTACCATTGGAATTTGCCCCATTGGTTGCAACGTATGAAAAGCACCTGGCTATTTTGTGTTCATTCATATTTCACTCTGTGAAGTGTCTAAAAAAAACCTGAATGGGACTACTTGTAGGGAAAGGGAAGGACATCTGTCCAATGGCTTTTCTATTTGAAAATGTATTGGATTTTGTGGATAAAATGTGCAGAACTAATTTGCCTTTAAAAGAAATTCCATATCGCTGGTGGCTCGGCAGAGGAATGAAGTCTTGGTGCTGCTGTATTTACTTAAGCTTGGTAAGATCAGCATGATCACTGGTAGCACTGAGAACAGGTCCTGACATCCATATTGGTGCTGGCTTGTGTTGTACTTTGTAAGTGAGCCTGCTGATCTTAATGAAGCACCTTGCAGCATAAGATGTGAGTGAGGATGCCCTTGGCTAGGAAGGTCCCATCACTACACATGTACTAAGAGCAAGAGCTAAGCTGTTGTGATTGCATGATCAGCTCCTAAGCCCCATAGTATAGCAGTGTGGAATTTCCACTTTTCCAATTTCAGAGGCAGTCCCTAAGGTATACCTCACTGGGTGGCCCATTTCTCAGACTCTGGGAAGAGGCACATTTCTTACAAATAGTGCCATGCCAAAGCTTGACTCTTCCCGCCGCTGTTGTGTCGGTATTCATGGGAGATCTCTTTGCTGGAACAATTGGCAAGTGCAATCCTGAACATGTCAGAATAATAGTTCTGCTTGCTTTGCTGCTGCCGCTCTGCAGCTGTTGTGGATAGGTGCTGTACATCTCGCTTGTCATGATAGTGTTAGTATTCAGACAGTGAGGGGCCTTAATTAATGACTTTGAAGATCTGGTCTTTTATAATTCATGACAGAACTTTAATTAAAATCAAATATATAGCAGTTGAACTAGCAAAGGATTTAAAGTGCGCAGTCTTTGATGGAGACGGTGATTCCCTCTGACCACTAGTGCTGTGTGCCGAATGCAAATCCCATTTCGTCACAGCAGACTGGGGGAGCAGAAGGGGTTTTTTCTGTTGTTACAGACTCCGAAAAAATGGTAAAGCCAACGGGCCTGCAGCCATTTCACAGAATCATAGAATCATTCAGGTTGGAAAAGACCCTTGGGATCATCGAATCCAACCATTAACTGTATTCTACAAAGTTCACCCCTAAACCATGTCCCCCAACACCGCGTCTAAACGATCCTTCAATGCATCCAGGGATGGTGACTCAACCATCTCCCTGGGCAGCCTATTCCAGCGTCTGACTACTCTTTCTGTGAAAATTTTTTCCCTAATGTCCAGTCTAAACCTACCCTGTTGCAGCTTGAATCCATCCCCTCTGATTCCTCCTCACTACCCCCTACTTTCTGCTAAAATCCTCATATATTTAAAATATCTGCATGGGGGGGAGGGAAGGACACAGATTTGTATGATGCTAATATACTCCATTTATTATTTGTAGAGCTGATGTGTTAAAATGCAGTATATGGTTCAGGTACTCACTCCAGGACTCTTGTCATGACAGTAGGAGCATTCTTCTTTCACGTAAAGGGAAACTGAGGCAGTGCTTTCACTCAGTGCAGGGGAAGTTCATGTGTCTTGAGAAGATCAGCCTGGCACACTGCCACTCTTTTGCCTTTGTTATAACCACTGCACTTAAGCAAATATGTAGCAGAATACATTACTGTAGATTAAATCTGTTCTGCTAGGGGACATGATTTCCTTATAACAGTTGAATTTGTTTTGGTTTATTTGGTCTTACTGTATACCTTGATTCACCTGAATTTCTTATCAAATATGTTTTTAGCTATGTTTTTATATAGTTGCCATGCAGTTACTACAGTGACTTCCATGAAGTTCTCTGAGTGGACTTCATAGTCTTTCTGGTTACTCTGCCTTCTCGGGGTGAAGATTCAGGGGATGCTTGTGGCTTTGATTTTACAATTGTGGGGTGTGTTATAAGGTTTATAGTCTGGTCTACTAAGAGATGGGTCTTCCTTTCTGTGGGATTAGTTGATTGTTTGGGGTTGTTAAGTTTTGCATCCTGTGTACAGAGGCCCATCTATGATCTTGCCATCAGAAGCAAGCAAACAAACAAAACCAATCAACAAGAATAACTACCTGCTGCATACACAAAAGCTAATAAATTAAGCAAAATTTACAATTTAATAGAGCTAAGGGAAATTGGTCAATAAGTCACATCAAGATCTTCCAAAAAAATTGCCTTGAGAGGGACATGAATAATGGAGAAAATGCATTTGAATAAATTAGTCACTGCAAGCTGGCAAAAATTCAGATGGCTTGTTTACTAGCTGTAGAAATGGTTTTACAGGAGGAGAATACGATTCACAGGTTTTTAGCAGTTGCTGAAAAATGTGTTTGATAAATCTTGAACATCATTCAACCATCTGCAGTTACCATATTTGCCTTTGCAGTAGCAATAATTTCTTAGTTATAAACATAAAAATATAAATATGTTATAAATATAAAATTACTTCCCTGGAAAGGAGATATTACTTGATTTCTTCAGTGGCTTCTGTTGGTAATGTTGCAAGAAGTTTGCCAGTTTTATTTTGCTGTCTTTTCCCATAGCACTTCACCAACTGCTAAAACTACAATTTGTAACCCGTTCAAATTGAATTCCTGGGCACGGTCATGGGGGAGTTTTATCTGGAGATTTTTCTTGGCTTTATTGAAAATTTGCTACAGTAAACTGTTAATCATATTTGATTATCTAAGGCTGTTTGGATGGCAGATGTATTTTTACGTGAGCATTAATGGCACTGGGCTGTTGCTGCACATCCAGCTGTTGTTAGGGCAGCTGAGGCTGGCCTTGGGTTTTTTCCAGCAGGTTAAACTGAACTAAGTGTCTTCTCATAGCAGACTCTCCTGGTTGAGCAGTATTTCGTGCCATTGTACTAGAAAAGCTTTGGATTATTTTCAAGACTAATTTTACTTAATTAAATCTTACTAGGACTGGTCTGTAGATTATTTAGTGCTAGGCTATTTCTTAGGTACGTTAGCTCATATGCACAGCAACTTCCATTTTCATTTGTTTCACTTAAGTTCATTGGGTCTGTCTTTTCAATAAAGCTGGTGAGATCGTTCCAAGAACATCTTGATGGTTCCCCAATACCATGTGCAGAGCTGGGGCTAGAATTGTTTGTTGTGTCTTGTCTCAAGATCAGAAAGTTTTGATGGTGGGGGGAAGATCATCCTTTGCCTTCTGGATTTTGTTCCGATCGAGGAAAACTATTTATACTGAAGTCAGATGAAATCCTAATAATCTGTAACGTTGCAGATTACAAACTGCAGCCCTCGTCTAAGTGAGTCTCTGGCCTCACACAACATCTCAGGAAGGCCAGTCTAAGTGAGCACTGTTTGTATTAGCAGATAGCATGAGAACTGACTCATAGCAGTCCTTTGTTACTGATGTGAATATACAGATCTGAATCAATGAACTCTGCATGGCTATAGCTCACTTCACTGCATAAACTCTAGAGGAATTTAAATCTCCTAGGCTGCACAAACCTCTTTCTACCCTGAATCAGCTTTTTGATTGTGTAAGAAATATAACTAGTGATGTGTGAAACAGGGCGACAAAGAAATAGTCAGGGACTGTTACTACTGTATTGGATTCTCATAGTTTTAGGAAATGCACCACACCTGATAAAACTGTGAAAGAAAACCCAGTCCCTGTAAAGATGATGAAGGGAAGAATCTCTTCTACCTCAAACTTCTCAGACATGCAGTTAGCACTGCTTTTCCTTCCAAAGTCAGAGCAAGATCTAGCAGGGGATATTGCAGTTCTAGAGGAAGAGACAAGACTATGCTGGGAAATGTGTATCTTTTTTTTTAGTTTTTAACCTGTGTGTACAAACACTATATATACCACATCCAATTTGATGGGATGGCAACCAAATTATTGATAGTTTCTTCAAGATTTGGAAAGTAACCTTTTTTTCAAATCTCAGGGTTCAACTGCCAATTGCTGCCTATTCTTGCAAAACTCTTGTGGCCTCAATTTGACAAAGCACTTGAGCACTCGTTTTCACTCAATAGTCATGTGAAACAAAAGAGATTAGTCTTACGCTTAACTGCTGGGTTGGAATGTATTTGCTTGAAGAAAATTAAATGCATTTATCATTGCAAAGAATGTAAATTCTATACTGTCAAGTTCTAATGGGCTTAAGCTCAGTCAAGAGAATAGCACTACTCATAAACAGTATGAAGAGGAAAGCAGGCATTACAGCAAGGAGAATATTTAATATGTCCAAAACACCTTTCACCCAATGAGTTCACATTGCTGTGTGCATAAAAATGATCAACATTTCAACACCTCCGTGAACTAAGCTGAATATCTCCTTTCTCAGATGGGAAAGTCCAAAGCACAAAGACTTTGAATGATTTATCTGCATGAATTGGTAGCGGTTCTAAGAATCACATCTTGGCTTGACTCAGTCTGCCATGGCATTATTGCTCATCCCAACTATTCAGTCATTTATACTACACAGAAGTGACAAGCTCTGGCATTCAGCTGGATAAAAATATTTCAAAAATATCATTTCAGTACAGCTCTTACTCGACATTCTCCAAGTTCCTTTTATAATAAGTTTGCCTTTTTGTCTTCTATGACACCAAGCTTTGGATTCAAATTTTACTGCATTTGTTCTGCTTTTCACTTCCACCAAACAAAAGGGTGCAAGTTGGAGCATAAGAGGTTCTGCAGAAACATAAGGAAAACCTTTTTGACTGTGAGGGTCATGGAGCTCTGGAACAGGCTGCCCAGAGGGGTTGTGGAGTCTCCTTCTCTGGAGACACTTAAAACCTGCCTGGATGCATTCCTGTGTGACCTGCTCTAGGTGGTCCTGCTCTGGCAGGGGGTTGGACTAGATGGTCTTTTGAGGTCCCTTCCAACCCTTAACATTCTGTGATTCTGTGATTGTGGGCTGGGCAAGTCAACTTGTCCAGTGTTAGTGCACTGCTCTAGTAAAAGTGTGAGTAGGCAAGGCTATGTGGAAAAATCATTTCCCTTACTGGTGTATAATACTAGTTGTGAACTCTGTTACTTGTTTCTCCTTCTGAGCTATGCAGCAATATATATTTAGAAGCTGTATAACAACTCCCCTGAAGCATGGTCAGAACCTTTTATCACGCAACTCAGCAATGCATCTCTCTCTCCCAGCCCCTGCAAGGTAAAGGTGCTGTCTCTCCTCTCTCCTCATTGTGAGCCATGAGAACGGATTTTTCCACAGTCCCTTTTGTGTAGAGTATACTGCTAAAAATAATTTTTCTCATTATACATCAAACTAGAATGTTGAGTTCCGAAGGAAAATTACATAAGACCCTTAACATTATGAGTTCTTTACAACAAAAAATCTTTGTGTTTTGAACAAGAACTTTTCAAATGTAGTAAAGTAAATAACTGGGTTTATTTTTTGGGTTTTTTTTTTTTTTTTTTTTTGGTTGGTTGGTTTTTTTTTAACTCCTGAAGGTGGTGGTGGTGGACTCTTCCTCTTGCAGACCTTGGAAAGTTGGCCATTCCCTTCACTGGGAAACAGGACAGGGTCTTTTACTTTAAATACTTTTAATTGCTTCGAGGTTTAAGATTTCTGTTGTATAGAATCCAGATGTTTTCTTTAGTCCAGCTGTCTGTCACACAATGCTTACATGCATAGCCTACTTCTAGTTTACATGATGCAAGTAACATCTTAAATGCCATTATAGCAAGGGAAATGCCTGTAAAACAATGGCACTCACCTCCTAGACCTGCTCCCCAGATGTCTGACAGATCTGCTTACTTAATGGAAGTGAGCTTTTATTATTACCAGCAATTAAGAGACAATACCTTTGTGGGAAAGCAAGCTGGTTTTCTGTTCTGTCTGGCATGTTAATAACATCACTCTCAGGTAAATTTTAGTTACCAGATTTTTATTATTGGTGATGATATTTGAGCCCTTAGGATCAGACTTCTGATTCCAGGTTGTATTTGCAGAGCTGGCAGCATGGAGTCAAAAAAAAAAGTGGGGGGGGGGGGGGGGGAAAAGAAAATAACTTTCTTTGCAAATTGAGTAGACTTAGCCTGGAAGACATTGAGAGACGCTAATGGTTCATTAAAGTACATTTTCATCATGTTAAAGTTCAAACAAAGTTTGGTGGTGGGGGGGGAGAGAGTTGTTAATGGTGTTTGTAGAAAAATATGTCAAGGTATGAGAGATATCATAATGGATTGTGGATCTTTCTTTTTAAAAGGTGTGACGTGCCCTTACTCCATTCCCTTTTTTATGATGTGTTTCTCCTTCATGACTTCAGCCTCACCCCATCATCTGGTTGTGCACAGCCCCTTTTGTTTCTGCCCCTCCAGCACACTCTCCAGAGGCATGGTTTGTGCCTGGCATTCACTGTAAAACTCACTGCCATCCCAATCACACCCCAATCATGTTGGGCTGGTTTTGAAATGTCCAGCACCATTGTTTGTGGATTTTTTTTTTCCTTTGTTATTGTTATGGGTAGGTTAAAAAATGTGGGTTTTCACATTCTACTTCTTGTTTGTAGCTGGGGTCACTTCCCAACCTGCCTTTGTTGGGATGACACCAGATACATTTTTGGTTTAGTTTTACTGGCAATATTTGGGAAAGAACTAAATACTTAGTCAACAGGATGATAAAACATCTGCTCTGCTCATGTGGCTCATTCAACTTGTAAGAGGTGATTTCTCTTCCTTTGTAAATTGGGGAGCTACCAGCTCCAGTATCGCAGTGTGGAGTGGAGGGTGTTGGTGTCCTTGCAGGAGGTTGGTAATCCCTCTCAAACTGGACTTTGCAGAGGTGCAGCTGTTCCCCTAAGATCACAATTTTATGGATTCTGTGACTTGAATACATTGTTGTATCCTCACTGCAGCAGGTAAAAAGCAGGCAACGAGGCAGGTCTTTACCACTTTTACAAAGCTGTGACTTGCAATCTCAGACCAATCTGACTCCATCTTCTGGGTCTCCCACGATCAACAGCACAAAGCTGCACATCCTTCTGACTCTTACCAGGAGCCCCAGCATACCTTGTGTGGCTGATGTCTCCTTGCCTTTTGAGACCACTGCTGAGGGGTCCAACTGCCACCCCTCCATTTCTTTGATATCGCCCTTTTAAGGCTTACTTTTCAGAACTCCCCAAAATGTTTATAACTGGAAAGCTGGTTTGTGTATGTTTGTCTGAGGATGCCTGTGGGAGCACAGTGGATCATCGAATCACAGAATTGTTTAGGTTGGAAAGTACCTTAAAGATCACTGAGTCCAACCATTATTAGTCCTGTTATGTCATTAATCCTGGGAAAAGTTTGAAATACATCTGTGAATCCCATGTTGGATTGGATAGCAGTAGGTTTTATTTCACTGAAAACACTCCCTAAAGATAAACAAAAAGGAAGTTGTCACTCTTAGGGCTTTCATTTCTCCCCTAGGAAGTACCTGTGATGCTGAAAGGGCTGTACCATGGGGGGTTGCTCATTAAAGAGTGTGCTCAGTTCCTTTGTGATGGACAGTGTTACAAGCAGAGTGTCACCTCTTAGTGTCTTCTCTCCAATTTGTGATATTCAGGAAAGAAGTACAGTACTCTAGGAGTGAGCGTGTGTCTGTAGCAGCCTTGGGTATAAAGCAGCTGACAAAATGTTGATACAATAACAGGTAGTTTCCTGTGGAGTACAAACTCTTCACTAAGTATCAAAGTTCTTCCTTCAATGAGACATGAGATTACTGACTGTATGACTTGTTTTGTTACCAGAAAATACTGCCGTGCTTCATTTATGGGTATTTGCATAAATCAACATGTCTCATTCTTTAAGAGGATGTACAATGCTAAGATCTTAACTTAGGCTAGAGTTGCTTCTTTCCTCATATTTTATGGAGCACATGGACTTGATTTTTAAATTTTTAATTCTAACACATCTTATTAAACGTGCAGGCATAGAGAAGTACTACCGGTCAAAGACATCATTATTATATGCATGGAGGGTTATCTTCTGCCTCTCTACCCTCATCATTCATTAATGATGCACAGGGGCTTGTCATTTGTCTTTTCAATTCTTTGACTTTATTTTATTGCTCATATTTTATGACACATGGAGAGCTCTGTAGCGAGCATTTATCATCAGCCTTACATAGCTATGGAAATATCATCTCTGTTAGGCCAGTAAAAGTACCTTTTGTTCTCTTTGTATTTTGCTTATGGGCTTAGCCCAACATTACTTTCTTACTGATGCGGTTTCTTAAGAAAAATACTAGCACAGCTCTGCTGTATACTGGAAACAGAGCTAATGCATGCAGCCTCACCTTTATCTCCTTTCATAGCTGCCCATACACCCTTCTGCACACCAACTATGTTCGTCCGAACCTCAGCTGGAACTCCAGCTTACCACTCAGATAGTGACCTTAGACGTGATTAAGATGTTGCTTTAGTCTCTGTAAAACTGCCAGATCGAAATCTCTTCTGCCAACTCTGTTGGGTGTGTGTCTCAGCAAGGCAAGCTGTGGTCCACTGGGAATGGTGAGGAGACTATTAAAGCAGTTCTGACTTCTACATGTCACTTTGGAAAGCCCCCCAAGATACTCTGATCATAGAGTGTTTGGAGTGTTTTAAGTTTTTCAAGTTCAGTTTAAAGAGCTTAATCAAACTTTCTGACACAACTGGCACACATTAACATTTTTCAGCTGTAAACACACAAACCCAGGAATTTCTAATTGCCAGTAATTAAAGTGTGTGGCTGGTTTTGAAATGCTTTCCTATTTTGAAGAAGTCTGAAGTGGTACAGCTCCCCAGTGATGTTCCCAGAGAGACAGAGGCCTGCCTGAGGCTGCCTTGCTGCCTCTCAAAAGGTAATAGAGAAAAAAATTGGGCTGTGTACTCATCTTGCATAAACATTTGAGCTGAAGCTACTGTTGTGTGTGTTCATGGCAGAAATCTAGTTGGATGATTCATTTTTATTAAAAAATTAATTAGCTCACCCTGCAAAATATCACTCAGGGCCTGATATGACATTTAGAAGGATCCTGGTTTGCATCAATTTTTTGCTGAAATGGTTCAAGAGCTAAGAAACACAAACTATTACTGTCCCAGCAGAATGCGGGTGGTTTCTATTGCTTTATTAAAAACACAAATGAAATGTTCTTTGGACTGCAGCTAACCCTGAATTACTCTGAAAGGATCCAGAGACCTACCAGTTAGGGGCCAGTTCTGTGCCTTTCCTCTGAGCTCTTACAGAACAGAGGGAGGATGTCCTTCTCTGATGCTTCAGTGCCTTATCCAAATGCTAACTGTGAGAAGCAGGGGGGCCGGTCTCCTGGGAAATACAATCTACTACAACTGTCTCAGCTTCCTCTGAAGCATCTTCTGCTAATGACTGCTAAGAGGAATTTAATAGAGGGCATAGCCTAATCTAATATGGTAATTCCTAGATTTTCACAATAGTTTGATGTTTGACAAAAGCCACTACTGCATTTGTCCTGCTCACAGAAGATTCTTGCATAATCTAGCTCAAAAAAAAGAGCAGAGTTGCTGGGCCAGGGCTTGGCAGCCCATTCTCTAGGGATGCACTTGCAAGTATTTTTGCTTCGAAGAGTGGTATTTCTGGTGGCCACATCACAATTCAGTTTTCAAGTGCTTGTCTTTTATTATCTCTCACAGGGTTTCTTGGTCTTCCTCTCTCTTCTAGTCAGTTAAAAATACAGTAAGAGCAGCCTTTACTGTGGGATTCCAGCATTTCTGGTTTCAGTTTCAGATGTAGTGAGGAAGCCCAGAAGGAAAAATGCCCCCATTCCCCCCCCCCCCCCCCTTTTTTTTTTTTTTTTGATAGGTTAACCTTTTGGAGCCTGAATTGGTTCAGCAAGCGCAGAATGGGGTGATGTTTCTTACCTGGAAAAGATTAGACATAATGTGAACTTTCTGCACTGACACCAACTTGATATGAATTAAAAACATTTAATATTTAGGTCATTAAAATGTGCTTCTTTGCAGTGTTAGCAATGCAGTAACACAAGCAGGACCTTCTTCTACAGGCTGACCGGTCAGTAAGTGCACACTCCTTTGGATTACTGTCATGCATCTTTTATTTCTGCTTCTGCTCCAGGCCAAAGAATTATGGTGAGTGTACAGCAGAAGTGCTATAGTTAATGTGTGTACCAGGACTATGGTTGCTTTCCCTGTAACATCATGTTTCCTGTGCATACATACATACCTGTGCCACTGAAATGAGGAAATACAGTAAAAAGGTACCTGACATCCTGACAAATGGAAGAAAGAGTACTTTACCAAGAAGATTAGGTTAATAACTAAGTACTTAAAGAGAAAGTGTGTTGGAGGATTAAGTTAAAACTGTTAAATTCCAGTTACTTCCTTATTCTTGGGCATTCAGTATGTGTTCTCCAGAGCATCCATTTCCTGCTAGCTATGCACAGTTACCTGGCGGGACTGAGAGCATTTCCATGCAATGTGGGTTGCATAAAGAGAAGAATCAGAAGCTTTAAAAAGCATTTATTACCTATCAAGAAGAATCTATGCACAAGTTTTATTGTTTTTTAGTTTATTTTGCATTCTCCAAACAAGGGAGCCTGGGGTTAGAGGTTTCTGACAGTACAGGATCAGCTCTTCTCTGCTCGTGGAGGACATAAGTTCTGCAGTGCTCTGGGTCACTGTGATAAAATGACTCAGGTGTTAGAAATTCTGCTACTTCCTTTCGAAGACTGTTTCACAGCTGTGTAAACATTACTCCAGGAGTTCTTCCTGCTGTGCTTTCATTCAGAGGAGAAGGGAAAAGGATCATGGTCCCCCTCATTCTGTACAGCAGAATTGTTCTGGGATCTTTGGGAAACAACCTGTGAAGGTGGTTTGGAGGGGAAAAGGAGAAAGTCCAAATATGTGGGAGATAACGTGTACTGAGGATTTCTGCTTTTAAAAATAAATCAGACAGCAGTAGAATGGAAGTAAAATATCCATTCTAGTGAAGTCAGCTGCAGAGTATCAGAGAGATGTCAGTTATGAGATGGTGGTGTTTCAGTTTATTCTTCTGCCTTCCAGAAGTTCCCACTTATAGGCAGAATCCACTGAGTGGCAACACTAGCTACTCAGCTTGAAGTCAAGCAAATTGCTTTTTAAACAATAAAATCTTGGAAGACCAGGACTCTAAATGTCCTGCTTAGTGCTTTGCCATAGCCTTTTTCAAATTCCAACTCTGACACTTGGAAGTCCAGACCAGAGTTTACCCATCGGCCAACCAGAAACTCACAGAGTCATTTTACAGGGATTTATTCAGGAAGTGGCTGTGCATTTGCCCTAATGGCCAAGTTCTAGCTTCAGGGCCAGAAGCAAGTCTCTGAGAGTCTGAGCAGTTTGCTAGAAATATAAGATTTCTTGGTCTTGATAAAATTTGCTTGCAAACAGAATCCAGAGGGTGTCTGCCCTGTTTCACTTGTATCCCAGGGTAATGAAAGATTTTCCACTTAGAGTATTTTAATGAGTATAATTACACACACTTCCTATATGTAGTTTGTAATGCTCTGACTTCTCATCTCAGGTTTGCAAAGCCACAAATCAGAATACTATTTTTAGATGGAGACAGTGCCTTGGATTCATACTAAATATAAATATTTATAAGAATATGGAGTACAAATAATTCCAGAATGTTAAATTTATCTCAATACTTCCAACACATGGGTGAAGTTAGTTGGCAAGTAAAAAGGTTGAAGTTAATTTCTCTGTTTTCTTACAAGAGAATTCACTGAAGTTACGGTTCATAAATATTTTCCAGACTTGTATTTACTCAAAGATCATTGATAATTATGTCAGAAAAAGAGACATTTTAAAGGTCTGGCATTATTTTTTGTCCTCTGTGTCAACCAAGGCAAGACAGTTTTCTCTCTGAAGGCAGCAAGTGCTACTGAAGGCATCACAAATCTCTGCAGTGGTACTGAGATCTATCCAAGTTTGTCACAGCCAACTTTGAGTGACTTTGAGACCCTTGTGCTGTACACATCACCTGGAACTGTGTGTAACTGAAAAGCATTAGTGCTTCCTCTCTGGAGGTACCTGAGCTGGTTTCCTTCTGAAAAGGTTCCTTGCAGAAGTTTCAGGAGAAAAGGACCTATGCTAGGTGTTATCAGACTTGGTAAGTGTGATTGTGGGATTGTGACACAATGAAATAGGGTAAAAGAAGGAAATTGTAATTTATTCTCCTTCTTCCAAACTGAATGCAAGACAAACAAGACCTTTACTCCACTTACACTGACAGCAGAGGTACTTATGGGAGTCCCACACGTATGCTGTACACAGTGAAGGGAACACATTTGGAGGGCATCTACTGATACCCCTCAGTTTTGCAAGCTCTGTTGTGACCCAAAAGCTACACTAGTAACTCTGTCCTTCCTCTGACTGTGTACAGTGAGTGTGCCAAATACCTCATCACTGAAACAGAAGATCCAAGATTGGTGGCTGTTTCTAGCTGCCAGGTAAGCTCTGTTTTTCAGGTGCTTGAGTTGCTCATTAAGAGCACATTGTGGTGATGAAAAATCTTATGCTACAGGTCTGTGAGCTCTTATGAGCGAGAGAGATTAAGAACTACCTCAAAACAAGAGTGTCAAGGTGAGCTAACTATAGATCATTCACTTGCAGCCAGCAGTAAACTACAGCCTCTGTTCACAGCCCACAGATGAGGTAGGAACTGTTAATGCCAATTAGCAAACATACAGTCTTGGTGAATAATGCCAGATCTGGTCTGAACTCTGGTACTAAACTTACCAAGTTCACAGACCAATCATTTGCTGTCAAAGTGGGCTAAAGACATCCCCTGCCTCTGGAAGCCTCCGAACTACTGACTCTTAGAAGCTTGTAAAGTTCATACAAGGAAAAATTGTGCTATGTGCTTCTTGTCTCTTCTTCTCTAGACATGTATTCCTGACCACCAGGGACAGCTGCAGTAGAGCTGGATGGGACTTTTTCTTTGAGCTATCATGGCCTTTCCTATGTTCTTAAGCTAAAGGCACACACTAAAATTAACTTTAGGTCCAAAAAAGAGATGTGAATACAAGGGTTGAGAAACAGGAAATGCCTATGGGCATACATTTGGAAACGTCTTTGTGTGGGTCCCAGGGAATTTTACTGGGATCAACACCACTTTGGAAAGATAGACAGTTACTCAGGCTTAGCAGAAACCCACCACACCAGTCTTTTAAGGTGAAGATAATTCTCTGTTGTACCAATCAGTAAATTGTAAGCAGGATTGGTGTTCTATGCTATATTGGTTTGAGGGAAACATTCTGCACTACTTTGGGCCCCTTCAAGCTGGTTTACAGGGTCAGCCTTACAGAGCACTCTGAGATTTCCAGTCTGTAGAGCTTCCTTGCTCACACTGTGGTAGGGCACTGTTGTACAGCATCTGCATCAAAGTGTCCTGCATTCACTAGCACAGGTTAGAGGGGCAATAGTAGAGGTCAGCTCTTAGTTTTTGGACATACCAACAATTGTTAAAAGGATCTTATTGTTCTAGGGAAGCCTAAAGAATAGTCCAACATCACCCTAAACAGCTGACCAAAATGTAATGTTTGGATTTTATGCTCCTCAAAGCATGGACTCTATGTCTGCATTTATCTGTAAAACGCCTTTCAGCACTCTCTTAAAAAATCCAAACACTTATAACCTCTAGCCATTCTGTCTGTGCTTGTCTAACTGTGAACAAAACATTCTTCTCTCATCCCTCATTCTCAGCCTTATTCTTGTGCTTTCTCAGCTTCTCATTCAGACTTGGAGGAACAATGGTCTTTTCAGGTCTTCTATGGTAAGAGATGTTCTTTCCAACTCTTCTATTCTGCTAGATAAACTCAGTGAAATTAATGGAGAAGGCCATGTAGCATGGGCAAGAAACAATTGGAAAAAAAGCCTGGTTTACTGGTTCTGACTGGCTGTGAGAGAAAAGCAGGCAGAAAAATGCTAGGTGTGCAGCAGAATGATGATCCCACTAGGTACTCTGCTGCCAAGTACTATCTGGGCTGCAACATCAAAGAGGAAAAGGAGCAGTCACGACAAAAAAGATGATTATCAGGTTGTTTTATAACTGCCTAGCATAGCTTTTAGTAAATTAGTGAGATCCTTTTCTTCAATGCTTGGTGACATGCACCAAACCCCCAGCACACCTGGTTTCTAAGGCTTCATATGTTGGCATCTATTTCTCTGCCACCCAGAACATAAATATGAAAATGCCTCTTTATCTCATACTGATCATGGTCTCAGTTCTGAGCAGTGTGGAGGAGATTAAAGCCCGGTGCTTCTGTGTACAGCCTAAGGCACTCTCAACACTGGGAGAGCAGTGGTCCCCTTGTTCCATGTACTGTTCCAAATTTTATAAGTATCTCTGTTGCTGCTGTCACCTGCTACCATGTAAAGATCAGTCCAGTTCTCTGCATCAACTTTCCTAAGTGCTTGTTCTTATTAGCCTGAACAGTGACAGTTTGTTATTGAAGGCTGCTCTGGGACATTTCCCTCTTTGCCAAGTCTACACGCTACTGCATTTGTGTGTGTGGTGCAGACTGCTTGTGAGGATATAACTAGATTTTTAAACTTGAAACACTTTGTAGCTGTAGGCCAAATTCTGTTCTCAGTTACATCTGATCAGATCAAGGCTAGCTTTTAGTCATGTCATACACATACCCTCAGTCCTTCGTTTGCATCAGGATAATTGTAGGTGGAATTGGTCACTCAGCCTTGGATGTCTTCCGTTTACTGAAACGTAACAAACCATCTTTTCTGTTAGTTTTATTTGTAGAGTTTCACATAAACATCAAAACCCTCTGGGTGTTTTGAGCATCATTAAAGTCACTCAAGAAAACAATAAAGTTATTTTCCGGATAAAGGATAGCAGGGCCATTTGATGGAGCAAAGCAAACACTTTTGGATTCCTTTCTATCACAGGAAACATGAGGCAGGTGCATTCCTAGCAAGGAGTTGTAGCTGGATGCATCAAACTGGAGCAGTGAACCTCACAGAGGCATATGGAGGCTTTACCTTCCCAAGAGTGCTCTGATGTGGTGTCTGCAATGCACCCTTAGCAGTCAGTGGGGAGGGAGATGGACTTAAATTTTCCATGCCTTCTTTTGATACCTAGTTCTCTGGAGAAATAGAACAATTCTCTTACAAGGCAAGAGAGCACTGATTTTTAAGCAAGCAAGACATTTGTAAACCAAACATGACCAAGAACTGAACTGCACAAATGGCTTCAATTCCTGGACTTTTTTCTGGTTGCTGATAGGCTTCTGACTTACAGCAATGCAGTCCTCTCAGACAGGACCATCATTCCCTGAATGGTTTGCTGCATTAGATCTCCATAGGTAAATACATCTATTGAGAAATCCTCAGCTGGTGTAGCTCAAGATGAGCTCCATTAAAGTCAAAGGGAATTGAAGTCACTTGAGGTACCTCGTTTTGCAGCAGCTGGAAATCTAACTGCTAGCCTGTACTGCAAATGGAGCTGAGGTTTCTTTTGCCTCGCTCCCAGAAGGTTGCTCTCTCTTAGGAGGAGTTAGTCTTTATGAATGCTGGCATGCATCGGAGTCTTTGTTTGAGGCATTATCTGCTACAAAGTTCTACTCGATAATGGATATTTTTTTAGTATCAATTTTTCTGTGTGTTTCAAAGAAAACATGAGTCGTGTACAATTTTTCAGAGTGGTTTTGCTCTCCTCAGTTTTTTCTCTGATTAGAGAATGAATTACTTTTACAAACATGGGTTACAAAATTTCATTTCAAACAGAAATATTCTTCATTTTCTACTTGAAAAATGCAGTTAGTTCTGTTCAGTTGCTAACTGAAAAAGGGTTTCTTTATATTTGGGTATAGTTACTGTCAATATCATGTACTGAAAAAAGTTATGAGAATGAAAGCACTTAACATACCTGCACAGAGTCAGCAGCCCTGTACTGCTGTATGCTAGTTAAAATTTCAAATGTGTGCAGCCAGCACATAAACAAAATAGCTACACATCTTTCTTCAAATGGGCTGTAATAAGCTTTATGGATCAACATTCTAAAACTAGTGGAGAGTTAATTATTAATTTCAGGCTACTGAATAATAAAATCCACATTTGGGACTCAAAGGAACTTGGTAGCAATTATCTCTCTCACAAAAAGAAGTGGGTTTTTTTGTGGGTCAGGTTTGTAGGTGTTTTGTATTTGACTCTTACCTAGCAGGTCACAGACAAAACTGAAATTCAAGAGATGAGGAGAGTAGCTACATGTTCTGGGCGTGTGTGGGATGTTTTGGGATGTCTCGATGATAAACTGACCTGATCATTTGCTCAGAAAGTAAAGCTAAACTTGTAATGTGGCAGCTTAAAAGTGGGCAGGGCTTTTGCATTAGGTTAATTGAATCTTTTGAGGTATGCAAGTCTGGTTAAGGATCAGTCATGATTGTGGCATTTCTTTAACACTGTTATAATTGAGCTGCAGTAGCTGCTGCTGCTTATTTTTTTTTTAAATTTATATTTATATTTTCATCACACTTCTTCCAGGAGACCCTGGAGGTATTGCAGACACTGTATTTGGGCTTCTCAACATTAGAGAATAAAAGAAAACAAATGTTTGGGATGCAGTGTTTCCTAATGAATTATAATGTCTCAGGTATTTTGTTCCTGTTTAAAAATTGTATCTTGTAGTGGGAATTGATGCAGTCTCAACATAAAGAAGTTTAGACTTCAGTCAAAGCAGCGGCCATGTGTTCTGAGCAGCAACTATTCCTCATTTTCTCTAGGCAGTTTATTTGGGTTACTTCTAATTACTAAGAGTATCAACAGTAGGCTGCTTATGTGGGCAACATAAAAGCTGCTTATGATGAGGGGCTTTTTCTTTTTCATTGCTTCAAGCCTTAATGTAGACTCCTCTGCCATCAGCATGTTGGGCCTTGAGAGAAGGTTGTAATAACTGCTTCAGGATTTTGGAAAGCATAATTTTAATGTGTATTCCTTAATGACTGTGAGAGACTAAATCCTCAAAATGAAAAGGTCCTTGCTAGGTGATCAAAACAGAGAGGATTCCTGACTGTATCTTCAGATTTCTTGTATGCACATAAGTAAGACACGCTCATCCACGAAGCCAGTGTTACCTAAACTACTGTCAGTAACTACTTGTGTGCAGTTGTGGAATTGAAATGAGCATTCTGTGCCAGTTCAGTTTGAAAACCAGAAAGTCCTGAGGGTGCTTCTGGCATTGTCTTGGAAATAGTCTTGAAATTACTGCATTACTACTACAATTGTAACTAACAGTGTGTAGGTATTAATTGCCACTAAATTTGAGGTGTGGATTTCTATGCAGGTATAGAACATTGCTTAGTTTAACTGTGACTTAATTCAGAAGTATTTTCTGTGTGTTTTGATAGATGACATGTGCATTAAGGGGCCTAGAATGTGATGCACTGTTCATTCTTTTATGCTGCAATTTAAAATGTTTTTTTCCTGAATCCAGAAGTTATGAAGCTTTGTTGATGGGGAGGGGAAGAATTCAGGAATTGGAGTTTTCCAAGTTCTAGAAGTTGACAGTTGCAAACAGTTTTCTGAGTCTGAAGAAAATCTTTTGGTCTTTTGAGGCAATAAAAGATCCAGTCTTGTAGCTGTGGAGTCAGCTGATCAGTAGATTTTGGTTGTTTGGTTGTGTTTTTTGTCATGTGTGTTGCTGTTCCCCCGCTGCTACAGGATCATTGAGGACTGAAGTGTACCTGAAACTATACAGAGTTTATGTGGGTCACCTCCAGCACAGAGGGATTATGGATATCTTAATCTGAAGCTCAGTAACTGCTGGGGATTATTTATCTTGCTGTGTTAATTTACAGCTTCAATGTGGGCATTTGATTTCAGTTAACAAATAACATAGGTTCCCTGGCTATTGTTCCTTTTGCAGAACAAAACCAGGTTACTGTGCAGTTCTTCAAATGCAATGGTTGAGCTCAGAAACATTAATCTACTGTAACCCTACATTAGTTTTTGGAAAGTATTAATCAAAAGTCCACTGAAATCACATGAGAAAAAATGCTGCAATTCATTCTTCAGACAAAAAGCAAGGAAAAAAGAAATAATTCCAACGCTTCTACAATACCTTTTTGTATTTAGATAATTATTTATTTGTTTAGAAAGTTAGTTGTGGCCTTTGGGGGATTAGACATGAATGCCAGTACAGTTTGGGAAACTTAACCCACTCAGTCCGTTATAAGCACCTGACATGACCTTTGGGATTTTTTGCATCTTTTATTGGTGTTGCTGGGTCAGTGATAGTTGGGTTTTTTCAGATTTTTAGATAGCAAGTCTGTGCAGTTTTTATTGTCTGTACTGTACCTTACCATTTTTTTGTGTTTTATATATGAATCCATTTAGTTTGGCACATAAATGACTGTTGTTTTGCATTATAGTGCAGTTTAATGACTGATCCGCATGTTAGAGGAGTTTAAGTGGCCACGATGTGCTGTGGCACGTCTTGTAGATGATGATTTTGTTTTTCAAGAAAAAAGGCAAGATTGTATACTCAGAAAGGAAAAAAGGGGAGGGGAAACAAAGACAGTTTAATTTCTCAAATTGCCATATCCGTTAGGGAAGTCCAGGTATTTCTTTGCAAGTGAAACTAAACTCTAGCTGCCATAAACTGTAGCTGCCCATGTACATAATCAGAGAAAGGGAACCAATAAAGTGATTTGACCCTAATAGTTCACTAGAAATTTAAACCCTTCTGAGTTCATAACATGAAGGTGTCCTTCAGGCTCTGGTTAATGCAGGTGATGCTGTGCCAGGGCCTGCGAGGCGGGTTCTGGCCTTACCCCAGCTGCAGTTATGAGCTGACAGCGTTTCTCCCCTGCAGTTTGCTTTGCTTTTTGGGGTGGGAGGCATAAGACAGTATTTCATTCGGAAGGAATGTCCAGGTGGGAAGTAGACTTCAGGTAATGTGTGACAAATGTCTAGCTAAATAAATTGCTGTACGCTTGCCAAAATTGCAATGCAATTTAATGTACCTCTGCAAAGCTGGGAAAGTGTTAAAAGTTTGTGTTGTCAACAGCAACACAAAAAAGGGGGAAGGAAATTAAATGGCATTTTTCCATGGCTGTTCACACGTGAAGGGGATAGAGGAATTGAGATGTGTTATAATACCTGTATGTTTTCAGTAACTGGCCAGTACAACTACAGTTCTCTTTCCTCTGAAATTTAGGTCAGTGCCTGATGGCTCAGAGTCCTGTGGAGGACACCTTAAAAACCTTGGCTCTGTTTAACATCAAATCCAAACTCAGATTTAGGACTGTCCTGGAGTTTGTTATTTCAGCCCATCAGACAATTCAAGTCAGATGGGATTTTTCCTGGTGTAAAGCTAGTATGAGATAGAGGGATCTAATCTGCAGGATAATTTATTGTCTTTAAAGACTGGTCATCTTTAAATGTTTCACTACAGCACAGAGGAAAATAATTGGCATAGTGATTGTAATGGAAGTCAGATCTTAGAGGGCTCTGTACCTGAGTGTCACCTTGTTACTTACAGCAGTCAATGCAACTTCTGTGCCTCTGTTTCAAAAAAACTATTAAAGCAGATATGAGGGCCTTTTAAACATGAGGTACTTTATGGTATAAATTGGGCAGTTCAAAAAGGGATGCTGTTGAGCGTGATGAAACACTGCAGAGTATAATGCTCACCATGGGAACCTGTATTTACTTAGAAATCCCAGGCTGTAAGACATTATATAGCCACAGAGTTGTTTTAGTAAATATTTATGATCCAAAGTTGTTTTCTGTTTGTGTATTTTTGTGAGTTCTTCAAAGAGAATTTCTCTGTGTTTATTTTCTCTTTAAAAGCAAAAAGCCTTTGTGTGTGTTTGGTTTTTATTTAAAAGGAAAAAATAGAAGAAAAATAAAACGTGTTCGAAATGCTGTTGTGCAGCAGTTTCTCCTTTGCTTTTGTTACAATGGTTGGTTTTTGTTCCATAAGCCTCTTGATACCAAATGCAGGCAGATGGGTAAGCACTGAATGAGAGTAAGAAATAGTGCTAGGGCTTTCCCGTTTGTTTTGGAGTTCCCTGCTAGGGTGGTACAGAAAACCTATGGCTTGGCAGGTCTGTACAGTGTTATTTAACACATCGTAAATGTTCTAAAGTGGCCTTCGTAAGGTCAGATATCTGCAGTCAACTCCAGGGTGATATTTCACAAACACTCTGAAAGAACCAGCCTGAAAAACAAAGGCTGTTTTTGAAAGTGCTTTAGAAGCCCCAATTAGTCATAACTGCCGATAACTGTGACGCAGGATTGCTTTTGGGGCTGGATTAACTCTGGGTAAGAGCAAGTCTCCTGGTTTTCAGATTGCCAGCTGGCTACAGCTGATAGAAATGTTGTTCATGGATCTTGAACTAAGTCCTGGTTTGGATGTTGCATTTTAAGTGGTATTTGATCATTTCTGTACTTAGTGCATGGCTGTGAGATCTGGACTCCCCGAGGCAGCGATACTGCTGTGTCCATGGCTGGCAGGCCAGCAGGATGGGGCAGTCCCTGCTGTGTGGGCACAATGCCAGCCCCAAACGTGACAGGGAAACCCTTCTGTGCATAGCCTGCTCTCACTTTCCCACTCTTAGGTTCAGGCTTCACCAATAACTGTAAACAGCTTAACTAGAAAGCCAGCAGAGTGTCAGGAAGGCTTTTAATCTCAAGTGTGAAGGCAGTCAGGCATCATGGTGTAAGAGAGTACTTAAATTTTTGCTTGTCCCAAAGATGTCATTTCTCTCCCAAATCAGGATTTGTAGTGTGAATGTCTCTTTCTTTAGATGGCCTCCGTGTGAGATACCTGACACCCCTCTGCCCCCGAAGTGTAAAGTAAGTAATTGCAATTGTCCGTGGCAGTGTGAACTTGCTGCGAGGGTCTGTATTGACACGTGTCTCTGCAGCACCCCATCTGTGGGCAGCAGGCAGAGAGTGAGTGACAATTACAGCCCAGTAACACACAACTCCAGGAGCACCACGATGCTCCTGCATTTGGGCAAAAGTGTCACGAGAGATGCTCCTTTGTGTTGCATTGGCTTCGTGTGGCCAACACTCATAACCCTTAACAGGTCTGGTGGAGCTCTCATTGCTTCCTCTTACCATGGCAAACATCTCTGCCAGCTGCTCCCGGTGTGGGGAGAAGGAGAGCACTGAGCTGAGCTTCCTCTTTACCAGGCTTGTGCTTATCCTTAAATACCTGAAATACGCTGAAGGCTTTGTTACAGTTTGATAAGTCTGCTTTATCCTGAATAGAAATAAAGGGAAAAGGATGTGGCTTCTCACTAGTTCTCAAAACATGTGTGTCCATATGGGAAAGATGAAGAAGAGGGGAGAAAATTCCCCTTTAAAATGCTTCCAAAGTTGTTCTTCCTGTGGGATATTACCTAACTGAATCCTACCATAAAGGACTGATTGGTCAGGCCATCCTTGAATTAGGTGAATATGTATAGGATCCACGTGCAGAAAATGCTGAAGTAGATAGAACTGAAAATAATCTGGGAACAAGGAGGAACTTTGGCCTCAGTGCTGCTTGTGCTGGCTTGCGAGGGATTTTCTGTCTAGATATTCATCTTGACTGGAGGCTGCCATATGCACGTGTATAGGAGCTGTGTTCCACAGAAGGATTACAAAGTATTTGTGGGCACAGGAGAACTAGTTCAGGGTCCAGCTCATTTAAGAGTTCACACCCTGTGCTCCACTGAATTGTAGGACTGGTTTGTTCCTGAACTATTCCTTTCTGGAAGTGCTATTTTTACACTTGAAAGGGAGTACTTCAGGCCTCCTGGGGAATGCAAACTGCTGATCTCATAAATCTGAAGGAGAAAAGAAACCCTAGAGTACTGGTCCTTGACCTATTTCTTCTGGCCTGGTATTACTGAACTCCTAATTTCTGTTTCTTCTGTCCTGCTGCTTCCTGACTTGCATCTGATTAGTGCTTTTTATTTTATTTTTAATTCCTTTTTTTTTTTTTTTACCCCCCCCCCCCCCCCCAAGTAAATTCTAATCTTTTTCTCTCTGCAGTTGTCAAGAACATGATGCAGCGCCTGCACTAGCCCTGTGAAGCATCTTTCTATATTCCACTGCTGTATATAAGATAGGGGTGTTGTAAAAATGCTACTGACTATCAGAGGAGTCTCTGCATCCTTTGAATGGATGTGGACTCAGAAAAACGTGTATGGGACTGATCCCTTTTGGCCTACTAATTCTTCTACCAAGAGTCTGACTTCAGTCTACAGTGAATACAATATTTAACATCTGGGTTCAGTGTAGAAACAATCTCTTACCAAACCCTTCTATTACTGCTCTGAAACTAGGAACCATTTAACAACATAATTTATCAGGAGGTCAAACATCATATGAAGCCTTTATGACTTCCAGTATTTATATCACTAAATCAATTTTTATTCTTCCCTGATTTCCTTCCGAAATTTAAGGACTTAGTAATTTACATGTTCAGCTTAAATAATCATAATGAGATCACAAACGTACATGCAAAGCCAGCTAATTTCAGAATTTCTTTATAAGGTCTCACCAACACTATCTGCTGTTATATGGAAACATACATCAAGTGCTGCAGATCTCCTGGGAATCACACTCACCAGAGTGTTTATTTAGGCAAGGCTGCACCTCTAGATACAGCCCAAAACATAAACCAGCTAAGTGAGCTGCATCAGGCTTCCCAAATGTACTTCTTTCTCACTCTCAGGAACAAGCTTGCAGCTTGGAGCCCAGCTAATAGGTATTTAAAATAAGTGTCTATACACTATTCATCAGCTCTTCAGAAGCATATACTTTTCTTCTGTATTGTAGAAAACCAAAGTTATATTATTTTGCAGTCACCCTATCTAGGGTTTGAAAACATGCAGTGGTTCAGGATCGTCTCACTGGTTTGGGCCATAGGGTAGAACTGGGAATACCACAGGTATGTCACTGCAGAAGCAAAGGCAGGGGGACACAGATGGACATGACACAGGACCTGGCACTGCTCAGAAACCTTCATTAAATGCTGTGTTCATAAAGACACTGGAAGTGTTTAGGCCCAAATCTTGTTATTTACTAATCTGATTTCATAGAGTTGGACAAACCTGAGCACAACTTGGCTTGGGTCTTTTCTTAAACTAGAGTTTCCTTCATGCTTAACAATTGGCTCGTGGTCTTTGGCCAAGAAACCAGTGTGTTCTAAAGGTTTAAATGTGCGCAATGATGTTTTTGTTGGCCCTCAGCATCTTTTACTGCTGTAAAGATCTATGCAAGGCTAGCCCAGTCTCTGAAGGGCTGTGCAGCGCTGTTGTTTTAGTGTCTTTGGTAAAAGTTGCATGTGATGAAGCTGAAGCAACACCCTTTGTGTACATATTAGTACTGGCAGGCAGCCACACCAGCCGCTCTTAGCTCACTTCCAGTCCTGAAGTTCATCACTAACATGAGAGCACTTGCCTCCACTCACAACCCCAGCACCTGTAGTGGGAATATGAAACCTGGGTTATGTTATGATGAGCTCTCAAATGAACAACACTCCATCTTCAAATCCCATCTGTGTGGAGAAGAAATGTGAATCCTCTGGCTGTCTATGTGAAACACCTCTTTAACCAGCTGTAGTGTTCCAGACTGCCATCAAGCATCACAGGATCTCACTCTTGTGAGATGGGATGTACCAAAATACAAGGAAACTATATATGGTTGATTCTTAAGATACATTTTGCAGAATTACTCTAAGGAAAAAACCCTGTGCTTCAGGGCTGCAGGACTGGTGACTCGGCCAGAGCTGCCTCTTTTCTAGGGCCTTCTGTTGCTTCTGAAAACCTTCCTATATACTCTCAGGTTTATGGCCTCCAGATTTTCTTTCTGGAGATGCTTTCTGCAGGAATTTTGCATGCTCTTTCCTAAAGAGCTGCTTCCTTCCAGGCTTCCCCACCTGCACCCCTTCTGGGTGAAGGCAGCAGTGGGACCTGACTGACAGATCCCCAGTGCAGCCCTCTGCTCTGGACAAATGGGAAACGAAAAGAGAAGTTGATAGTTCATATAGGTCTTGAAGCTAAGATGCAGTTGAAATTTTAGAGAAGATAGTAAATATTTTTTCCATAGGGACCTTTTCAGAAAAGTTGAAATTGAAACTGGGTATTTTATTTTTTTTTTGTCACTTTTCAGCAGCCTTCAGATTGGAAAACTTTCACAGAAAATTAAAGTTTGTTTTGGGTTTGTTTTTTTTTTTTTATATATATTATACTGAAAATATTTCACATCTTCTGCTGAGCCTTATGTTTTGATTTATTTTTTGCTTTTGGTTCAAATGACTTCATTTGGAACTGGAATTAGCTACCTATTCTACTGAAGCCTTATCAGATAAGCAGACTGCTATCTCCTTCCCTGGGATTGCTCACTGTTTCTTACTTGTAATTAGGCAACAATTAAAGGGGCAGTGTCAGAAGGTGTGAAATCAATCTAGTTTTGAGCTTGACAAAAGGCACGTAGGTGGCAGCAGGTATTGTAGAAGCTAATCTGAATATAAATCTACTCTTGAATGTAACTAAGTGGTATTAGAGAGCATAAATCACGTGTGTTTGATATGGAAAAGTCATTTAAATATCCTTAAGGAACATACTCTGTTGCAAAGTCTGAGCATATCCCAGATACCCACAGCACGTGGATCCGGGACGAATTGCTCTGTAGCTGAAAATATTGTGGTGGAGGCAATATTGCCAACCCAGGACATTCTCAAATTAAGACTCAGCCCTTGAAAGATCATGGGATTTCAAAGGTAGTGGAGTTTATATCTGATAACTTGTTTTCAGTTTTTAATCATTCATAATGAATGTTTTGAAGTTTTCACAAATATTTACATTTTAATTGCCTTGAAAACAACAAGAACTAAACCAGAGCCTCATGTAGTCAGTCCCATAGCTGCAGAAGCTAGGTCGTCTTAGAAAACAGGTATTGCCATAGTGACAATCCAGTTATGTGTTGGCAGCTGAATGAGCAGATTTCCTTCAAAGGACAAATTAACAAAGCCATGAAAAGTTTGAATTGGTTTTCAATTTCAATTAACTACTTTTCTGCGAGGTTTATTATTCATTTTTTTGGTCCAGTTTTGCTGGCATGAGAGGCCAGCAAATAAAAATGACCCGTCTAATTTGGGAATTCTCTAAGGCTGAAGAGCACATTTACAGAGCATATGGCAAAACACAAATTTGATTTTAAGAAGTTATTTACATTTTGATAATCTGGAATGATAGGAAATTTAAGTGGTTAATGTTGATTGAGACTTCAAAATGAAATCTACTTGATCTGATAAACATTAATGCCTAATTAAAGCAGATTTACAGAATGTATAAAATATTTCTATAGATAAACTAACACTTTTTTTTCATATTTTAAAAATCTAACAGCTTGTTGTTTTCTCTTCTAGGGGACAAGAGTCTCTGGATGAAGTGTGGAAACGCAGAACATATTCTTGCATCTCATACGAATCTCGTCGTATGGTGACACTTTCACAAGTACTGGCTCTTCAGTGAGAAACAAGTATGTTTGACTAAGGTAAGGTACCTCACTCTGAAAATAATTGTCTTTAGGTGGGTCCAAGGGCTTTTGAATTAATTCTAGAAAAGCTGTCGCTGCAATTCAGTGGTTTCCTTTTCTGCCCCCAAATTTTTTATAAGAGTGTCATGTCAAAATTTGTAATATGGAAAAGCAGCCATGACTGAATGCTTCCCACGTCTATGTATAGGCATCAGATAATGTGGTGGGTCCCCTACAAAATAAACAGAGCAAAAGCCAGTTAGGTTAACAGTGATGCCAGCTGCCGGCTTTACAGCTGTGTGCAGACCAGCATTTCACTTCAGTGTATTTTACAGTTCTCCTTTCTACTAAGGTATATCCTTGAGCTTCTAAAGGTACTTTCTGCTCCTTAGAAAATCCGTATCAGGAGAAAAGCAAGTGTTTTTAATTTTTTTCTCCTTGTCCTCAAGAAGTAAGAGCCAGCCTAGTTAACATCAACTGCTGTTGATATTGCTAGATAGAGGCGAGCAGGTCACTCCCACTCTTGTGAGGCTGCCAGGTAAATCTGTCTGTCCTGCTGTCTGAAGAATCAACTGCTTGTTTACATAGTGACAGGAAGTCATATGTAATCCAGACTCAGAAAGTAATCTTAGCTTTTGGCTGTAACACACCTTGGTTGGGACTTTCATGAACTTGTACTCCAGGCTTTAAAAGAACTTGGCAAATATAACATCAAATACACAGGACAAAACTGGTTCACCTGCAGTTAAGTAAGGCAGCTTTCAGAGAGTATCTTGGGGAGTTAGGGCACCGGTTGTCTAAATGTGAACACATGAGTCTTGCTCCGTGCGCTGTTTGATCAGTTCTGAGCTTTCCTTTCCATAAGATTTATTTCCAAGCTGTTTTCAGTTCCAATTCACACTTTTTAATGTCTCTGATTCGGAAGTTAAAAGCAAACAAGGCATTGCCTATTGTAGTAACACTGAGTCTGTTAAGCAATAGTGAGTAAAAATGCTTGGTACTTGTTTTTGCGCATGTTCTGTTAAACAAAATGAGCTGGTTTATACTATCTAAAGCCTCCTTTTAGACTTGCCTGTGTGACTTGCATACATACATCTATAAACTCCTTTTAGACATGGTCTGAACCCTGCTTGGCTCTCCAAATGTAGGAAACTTTTCTTTAAAGCTCATGTTTGTCTGACATTAGACAAGTTATATTAGAACTGCTGTGCACGTCTGGTAGGAGCCAGAAGTTATTTTGAGGCCAGGTCTAACCCTCCACGTTTACAGTGTGCTGATACGAAATGACAGCTTGGTTTGAAGTGCCCTCTAGTGGCAATTGGGACTTTGGATGAGACATCTGAAATAAAACCAGCTGGAAGAAAAGCAAGCTTCAAAGCTAGGTCACCTTCTGAGAATGACTAAGATCACTATTGGCCTGGTAATATTAATTACTGCTCTGGCAGCACAGAAAGAGGGCATAAAGAGGTTTGCTTGTCAGCATGGGCTAATGCTTGCCAGGTATTCTTCTGGTGAAGTTTGCAGATATAAGGAAATAACCTTAAAAGAAGCACCTAAAGAAATTTGTGCAACTAGTAGATCGAATCAGGGGGGGAAACTAAGTGCGAAGGTTTCCCATGGCTGTGTTCTGACTGTTACTGAGCAAGATGCCTCCACGTAAAAGCTGCAGCTGTCAGCTTCCTCAGCTGCTACTGTTCCGAAAGATACTGCTTTGATTTGCATATGAGATTTGACATCAGGCTGGGAAGGTCAAGTGGTGTGGCATGACACTGCATGGAGCAGCTCCTAAGGTCCTGCAAAGCCGCGTGGTGCTGCTGGGAGCTGTGCTGCTGGTGACCTAAAGAGCATGGTTTCCCCGGTGCCGCTCTGGAAGTCCAGCACTGAGGTGTCACAGAGTGGACTTCATTACCTGTGTGGATTTGAGAGGATTGTGGTCTTGGAACTGTTTGGTGAACATGCTTTACATGAGAAATGACACCAGTGAATTCTAATGGGCTGGGGTGGGGAGAGACCTGTTGTCCACTGTGGATGATGGTCCTAGGACTGAGTGCCAGGTTTTATCCCCTTCTGACTTCTACTGCCTTTCAAATAACTTCTCAGGGGTGCAGCTTTAAGGTGGTTACTCGTGTGGGTCCTGTGCTTCCAACTGACGCATGCATACATAGGGAAAGCATATTTAGTAGCACCAGTGAACAGTAAAAGAAAATACATTCTCACATTTAACTGAAGGGGAGTCAGGCAGCCTATTTTCCTCTAGTAAAAGCTGTCAGTACCATGAAGTGCTTACTGGGATGCTTTACAAAGCACACACCCACATGTATTATTGTGAATCCTGGACGCTTTCTAGTTTGTCAAAGGAAGCAGATGCAGAAGCTCTGACTGACCCCTGTGAACTACCTATTCCTGTAAATATATCAGCTCAGGCCTGACGTATTTACTGTGTGGGATCCTCAAAACAAGCAAAAGCGGCCTTTGTAATGCTCAGATTGAAGGAATATCAGCCTTTAATTAACTATAGAATTTTCACAATAACTCAGTAATAAGCATATGGAAATGTATGATTATACAATATTTATGATGTTTATCAGCTAAAATGAGTACTAAGAATGCTCGGGACAGGTTTTTCCAGGGTACCAAGCATTCAGCAGCAGTTTCAAGCTCCTCTTTTTATTTCATTGCACCATCTAGTGGCCACCTAAACACGAATGCTTGCTTGCCCCGGTGAGCAGACGTGGTACATCCAGCTGACCTCCTCTTCTTGGCCAAGTACCCGAAGAAATTCAGATAGACAAATAGAAATTCAAACATTGTGTTTTTCACAAAATCTTGAATGTGGGAGAGATGCATTCCGAGGCACCAAGCAGCACTGTCCTGCACCGTGCTGCATAGAACAGGAGAAAACTCTTTTAATTGCATCTGCCTGTGATGACAGCTGGGCTTTCTTGTAAGCCAGACATCTGTGAGTAGAACTGTTGTTGAATTGTAGACAGATAAGAATGAGTTTAATCCAATCACTTAGGGGTTTTGTAAGAAAAAGATGTTAGTTGTGTTACCTCACCTGCTGGACCCAAGACAGTAACACTCAATGAGAATAGACCACTTAATGACTTTCACATAAGTTAACTGTGGAAATAGAGAATATAGGGGAAGAACAGGCTAGGAAAACTTCCTTTTTTTTTGTTTTTTAAATAAAGGTTTGGCTTCATGTACATTTAATGAGGGTCTATAACTATTGTTTTTTGCTGTGACCTGTTATAAAATACCATGCTTTTCATCTAGGCATCTTCAAATGCTTTTCAAATGAAGCAGTCACTATACTTTTTGTAATTCTACTGTGTTCTATTATCTGTATGTCTGCATCTTTTTCTGCTTCTCTGGAAAAGGCAACATTGAAAATTTGATTTATCTGTTAGCTAAACCAATGACTTCTGTTGTTTATTTTTTAGGGTTGTCTGAGTAAGTTGCTGTCTTGAAGCCAGTTTGCAAGAAGCCCAAGTACTCTGCATATTACTGTGATAGCAAAGAGTGCAAAGTAGTTCTGTTATTGCAGTGTAGAATATCTCAGGGCCAGTCTGTGTATCAATTCTATGGTTACGGTGGAAACTGGATCATATAAAGGGATTTATTCCTCTCTGAGAAAACCAGAGGCCAAATTTAAGTCAGTGTGCTAATTCTTCTGTCCTTCTTTCATGCACAATGCACTGCTCTTTTCAGCACTTGCCTTTGAAGAATGATCTTTAAGGAAATGTATATATTTCAAAGGTTTCTCCAGATAAAACAGACTGTTTCCTCAAATTAACATTAATTTCATCTTTGTCGAGTTGTACAGTCACAAACTGGTGGTAATGCCCAGGATATCAGTCGGGATCACTTCATGTTCCTACCTTAGCTAACAAGCTCTCTTAATGATAAAGAGGTACATCTGACATCCCTGGCCTTTTGTGGACAGATCAAAAAAGTAGATTCTAAGAAGATGGGCTTTATTTTGAGAACAGGTATCAGTCATGGTACAGAGAAGTCTGGCTTAGCAAACTTTTTTTTTTTTTTTTCTTTTAGTAAAGCATCCTGGGAATGGGAGGAGTCTTGGGCCTTAAAACAGTGTTCTTTCCTCTACTCCTTTCTGGGAGGCGGGAAAAAATTATTTATGGCTTGGAAGATGCTATTATTACATTTGCAAAGCACACTCCGAGGTGTGTGTTGGAGCCTTAATGCAGGTAGGAGTCTTTTTTTAGATTTAAATTGCTGAGCCACCTAATTTTCTGGTCAGCTAAGTGAAGGGATACTTTCTAGTAAAAGATGAAAATTCTTCTTGTCATCTGTTCTTTCCCATGTAACAGCAGGTTTCTAGGATTGAGAAGGGGTAGCTGTGTTATTATGGAGAAAAATAGAAATTAGCAGTGCCTGGAATTACTTTCCTAAAAGGTTTTCCCTGAAAAGATAATATGAACCAAAATAAAAGTTTTTAGGGCATTGCTTAATGAATTTCCTATTTTTAAAGCAGGTAGAATAAAGTTTTGCATGAGTTTGACTTTGCTTCAAAACAGCTGATGTTTGGAGAGCTCTCATCTGGGTTTGCACTAACTGTTGGGTTAGAAATTCAAATTCATAATAAAGTATTGAAATGAAACTTTTCAAGAAATAAATGTCCAGTTCATCTGACCTACATTTTATTTTGTGGTTCACTTTTTTATTTTATGGAGACCTTCACATCTTCACTTTTATATCATCACTAAGGATATGGAATGATATTTGTCTTTTTTGTTGTTTTACTTTTATTTGAGCTTGTGGGAAAGAGAGAAGTGAGGTAGGTGTGGTCAGACCTCAGTAGCTATTGCTGCCCAACGAGCAGGTGTCCAGGCCATGGAGGTCCTGAAGGTGCCCAGAAGCAGCCACACCTGGTGGCAGGTAGGAAATAACACCCTTGGTTTGGCCTGGCCGTGTTCTGTTGAGGAAATGGAATCTCTCTTCTTTCTCTCTCTTTGAGCGCGCGTGTGTGTGTGTGTTTTGTTCTTTGTTTGTTTTGCCTTTGCTTTGATAGCAGTGGTTTGGGGATTTTTTTCAGATTCATAAAGGGCAGTTGACCATTTGTAACCTTGTGATGTTTCTGAAGGGCAACATCATCTTTCTTAGCTTCATTAGCAGGTCAGTGGTAGCACTGGTGAGGAAGTTTGGTCAAAAAAGGTGTGTCTTTGCCTCTTCATTTTTCCTGTGCTTCTGAGTCTTCTGAAGTTTGTCAAATAGTTTTCAGATTTGCCTGAGGCACCGTGTACAGAGTGCTGTATGGTGAGCAATAAAGTAAAAATACCTGCTTCACAGCCTACTTTGCTGTGAAAAAAACCAAACCACCAACATTATGTTTTACATCTGCAAGTTACATGACTGTCCCAGCTTTGCACGACATCTGGGCTCAGCTCTTCTGTCAAAGGCTCCACTCTGGATGTCTAGGTTCATTTCAGCATGAAATGTCAGGATGTCAAGCCCATATTGAATGCATTGGAACTAAAAAATAACATTTCTGTGAACCCCTGTAATGCACAAGTGGAGTTTCACACAGGATTCTACTCCAGAGTTTAACAGCTTCACATGTGGTGCCCCACAAGCAAATCCTGGTGTGTGGGTGGATGCAGCTCTGCTGGGGATGGGGCCAGGAGCCACAGAGCTTGTGACTCTGCACCCTGCAACGAGGAGCTTGTAGTGCTGTACCAGTGCTGGCAGGAGACAACATATCTCTTATCTTCTGCCCTGTGAAAACAGTGTCTCTGGATAAAATGTTCTTGCTTTTACGGTGTGTCTAAAATCAGTTGAAATAACTAATTGAATTATCCATACCAGAGAGCAGACTGTAAGGGATTTCTGACCAGGTTACATGGCTTTTCAGTCTACTCCCTTAACCACAATGGTGCAGAAACAGTCTGAGTAGTTTATAACTGCCCTGTTCCTGCTGAGTGTAACCTCTGGTGCAGGAGGACTCCTCAATGCCAGTAAGAAGCTTCTGCTATGCTGACTTGTGCTAGAAGGGGTGTTTGCCATTGGGTTTCCATGTGGTCTACTGGTATGAAAGTTCTGTTGTGTGAAGGGCCTTTATAATGTATTTAAAGCTTCTCTTGGTTGGAAAATATTTATAGGCACAAAAGCTGCAAGTGCACAGCTGAAATCAGAGTGATACTAAAACGCAACACGAGTATGATTTGCCAGAGCTGATTGATACCACTCTGGTCAAGTCAAGCTCTAACATTTTTTTTAAAGAAAATTTTAAATCTCCTCCACTATTTTGAAGTGTGTCAGTGGTTTAGCAGGGACTCCCACTTGTGTTTATGCCCAGTTTTGCCCCATCCTTTCCTAAAATATGCTTTTTCCTTTTCTTATTTTTGGATGAATTTCACCACCAATCCTCCCCAGGGCTTTCTTTTGTTGGCATTGTGGCATTAATCGTGCTTCTGCCTGATACTGCCCTGTGGGGCTCTGGCTTAGGTTTTGCCTACACACCCCTGCGAGCAACAAGAAGCCTTAAGTTTTGCCCAGGCATGTGCATGGGAAGCAGCCTATTTGGAAGACGTGAAATGGGATTAGCTCAAGCAAGTGGGTCTTGCTTGGAAGAAAGCACTGCAAGTTAGGCTGAAGATGGGCAACTAGATGTACGTGTACCACCTTGAAAAGCTGCTGGTTTAGCACTAGTCTAAACACAAATACACGGAGAGAGAGGTAAAAAAAAAAAATCAGGCATTTTTGGCATTGTAGAAGCCATGACATCTGCTGGAAGTATACAAGAGAAGTAGCTGCGAGGATGGAAAATGGCTGTCTGTAGCAGATAAGTAGTGGCTGGAGAAGTCTTATCAGAAATCCTCTAGGAAAAGCAGCCAAACACCCATAGGGCCAGGAGAAGTCTGCTCTATCAATCAAACTAACCCAAGAAAATTGTGCAGAGAAGCCAATGTTCAGTTTTGCCAGATCCCAGCTTCCTCCCCGGCTGCGTGCTGTATAGAAACGCAACTGCATACACCAGTCTGAGCAAAGCAATTTGTGCTGGGAAGAAGAGATGCTGGGTTATGCTCAGAGCCGCTCATCCACAGAAAGCCCTCAGGCCCTTATAAATCTGCCTGGCTCCATATGCAGACTTAGGCTGAGCTGGCATTTGGCTCCACTGCAGCTAGAAGCCAGCAATACTGGAAAGTTAGTTCTAGAAGTGGTAAAGTTAGCTAGCACGTAAAGAGGAAAGAAGAAAACCCACCTGGCTTTCCTGCTCCAACAAAGCTGTCAGTATAGCTGTGACCGTCTCCGAATGAGAGTGGTTTTGAGGCCATCCTCAGTGGGGAAGTTTGGGTCAGTTTACTGAGATCTGGAGAGTTCAGGGTGAAGTCTGGAATTCAAATGCTGTGAAGACACTTGGGTGTGAAATAGGGAAATTCTCAGAAATGTATTTTAGTGATGTGTTGTTTTTGGTTTTGCCAATCCAGTTGGCTAGGCAAAGCTTCTTTGCTGTGAATCAGAGCTGGTAGTTTGCTTACAGTGTTCTCTTCACTTTGGCTTTTCAGTGATGTGCTCATCCATCTGGGCTTTGGTGTGATCTTACCAAAGCTCTTGTCGGTGCTTTATAAAAATGAACAAAAAACTGGTGAGCAACTTAAGATCCTTTATATCCTCATTTAAAGCTTGGCCTGAATGCTTCAGGAAGGCTACTTGTGGAAGTAGTGCTTATTCAAAAGATGCCAGGCTGTGAGCAGAGGGCTGACTTCAGCCATGGAAACAGGCAAGTTCTGGTGGGGTCCATCAAATGTTGAATGCTGCCATCATCTGACCTCGTTTTGGAACAGGACCCAGCGTTTTCAGGAGGAACTTGACACTTGACAATTTATCTCTTATCCAACAGACAGGATTAACAGAATGACAACATCACTCATGTGTGAATGTTCCTTGACATGTAGCTTTGATATGGGTTGAGATAATGTTCAGATACAAAGACTCAATGTCAGAAAAAAAGTATTTTCACAGTAAGATAATGTGGTTGCAAAAAGATGCATTTGGACCCCCAAAATAGTATTAATGAGAGTTTCTAAGCCAGATTTCAATTTAGGAAGAGCCCACTTAACACTGCTGTTAGGAAGAGAAATGGCCAGAAATCTATGTGGCATAAATCTACCAAAGGCTTTTATTTTGCTTTTTATAGATGATCAACTCTATTTTAAGAATGAACATGCCTTTTAAACTTTTAAAATCTTTCAGCATGTGGGAGACTCGTGCTGCCTTTCTCACTGTTTCTATTTTTTATAGTTACACAGCAGTGTTGATGGCTCACAGCACCCACCAGCCATCTTCTTTCTGAACTATCACATCTGGAAAAAAATTCAGACAAGCGTTACTGTAAAATGGAGTTAGAGAGACCTCTGTCCAGTGCCTTCTGCACCCTCAGACTTTAAGGCTCTGCTGGGAATTCTGGAAAATTAGCTTAGAGTGGTTAAGCTTATTCCAGCCCCTTGTTATCCTGCTTACGTGCTTTCTCCCACATCATCACTAGGCCATTTTAGATGAATATCTGGACCCTCAAATGGTCTGCCTTCTAAATCAAGGGCCACAGAAAGAGTGTGTATTGACTAATGCAACTATCAGTGAGCTCTGGTCTGTGTTTTAACTTACACTTGAATGATCTTGTAACTTTTTGACATCTCCTAAGAATCCTGTGTCCAGTGATAAACATATCCAAAAGGTGATAGAGACTGACAGAATGTAAGGGAGCTTAATATATAACATACTGCACCTCTTTGTTGACTCTGCTCCATTATTCCTCACTCATTTGTTTTCTTGATAGGAGACACAGTATTATCACTCCAGACAGACATTTGCAGATGTTACTGAATCAAAATTAGAGCCTAAATCTTTCTGGTTTGCATCTAGTGGGAATTCTTTCTTGCAATCAAAAGCACTGAATGTTTCAAGCCCTCGAAACAAAGCCTGGAAAACGATGTAACCTGTCTTAAACCGCCCATTTCCTCTGCCGCAGCATTATCCATTATCCCTATTTTTGAGGTGCATCTCCCATTACAACTCTCCACGCTTCCGTTCAGAGGAACACTCTTAAAATCATCACCGGTACAAACTCTGGGGTATTGGCAAAGTGACAGTATAGGAACAGTCCTGGCTTTTAGGATGCCAGATACATCATCAGTGTAACAAACCCCAGTTGGCTTCATTAAAGCTATTTTTGAGAAAATAAACCGGTTTAATAGACAGCAAGTTTCTCTCTTCGTTTCTACTGTCACTGCACCTTTTTAAATGTAAAATGTGGCTTCACTGTAGAAACCCATTAAAGAGAGATAATATTTCATTCAGGTAAGTATTGCCTTTCTGCTTAAAGGGAAAACACCATTGTGAGCTTAGTAAAGAATTTAATTTGATGTATATCTGCAGGAAGTAAGCCTTACATCAAAAAGTAAGTACCAGCAGCTGGGTTCAATATGGGATTTGACACTGTTTTCTATAAGCTCTTTACCAAATGTGTGCAGTTTCTGAAATAGCCACATGCCCACCTTATTATGAGCCTTTCCTGGAAAGAGAAATACCTTTAATCTTAAATATGACATTCACATGCTTATTTTTTAAAGAATTGATTTAATATGAAGGATTTTATTTCCTGTTTTTTATTAAGATCCAGGTTCCTTGTCAAAGTACTGCCGTAAGTAACAAGCTATTGCACATCCTGTTCTTCATTAAAACAGGCAGGATATCAAAGTAAAAAACATAAGAAACATAAATGTAGAGGAATTTTAGGATTGAACTGTAATCTATACCATGCAAGTGACTTAATAAGGATCTCAAATGATAAAGGCATTCAAGTCTGGGCAACATAACCAGAACAACTTTCCCCCCCCTGCCCAACTTATGATCTAAACTACAATTTTTTTCCTGTACTATTAAAACCATCATGTTCTTGAATTAATATTTATGTTAATTTATGAAGACGCTTGGAAGAGATACACAATAATTAATTCCGGCTAGTGCAGTTACTCTCCTTAAATTCTTGTTTTTCATGATATTAGTCTTTTCTAGTCTCTATGGATGAATGCAATTCTTTTTATGAGTACCTTGTTGCTTTAAGGAATTAATGTTGACCATTCTAATATTATTTATGTTCCATTTCAGCAAATGTTTTGTTTGTTCAATTTGCCCTTGTGAGTTTCCATGTAAAACAAACTTGAGCAGCCTGGGAATCGATATACACTTAGCTAGTCAGGACAGGCAATAATAGACAAAAGTGATTTTTATTTGACCAATTGCACCTAATTAATAAACTTATGCTGAGTATGATTATTATGGATGTGAAATATGAAATATCCACAGGGAAATTGAGAACGTGGGTATGTCTGCAGATAAGGATACATTGGGTTTAATCTAGGCATCGTGGCTACCTGGAGCGGTGTAGGAATGGCAGAACAGGCCATCGTGTAAACTAGCGACTAGAGAATATCTCCAGCAGCTCTGGTGGGCTTGAATTAGGTATTTTGACTGCCTTGTCACTAATGCTGTTAGTTATTTCAGCTGGCTGAAGCTGGTGTGAACATAGCTAGCAGAGTTGCATGCTTATTTGGAAGTGTGGCACAGAATACAAAGGAAACTGAATTTGTCCATGTACATATTCTTTGCTATCTATTTCTGTATTGATTAACAACAGATCAAGTTCAATTTCCACAAATTTAATAGAGAAAATACACAGAGGTAAAACAAGGTGGTGTTGGAACAACTTTATTCTTTGTAAATGTACGTGTGAGGAGGCAATGGGCTGAACCAAACAGGAGTCAGTAGACTTTTGGATCCACAAACCTATAAGAGATAAGGAATTTGCTTCTGGCACAGGTATGTGATGGGCCCAGGAGGTTTCATTGTATCATGTAGCTGGAGCTTAGTGTTGCTTATAAATCACCCTTGCATCTGAGGCAGCTGGCACAATAGGAAGGCAAATACTTCATGAAGTGGTTTTTATGTAAAAAAATACACAGAAGGTAAAGGACACAAAGGACAGACCAGAGAGGAGCGAACTTTACCATTGGACAGGTTCTGACTTTATTCCGTACGTATAAAATCAGCCACTCTCCATCTGCATTGAGACAGGTGTGAGCACTGGAAATGTGCGTAGAGCATCCATGTCAAGCCAACACTCCCAGGGAGACACAGGCTAGCGAAGGCTTAATCCTCTCTAATCCCTGATTGAAAAATTACACAGATACCACAAACTTTGAAGAAAGAATATATTAAAAGAAGCCTTGGAAGGGAAAAAAAATACAATTCCCAAGCTTGAAAATCTGCAGGGGCAATGGGATGTCTTCAGCAAATCTTTCCAGCAACACTCATCTGGTTTGCTCCATTTGCCCTTCTTTGCCAGAGCTGCTCTTCCCAAAATGCAGTGAAATGACCCTCAAGGATTGGGTAATGCAACCTTCTGAGCAAAACCACTGTTCCTTCTTTTTCTGTCCGTACTGGGAGGGGTTGTCTTTACAGCCTGCAAGCTGAGGGCAAGTAGCACTCCAATCAGTGGGGTATCAGAATGTGAGGAGAGCTGGGGGGGGGGCGGAACAGCTGGGAATCGAGCAGTGGTGAACAACGGGAGCTCCCTTCATTGTGAAGCAGAAGGGCTGGGTGCCAGGCCTGGCTTGGTTGAGGGGCTGGGATCTATGAAAGAGAAGGTGTGTCAGGTACTGGGAGGATGGCAGCAAGGTAAGATGGAGGGTCAGTGCCAAATGACTTCCCTTGTGTCACCAGTTCTAATAATTGCACATGCAGGTCACTGCTTTGTTGTGCGTTGGCAACAGGAAATTGTAAGTGGGAATGTCAACGTGCAATCGTAGAATAGTTTTAGCTGGAAGAGACCTTCAGGATTATCAAGTCCAACCTCATTCCTAGCCATATCAAAACCCACTAAACAATATCCCTAAGCACAATATCTAACTGTCTTTTAAACACTTCCAGGGATGGTGACTCCACCACCTCCATGGGCAGCCCATTCCAATGCCTGGCAACCCTTTCTGGAAAGAAATGCTTCCTAATATCCAGCCTGAACCTCCCCTGCTTCAACTTCAGGCCATTTCCTCTTGTTCTGTTGCTTGTCACCTGGGAGAACAGACCAACTCCCGCCTTGCTACAACCTCCTTCAGGTAGTTGTAGAGGGCAATAAGATTTCCCCTCAGCCTTCTTTTCTTGGGGCTAAACAGCCCCAGATCCCTCAGCCTTTCCTCATAAGAGACACGTTCCTAACCCTTTACTAGCTTTGTAGCCCTCCTGCTGCCTGTGCCTTGTCTTCATCCTCTCTCTACATATAGATCAAATTCAAGTGAAGGGAAGGAGACCAAAACAGGGCTGGAACATGGGCAGAGCAGCAAGGTGCTACATGCTTGACATTCCTCCAGTTTAGGGGTCCTGGAAGTGTTCAGGCTTTTACATAAAGCGTTTTCCAAGATTGGGCCTAAGCTCTGCTGCAGGTAATGTCGTGAGTTGCCTCTGGCTCCATTTTCTTAATCATGTGCTTTCTGGGATCTTTGCATACGGTGGAAATGCACCAAGTAGAAGAGGTAGTAAAGGAGAAGTTGTCTTTGCTCACTGTCATAATCACCTGATACAGATCAAAAGTTATATTACTATCTATAGGAAGGGCTTCTTATCTAGAGATGCAATTGGCTTTGGATGAGAGGGTGGTTGGGATATTAACTGAGCTGAAAAATGCAGCAGAGCTCCTCTACACAGGTCAAATACAAATTCTACCTATGGATATACACGTGCCGCTCCTATTGCGAGGACTGGGAAATGTGTATATTAAAGGGGAATGAGCAGATGCCAAGGGAAACACCAACTGTCGGGGCTCCAGTTTTTAAGATATTAGACTCTTTGAAAAGTGCAAAACGCAACCCTGAGAATATCGAGTTCTGATCTATTTCTACTACCCACATGGGAAAATAAACAAAACACCTTTGAATTGTTTTTCTTAGATCATTTTGCCCATCTGCAGTTTTTTATACACTAACAATATTGTACGGCTTTCATAAAGCCCTAAAATAGGTCAGATTTTGCAACCAGAAGATGCTCACCAGTGTTCTGCTTACAGTCTTGTAGCAGCAACTGTAGACAATGTATAAAAACATGGCATGTGTAAATTTGCCATCTCATTGCTTTTGCTGCTCTGGCTCTATTGTCAGTAATAATACCACAGCAAGGACGGCTGGAGGCAAGCCAAACATTTATTTGGTCTTTAGACTTTGATAGTATGTTGGCAGCTGTGTGATCTTTGTTAAATTCAAAAATGCAAAGTGTAGCTTGTTTGTAAGAATCAGATGAGACTGTTGAGACAGATGCTTTTTGGAGCGATACCCAGCGGGCTGTGACACACATGTAAATGGGGCTGCTCGACCACTTGCCCATGTATATTGAGATTTGCCTGGTCTCTGGAGCTATTTAATTAAGTTGGGATTCAGTGTTACACAAATGAAACATTGTGAGCTTGGACAATGGAAATATGCCCTTCCACATGCCTGCTAGCTAGGAAGCCCCTCTCCTGGAGGCGGAGAGCACCCTAGATAAACATTTCTCCTAACTGGGACTCTCATAATGGTAATCCTCTAAGAGAACATGGGTATATTACTGTTTGCCAACTAAGTTCACTCTCTCCAGGTTTTATGTGCTATGTCCATAATTAATCTCTTGCCAGCAAGCCCAGGGTTGGTATCAGCTATGGTTCATAGTGTCTCTGTAAAAAAAGTGGTGAAAATGCTGCTCCTTTCCTTTTTCAGTTGCTGGTGTGGCCAGGATAAGCAAGGGGTTTTGTAAACATGAGCATTCTGTAATGTCAATATTATATAAGTGACTAATATCCCTACTTATGTGGCTGAGGATGTGCTTTCTTTCACCATCAACAGGACTGGAAAATGTTTCTTAATGTTGTCTTCAAGGGTTTTTTTAATGGTGCAGAAAAAAAGGGGTGAGAATGATAAATGATGGAGTGCAGGAGTGTGGGTGCCTGGTGTGGGTTAGGCCCAGCTGTGCACTCAGCACCAGGCAGCTGCTCACTCCTTCCTCCTCCTCCTCCGTGGTGGGATGGGAAGGAGAATTGCAAGAAAGAGGTAAAAACTTGTGGGTTGAGGTAAGGACGGTTTAATAGTACAGTGCAAGGAGAGAAGAAATAATAATAACAATAATACTAATAAAAGAAAAGTGACTGATACACATTGCAATTGCTTACTGGAACCCAATGCTCAACCTGTTCCAGAGCATGATCCCTCCTCCCCTTGGGCAGCTCCCCCACTATCTACCAAGCATGATGTCACAAGGTAGTAAATATTGCCTTGGCTACTCTGGGTCAGCTGTCCTGGCTGCGTCCCCTTCCAGTGTCTTGTGAAACGAACTCTGTCCCAGCCAAACCTGGGACAGTGGACCAGGTCCTGTTCCTGTTTGAAATCTGTTTTTTTCCAGAACTTCTGCTAACAGGGGCAGGCAGGGGAGAGGGGTAGATTTTTGCCACTCACCTAGGCAGTGGACCAGCCAGCAGCAAACAGCTCCAGCTCCTGCCAGAATTTAGTAGAAAGTTATAATAGTTCTCTTCAATATTCTTGCTACCCAAATGCAAATGAGAAGAAACTGTACCAAAGTACCTCCCCTCCTCTTCCATCAAGCACTTGCAGCCAGTTGGATGTGCTAATAGCCAGAATCACACAATCAAGCAGGTAAGCCGACTGACAGAATCAGACTGTCATGCAACTGCTTAGCATTTATTTGTTGTTCTTAGTCTATAGATGTAACTTTATTGCTATAGTAATTTTGGAGATTGAAGTCAAACTGAAATATGATTAATTGCACTGGTGGTTACTTGCTGTGACCGGAGTGCAACCTAGAAAAGAGTTCAAATGCAACCAGCTGTGTAATGAACTGCATCAACTAAGGAGTCGTCCATGGAGCAAATGAAACTACGCAAGCAAAATTAGCTCCACCAATCACAGCCAGAATGCTGAATATTAAGAGGACCAGAATACTTTTGAAATGAGAACGACCAAAATAAAACAAACAAAAAGAACTTAGCCAGGAAACCACTTATCTTTTGGGTCTTGTTAGTCCCCATGAGACTCCCAGAGTCACAATTCCTTCTTTGAAATAATGAAGTGGCCCAGAGCCACTATCTTGCAGAGCTGCAAGGTCAACTATAAAAAGCTGCAGGTTGCTGAACTCAGCAGCTATTTTTGTTATTGAGGTTGGTCTCTACATGCCAACATGTTCAAGCTGAAATGTAACTTGCCCAGGAAATTAGTTAGTGTGCACACAAATACAAGATTATAATTACAGCTACAGAATGCTGTTCACTGGAGAACTGAGCTTGGATCGGAAAGCTAGTCCTTTTCTTTGCCCATTTTATTTGGAAAGAGAAGCAAGAATGAAAGCTGCCAATATTTTGATGTCAGCATCCTTTGTTTTTTCTGGCTATCTGAGACCTCTTTGATCCTCATGCTGCCAGAAATGTTTGCTCTGGCTGTGCTCCTTCTTTCTAGCAGATCAACTATTTTGCCACAGGTTGTGAGAACCAAGGTCTTTCATTTGATGACCTTTAGAGTGTATGTGCCGCAGGCACATACAGACCTCTCTGTGTTTTTAAATGTGTAAATTAACTTGTAAACCACGACAATAGGTGGCACATGCAGAAGCTGAATGCAGGTCCTTTGCCTTTCCTCAGTGATGAGAGTATGCAGCACTGCAAATCTTATTGGATGTGTAATGTTAATTAAATCCAGTGACCAGGGTACGTTGGCACAGAGTGTCTTTTCAGATAGCAGTTACAGCGCTGAAATACCTAATTCATGGAACTGTCCTGCTGTTGTCTTTGGAACTTGTTGGATGAATGTGAATAAGATTCCAGCTATAAATAGCTCTGATTAGTTACTAAGCTATAACCAGGCAAAAGCAAACCTATGCTTTGTGTTTCGTGTTGTATTTGTGCACTTTGTAGACCTCTCATGTCTTACAATAACTTTTTGAGCTGGGACAGAATGAAAAACTTCCCACAAAGCAGAGGGCTCATATTGGTTAGTCTAGTTATTCTTGGTACTAGAAGCTTCAGCTATAATCTTCTAGGAGACAAATCATATTTTATAGTATACAAGAAGAATGTATTAATTTTTCATATTTGTCTAATTTTTCTTGTCTGACCATCTGTATATATAAAGTATTAGTGAGATTAATCTTGTGATAGTTGAAATCCAGTTGGATGTTTTTAGTTGAAACACATATAAATAACTGAACTAGTATCACACCATAATCCAAAGCACTGATTCACATTACAGTCATATATCAGAATCTTTTTTCTTTTATCAGAGATGTTTTATAACATTTAATGACTACAGCAATGTAGGTGGTAGGTTGAAATTGCACATTGTGCTAAGGGTACTGCTGATGTAGGAAATTGCTTTTTTGTATCCACAGATCAGAATACCAAATCATTTAAGAATTGGTGCATATCCAAAACACATCTGTTGACCCAGATTCTGTTCTCTGATAACAAGACCGAAGTGATTGTTTTTCCGAGAACCCAATAGATTTTTATTTACGTTGGTGGAAGTGCCAATAAGTGTTTGTTGTGGGATTTGTAGGATACCGCTTTTCTTAAAGAATGTGTTCGTGAAACTCGCCTTTGTGTTATCTCCGCTTAGCTTTCTGATTCAGGGAAATATTACACTAAGAATTTAATAACAATGTGAGCGTTCTAGCGGCAAGAAAGGGGGAAAACGTGTTCCAGACAACCGCCCACAATACGTAATGTTTCCTGTGCTGCAAAAGTGACGTAAATATCCTGAACCGGATGCTTATGCTTTTTCAGAAATACAGGTTATTTTATGCTTGCACAGAAAATGAAATGGGAGACCTTGATCTTACCACCTAAATCCTCTGATGTATGTTTTGTTCTGTGTAATAGTGTTTCTAGGGATCGGGTTCCACCCACATTCATTATTTTCCCTTAAGTCAAGAGTCCCTTCTGTTGATCCTTCTGCTCTCTCCTTGACTGAGTGAACTACCAGAACTGTGTTCTGGTAGAATTAGTCCTGGCCTGGAGTATCCATACCGTGACCTGCAAAGAGTGAGCTGGCACTCAGTCATAGCATCTTTCCCATGTGGAGACATATTTCTGTCTCACTGTTCTTTGTAGAAAAGTGTAAGCTCTGTATAATGAGGATACCAGATGTTTGCCTTTAGACAGAACTTACATTATCATGGCTTCCTAGCTGCCAGGAAGGTCTGGACTCCAGCAGTGGGTTATTTCCTTACTGAGAGAGAACAGAGTAGACATATGCATGAGCTAGTTCATCCTGGTCTGTATGTATTCATAATAATCTACGCTTCTGTAGATATAAAATACTCCAGAGCAAAACAAGTAGAGGTTACAACTCTCAGGGCTGAAGAAAACACACGTGCTTCAGGGTCCAGCTGCTTAGTTTCTCATTGTAAACTACACCAGGCACTGAGATTTAGATCGACTCCTCCAAGAAATCGGTCAAAGTAGTATTTATAGGCAAACCTGCAGCATGGACCCAAGAGGAAGGAAATTTGAATTGCATCATGTGTCCTTGCTCCACTTATGGGAGGGTGTGTGTTAGCTGGTGTTATTAGAGGACCTGAGCAGACAGTGTTGCTTTTGGGGTGGCCTTATGCTCCCCTCCTGGCTCTGGCCCCTCTGACTTGCTGGAGATGCATATCCACCAAGGGCTCTCCTGTGCAGTGAGAAGCACTGGAAGCTTTCTCTCTCTCCCCTCTGCTGACACAGACAGAGCCCAGCTGCCCGTTCGTGTTGTCCCTCTAACGTCTTTCCCCACAGAGGTGCAGAAAAGGACTAGCAAAGAAATCAGGGCTCTGGTGTATGTGTATAATGTGTATGTCCTTACAGCTGATATGGATATATGCAAATATAGAGCATTCTTTTGTATATGTGATCATCCTTCCTGTCTCCACCTAGAGTATATCTTCATCTGTAGATAGTGTTGGGTTAATTTTTTGATAACTTACTTGGTTCTTTATTTCATGGTTATTTTCTGGGTTCTGTCACTTTGTACAGTTGAAACGACAATTTATGGCACATTTGTTGAATAACTTATAACAAATGAGACTTCTTCCAAGAACTGAAACCCTGCCATTTTTCAGATTAAATTTTTCCAAGAGGCTTTTGGGCCCAATGTTGTGCTAATGCAACTAATATGGCTTCTGCAGTGGTGCTGGCTTGGGTCCAGTCCAGCTCTGAGCATGGGCAGAGCTGGCTGGCAGCTGTCAGTACCCATCTGTGGAGGCATAACCAATAACATTCATTGTATTCATAAAGACCCCTTGCTAGCAAACACATTCTGCCTTCTGAAACAATAGTTCTTCCAACTAATTAAAAACAACATTACCGCAACAATATTACATACTCATGAAGTAAACAAACCATAAAACGATCAGCAAACACAGCAGTATTTATTTAGAAGTGTATCTGCTGGAGCACAGAGTAGAAAATGAGCTTGATTTTGGGCTGGAGAGTATTGTGTACTCCTGGGATCACCACCCAAAAGCTGGGGCCACTTGCTGATCCTGGCATGGTGGCAGAGCTGCAGAGCAGCAGGTGGCAGATGAGTGAAAAATCCCATCTGGCAGGAACTGTGAGGAAGGTGGTACCACGAGCTTTAGACTCCAGCAGGTTCATCAGAGTATCCATTTAACAGGCAGCAATTACAAGAACATAAATCTTGGTGAATACGATCACTGTTACAGCAGGCTCTGATCTAGCTTGTCTCCAAGTCCCTTGTAACTTAGAAGTGACAGGGGCTGAGCAGTAACAGCACAAGATGGAAGCTGCAGCTGCTGGGAGCTGAAGTCAGAGGACATATTGCCAAAGGCCAGGACTAACTGTTCAGCAGGCCAATGTGAGAGAACAAACGTTTTTCTCTGACTTTCTCATGCCAAGGAAGAACTAAAAATGTGTTTCCCCTATTATTTTGTCATAAAATGACCTCTGAAAAGCTGCAAAGCTGAAAACTATTCCCATGCCTTCTTTGGAATGGGACCTTGTTTGGAAAGGGCATGATCTATACCAAGAAGTACAAATTTATTCTCACTGTCTAAAGAAGTCCACTTGGACTGCTTCAATCCGAAGGAGGAGTGAATTACCTTGTCAGAATGATCTCAGTCCAGTAACATTCCTGTCTCCTCTGGGACGAGGACAAGGCAGCCCTGTCCTACCCAACTAGCATTTACATGCCAATAATTGAATAAGCAGAGAATGCAAAGCACATTTCCTGCTGAAAACTTGTTTTGCAGGTTTTTTGACACATCACTTCGTATTTTTTTCTTCTTGCTATCATCAGTTATTATTTGGAGTGGTACAGTTGTTAATATCCTGGTCTTCTAAAGTGGAGAAGAGAAGTCAAGTCCTAAATCCATAATTGCAGGCTACTGGTTATTTGGTTAGTTTTTCAAATTTGCTTCTTAAAAAAAAACCTTATGGTTGTGTTCTTGAATGAAATGTTTTACTCAAATCATAAATTAAGTACTGCAAAAATTTCTGTACTATGAATATGTGACTCTTATACTATTTAGGCAGAAAAAGATACATGCTTTGTCTGTTAATCTTGTCTCTTGCTGTGTGTCTTCAACACGGTTGTCTATAAGAAACTGTATATTTGCTGTACTGTAAAGACAACAACGATTGTGTTCACTTGGATGCAAATAGGTAAGTCCTTATCGGCCTGGGTTTCTCTGTGTTGTTGTATCAGTGTATCTGAGGACTGATCAGTAGCAGAAAAAGAAATGAAATCTATACTTTTCCTATTGGTTTGAATAGCTACTCTTTTTTTAATGTCAGGCACTGCTGGAGTTACTCTCACCATCACCAGATTCTAATAGATTTTCACCTTAAGACTAATTTAGATACTGACTTAAACACTCTTTCCAGAGGAAAATGCATCTTCCTGTGCTGATAGGCTATTGATGCCTAGGTAGTATTAAATGCCTTGGTCCAAATGACACAGTAAGGCAGGTCATCAGAATCAAGTCCTCATTACCCAAGTGTGTGTACAGTAACATCCTCAGTAAGACAGTGCTTAGAAGAAAGAGTAATGTCTTTTGTTAAATGGACTCATATAGTTGCAAGATATAGGCAAATCTTTGGATATGTGAAAACTTGTAAAGTCCTGACCTTGAGAAAACCTTGCATTCCCCAAAACTGGTACATTACTGCTCCTCACCAGCCTTGCCTCGAGTCCCTTCACCACTGTCACAGTCTGCAAGGCAGAATTTAGGAGTAGGTGGTGTTCTACCCCTAATTGTGATGTCCACAATTTACATTAGTGTTGAATTAATGCAAGCAATTACCAACAGAGGGTGTTAAAAGTATACTTGTTAATAATAGAATATAATGCACTATTTATTTTGCTCATCTGAAAATTCTCTTCACAAGTTGAGTTCCCTTTTGGCTGAATTTGCTGTAGCAGTGTCTGGTTCTTAATGGCACAGCTTTAGTGGTAACTGCAATTTGCACAGGAACAATGAACTCTCTGTCACAATGAAGTATTTTGATTAGATGAGCTCGGTTGAAAATGAAAATAAATTCTTCCAACTCAGGAAAGGTATCATCTGAGTTATGGCTGGGTCAGGTCAGAGCTGAGTGTATATTCCAAGTAATTCCTCTGTGGAATTATTACCATCACCATAATAATATCTCAATGGAATAAAAATGGAGATATTTGTCCTGATAGCCTTTCACTTTTTATTTGGAAAATCGTTATAGTTACATTATCTCAAGGTTCAGAGAGGAAAGGTAACACCTGCTTCAGGAATCTACTGAAAAGATATTTCAAGGGGAAAAGTGTTAAACTAGAAATTAGTGTTCTGGTTTTAAGAGCTATCTGTTTTCCTTTGTAACAAAACTCAGTCTTGAGTTGCATAAAGCTTCAAGTTAATCACAACTGGTCTCTCTGTCTGAGGCAAGAACCATCATATCCAGCACACTTTGCACTGCTACACCTTGTCTACCCTCAGGAAAGTCCATGTTGGGTGAAGTGAGCTTTTAATGTGATGACATGTTAGCTCTAATGAGACAGTCTGGCATTGTTTGTTCTTGATAGTTTCTTTTCTTCACCATGTCACTCTGAAAGGTAGAGATCCATTAACTGTTTGTTGGTTTTCTAGCTGCTATCTAGTGATACATATGTGAGTCTTTGTTATGAACTTTATCTTTGCATCTCTGCCTAAAATTCCATTTCAAGAAAGTCTCCTGTCATTTTATATCCCCTCTTTTCCTTCAGCCCCAGGAAAAATGTGCTAAACCAGCACTTACCTCCACCATGGGCTTATCAGCTTGGTGTTGGATGCATTCCTTGATTGACAGTGTCTATTTATGTGTAAGGTGTGGAAAACTGTCTAGGGTCCTTCAAAATAATATTTTACTCAGTCATAACTATTTTTATTTTTTAATGTAATGTAGCAGTGGTATTCAAGCCACACTTCCATTTTAAAGAAATAATTCTTCTCATGTCTCCAATGTGTGTGAGTTTCTTTTGGAGATGTTCTACTTCTCATACCACCGATTTAATATAGAATTACTTTTCTGTGGACTAAGAAAATATTTTTAGATTTCCATGCTTGCATTTCTGCTTGCCCTAGTTTTCTTTGAACATGAAGAAGTTAATCCTCCCCTGAAAGAATCAGATGCATTACCTTGTGGAGAGAAAGCTGGTTTTAATATTACTTCCCTGCTCTCCAGAGTAATAGTTCCAGTTTTGTTAGTACTGCTATTTTAGGAGAGAGAGGGGAATGCAGATCTGGGGAGTTAATGCTCTTTTTCATTGAAAGCCAGAGGAAATAGGGATGTTTGATATATGTTAATAGACTTTTGTTCTGAAATTCTTGCATCTCTCCCTTTCAACAAACAAACAAAAAAGATTTGTCCCAAAGAAGTTCTTAAATGCCTGCAACATCTTGGTACCACAGTGAACTTCTTCACTGCAGATTTAGGCAGCGCTAATGACATGATGTTCTGCACCAAAGGTTTACATCTGGGAACTGGGAAAAATGCATTTTCTTGCAGAGAAAGAAGATCTCTATTAGCTCTGCTGACAAACTGTGGGAAGGCAAATGAGTCGTAAGACTCTATTAATTTGATTTTAATCTTTACTTTATAAACCTGAGATTCTGGATGTTAGGACACAACCACTTTAATTAAATGGCTTGTTCTTCTTTACTTTTTTTTTTTTTTTTGGCAAGAGCTTTGCATAGTTAATAAGGACAGGATTACCCTACCTGTACATAACTGATTTGTGTAACTTCCAGGTTGTTGTACCAGATGCCGTTGTCCGCCGTGAATCATCTACAAATACACAGGTTTTAAGCACCATTGAAGCCAACGGGCACTTGTGCTGATTGGCAGACCAAATAAAAACTAAATATAACATTATCTGTATATATTTTCATCTCCTAAAAAATGAAAATCCTTGGGATTAACTTTCTTTGCACTTTGTTAGCCAACAGTGTCATGCTGCTTTCACACAAATGCTTGGAACCTACCGGGTTTTTTCTGGTGGTTTGGTTTGGTTTGGTTTGTTGGTTGGTTGGTTGGTTGGTTCCTCCCCCCTGCCCCCCTTCTTTTTCTGGAAGACCAGCAGCGTTTGCATCTCTGCCTGGCTAGGTAGCTTCCTGCAAGTAACTTCAAACATCAGAAGCCAGTTTGAGCTTCTTTCCTATGCTGGTAGGCAATGCTTCTCAGTTTCTCAGCAGTCTGCCGTTAATTAACCCAAGTTATTGGTAGCATATGTTGACTGGGTAGATGGTTTATTTTCTTTAGCACAAATGGTGGCAAAGAAATCAACAAGTCTTACATCGTATGATAACTTTTCTAGTTTGTTTTCTTTGGTTCTTTTTTTGCAGTGGAACTTCTCACATAAGCCTGCACGTGTGCGTTGGCGTCGGCCTTCTGCAAACGGAAATAATACGCATGAAATTGTAATTGTTGCCAGCATCCAATAAAGCCGCGCCTAGTCAGGGCAGTGGGATCAATTATTTTTCTAGGAGGCTGTGTATGTGGTGCTGTTAATTTTTACAAATGAATTACAGGAAGAAAAAGAGAAGGAAGTGTATCTGACAGATCAATATCGATGAAAGAATTTATTTTGCCTAGTAATTGTTGACTGTTCATTGGCAAGGAGGAGAGGATGCATTTTTATTGTTACTGGTGCTCACCCTGGAGGCTGAGTCAGAGGGGTTTGTCTTGTGCTCCTGTGTGAAACTGCTTTTGCATTGTCTCCTGAAGAAATTCCTGAAGTCTATGTGGACTAAAGTATGGAGAGAGACTGATTTTTTTTTGTTATTTTTGTGCTTACTCATACCTTTTCAAAGCAGTTATGCTGCTGTCTCACCAAGTCCAGTGCGTAGCTGGTAGGACCCAAACCCAGAGGTTTTACGCAGATGAATTAAACAAGTATGCATCCATTAATTTCTTAAATGAAGAGCTACAATCTTGTATTCTAATGGGGACTGGTTATTTGTTACAAATCTGCATTTTAAAATGCAGACCAGTACTTTCCAAACAAACAGCTTTTTTTTAGCTTCCTGGCAGATAAATGTTGCAACAGTTTTGTAAAAATGGTCCTTAAATAATAAAGCATAAATTCGTCTGAATCCTTGCTCACTGTCCCACACTGCGGTTGAGTTTTTTTCTCCTCTTTTTTCCCCATCTGAACACAGCAGTAGCACAGCTGGAGTGACATTTCCAGATGACCCTTTTGAAAAACCGCCATAAAATAGCACGAGTGAGTCCCTGAGCCTCTGCCCCGGGCAGACTGCACCTAGGCTGCAGGAAGAGTGTCTGAAAAGCCCCACGTCCCTTTGGGGAAAGATCCTCTCGCTGCCGTGCACAGATAATGACCCAAGGAACCAGGCGGCTGGTCCACAGCCTCTCGGTACAGAGCAGCCCAGGATTGCAGAAGCACAGAAATAGTTTAAAGTCATTGAGGCGTAGCACTTTCCCTAGGAAATCTTGAGCTTTTCTTCAGAGTGATTCAAATTGACTGCCGGCACTAAACGGCTTCGAGAGGCATCCCAGCTACCTTTGCACTTCATTTATTCTGGCACAACTAAACAGAGCCTTTCTTCTCCTTTGTTAAGACATGAGAGCTTGAGAGCTTTGCACTCATCCATGAGATCACATACTAGGTCTCAGTTTCAGACCTCAGTAGTAGCAGCTGGTGGAATAAAAGGATTCCTTGAAACAGCACCAGGTCCATGTGGTTGTGTGTGCACAGAGGGAAGCGAAGGCTTTCGGGTAAGCCCTGTGATCTTGGGCCTCTGCCCATCCAGGCTGCAGCACCTCTGGGAGCGTATTGTGGTTTCCTGCCTCTCTGCACCTCAGTTTCTTTCCAAAAGAAATCGAAGCATACCAAGAGATGTTGGGCTCTTGTCTGTGTCCTGGGGTGGGGCTAAGCTGCACACCAGTATGGTGGGCTGTACACTGAGCAGCTCTACTCTGCTCCTTGACTAGAAACTCCTGGACTATCTTGTTGCTGTGCTGTCCTGATCTGACTTCTGGGGTCTTTGCCTGCAACACCTAATGCTGGGTACCCTTACTTAGAGATACTACAATACGCTCAAGAAATAAAACCTGTGTTTTCTGTTGCTTACCACACTCACTATGCTGGTTAAATTATGTTTCCAAGCCCAAAGCTTTCTCAGCACGACAGGGTAGGTGCTCCAGGCCGTGTGTCCACCCCTGGCTGCTGAGGTGTTCTTGAAAGTGTGATGCCTTCACTGTGCAGAGCATCATCATGTACCAGCTCCAGATGTATGCAAACTAGAATTAACCAAATTGCACTCCACAATCACTATGATTGTTACAACAGGGATATATACAAGCAATGAAGCTGCTGAGCTCTTCCTGGGCACGGCTACACGTGTAACCAACCCAAGCGATATTAAAGCTGGCTGACATGTGTCTTGGCGACTGTGAACCTGCTTGTCCCCGTCCACCCTGTATTTATTTTGTTCTTGATGTGACTTGGTGCAAGGTGGGTGCTGAAGGTGTACCTTGGTTTTAAGCAAGAGCAGGCGTGAAGGTCCCAGGTGGTGCTGAGTTGTCCCTTAGAGCTAGTCACACGCAGTCTGTCCCAGCAGTTCTGTGTGGTGCCGGTTGCTGTTTGTGTGTTTTTCTCCAGGTGGTGACACAGAAGCCCTTGTGAGTTGTCATTGTCCCTTAAGGTTCCTGGCTGAGATTGAGGTCTGCATGTTCTTGTCTGTGGTGCTGGGCATTTGGGGAGGAGGAGAAAGCAGTTGCAGAAACAGGATAGTTGACTGAGCTTGGTTTTCTAGTTCATGCTTTCTGTCCCACTTTAAAACAGGAGTTTGATGGTTCAGTAGTGTTTCAATAATGGAGAATAGTGGTTTGCTTGTTTGGATTTTTGATTAAAAAAAAAATCATACTTATATAGCTATTTTAAAGTGAGAGGAATGGGGCAGGGAAATGCTTTTAGTAACTGAAACACACCACTTAGATTCTGCATTCTCGTGAACAGAGATTGCAGGTGTATAAAACCTGAAGAGATGGGGATTCATTCAGTCTGTGGATGCAGGAGGACTCATGCTGTACTTCACTTCCAAGTTCTGTCTGACTGAACAAATGAAGGGATTTTGTAATAGGTCAGTCAGATTATCACATAACAGTTTAGAGTTTGATAATTTGTTCAAATGTCCCTTATTTTTCTGTTGAAATTGAGATATATTTTCACATTGGGTGCTTTAAATATGAAAAACTCCCACACTTTTTACATTGGGTTTTTTTCTCTATAAAGCTTGTTTCTTAGAATGCAAATTTGAGTATGTTGCCAAAGTTACACAGGATTCATCAGTGCTTTGAATCTCCATCTATTTCTGCTATAAGCGTTGAGGCTGGGATAAAGCCTTGATGGTAACTTTGGCGTTTCCAAACACACCGCCTCTAACAGAACAGGTGACAAGAAATTGCACTTCTTTCACAGTATTTGTTACCAGATTTAAAGCACGCTACAATACTGATGACATGCATGTTGTGAATCTTCACTTTAGATAAAACCTTTTAGCCCTTACTTAAATGATCAAAATAGTTCAGCTGTCTAGGGTGAGGCCAGACATGTGTTTCTGCAGTGTGTCTGCCCCAGCCTGGAGGGCTCATCTATTTGAGGAATGTAGGATCATAGAATAATTTTGATTGAAAGGCAGCTCAGGAGGTCATCTAGACGTACCTCCTGCTCCAAGCAGGGTCAGCTATGAATTTTGGTCAGTTGAGTCAAGACTACACCATTTTAGCCAGAGTGGAGGTTTAAAACATGCACATCATCCACAACAGCCCTTCCAAATCAGCAGGTATAGAGACCCTTTACTGGGGGCTAGCAGCTTTTGTGAAGCTGAAGGGGCTCACTGCCTGAGAGGAAAGCAAAGGACAGTCATCTAACAGGGTATTTATTGCAGTGCTGATAATGGTGTCTTAAGAACCACTGATTTGGACCATGATGAAACCTTTAAAGGAGAATTACTTTCAGTTGGGGAATCCTCTGGGACCTGATTCTCAAAACAGTGCATTTACATAATCATTGTCAGTGTGCAAATTCCTGATTTTTGAAGCATAAAGAACATATAAATGTTTAGTAAAGAGGGTCTGATGTGAATTTCTTTTTTTTTTTTTTTTTTTGAGTCTTCCTCAGTTACAAGAGAAACATTATCATGCTGCTGGTATGCTGCCTAAATTTAAAGACATTTGTAATAGGAAGAAATCTATTTTCTGCATATTTGTACCTTTATGCATGTGTAGCTTTGTGCGTGTAGGTACAATATGTATACATGGTTGATCCATACTTTATAAGGTTGCTCAGCTGCTAAGGTATATGCATTGAGAAATATATTGTCAACCTGTACCTTGTACATTTTCTGCCTTCTAGAGACAGTTTAATAAAAACAGGTGCTTTTCCATAAGGAAAGTTCAGCAGCCATAAAGAAATATGCACAGCATGTTTCCATTTCATCTTTACATATCTGGTAATTAAAGATGTGCCAAACTCCTTGAAAATAATTCACTTGGTCAGTGAACCACATTATTCCGCGATTTGCAGATATCACAAAAGAGAAAGCGGAGGCATTTTGATTCACTCTGCAAATCAACATCGTATTCCGCTGCATTACGTCTCAGTGATGCCCAGAAAATTGACTCTCATTGCTTCACCCCACATTACTACGCACCAGGTCAAAGTGGCACCTTTATTTTTAAATCTATCAGATCTGAAATATTAGGCAGCAAATACTAAAGTCACAAGAAATTTAGCAAAAGAGGTATTTGTGAGGTAAATCTTGGGAAATAAGTTCTCAGTAGAATCATACTTCAGTAATGTGCTTTAGGAATATAATCAATGGATTTGGAGGCAAGTAGTAAAATCAGTCTTGTCTCTGTATAGGGCATGCCTGGTGTGCTTTTTGGGAGGCCTTGTTTACATTAAGGGAAGTGAGGTCACTACACTGATGTCTTGTGGCCTGACCCAATGCAGTGATACATAAATATAGGGGTTCATCTCACTGCAGCTGAATCTACTGAGGTTACTGCACAAAGTGTTCCTCCTGCTGCTGGGGCTGCAGTGCTCAGGCTGTGGAGGAGGGAGAGTGACCCCCCAGGGTCCAGAGAAGCCCACCACAGCATTACCATGTTGCCTATTTTTTGGATTATCCCTGAAACCTCCATTTTTCACCTAAAAAAAAAAAAAAAAAAAAAAAAAAATATTCCCATTTTCTTCACTGATGTCTTTATGGCGTTATCATACAGGTGAGCCCAGTGTAAGCTCATGTCTTCCATGTGCCCAGCTCTGCCACAAATGGGTTCTTCAGGGGCTCTCAACACCTGTAAAAGCAAGAGGAAGGTTTACCCTGATCATACAGTGATTTTCCATCATTTTACTTTGAACAATTAGAACATTTTTTTTTTGTCTCTACCTTAATAAAGAGGTGAAGTGGATGATCCTCTCCTTTCACTTCCCAGTGGCACTGCGCAGACTGAGCACTACCTTAGCAATCCTGGAGTACACAACAAAGCTTGTGCTCTATTTTTGTGTCTCAGAAATTGCCTGGTATTAAAAAAGTATATGTTCTCTCTATGTTCTCTAAGTAGAACTGTCTTTTTGTTGTAAAGTCAGGGTGTTTTGCTGCAGGGTGGGCTGATCTCTGTAGGGGTAGGCTGCTGCCCAGTGCAGCCCACTTGGCAGCCTGGCAAGGCTTTGCAGGAGCTCCCAGGAGGAGAGCACAGTGCACCAGTGAGTCCTTACCCAGCTTGACCCGGCCACCTTTGAAGTTTTCTTGCTGGATTTATAGTCATTATAGAATTATGAGTTGCATGCTTCTTGCGCCATTGCATGCCGTTCAGGCCAGTTATGTTGCTGTAAACAGAATATGGAACAAACAAGCAAATTAATATTAGTTTTGATGGAGAGAAGAGGTGTCCTGTATTGATTCACGTGCCTCATGGTGTGTGACCCAAAGCCTCCTGCCTGCAGTGCCAAGTGTCAAGCCAACAGGAGCTATAGTGTTCCTTTGCATTTCAGCGGCCGGCTGCTCCGATTCAGCACAAATATGCTAGGAAATTGGTTTGGGCATGATAAACGTCTACCAGTCAGTGTTATCTCACAATGCTTGTGCAGCATCAGCTGTACCTCTCCTATTTTAGGTGCTGTAAAACCTTTATTGTCTCCATATTTGCTAAATACTGGGGGAAACAAAAGCTTTGGGGCTTATCCACTGATTTCACAATCTCAACCATTTCCAGTTTTCTGTGCTGCTGATGTGAATAATGGAAACTTGTATTTCTGTCTTAAATATCTTAGTTTTATGATTGGGGGGGGGGTAGGTCTCTTTTGTGGAATTTTATTTCATCTTGTTGTGAGGAGAAGAGGGGCCCTGGTCTCCTCCCAGCATATGTTGTATCTTTCCAATAGTCTGTGCTGCTAACATCACTTTTACTCTGAGGTTGTGGGTATATGGCATTGGTGGGTTTTAAAAGATGAAAAAAATATCCTAACAGCTAGGTGGGATTTGGAATATTTCTTGCTGTGGACCTAGAAAAGTTGGGGTGGGTGGTAAGGAAGAAGGCAGAGTGCTTCATTTGCTCAGGAGGTTTAACACTAGTCGCTTCAAATCTTCTTTTGCTGATCTGATGAAGATTGAGTAATCTCTCTTGCATGCAGATGTTGAACAAAAGAATATTACTGTAGCATCCTTAATCTGTCTTTCCCTCTTCCCGTCCTTCCTTATGATCCACTTGACATTCTCCTGGGAGTAGAAAGTATAAAATGGAATTTGAGGAAAGGTGCATTTCTACTTTCCAAGAACTAATTCTCTTCAAAGAGATTATTGGTATTACTGGGAAAAGCTACTGCTCATTAGATGTCTAGCTGTAGATGCAGTTTAAGGCCATAAATAAAGTATTCTGGATCACAGCACAAAAGAACATAATTAATCAGGTATTTGTTCTAATATGACTGCATAGGGATTTAACAGGAGATCAGCCATGTTTAGTGATTTCACCAATACCTTTTTTCCTTCCTCAGGTGAAGGATTCTACCTTTTTCTGAAATATCATATTCTGCCCTAATTTACATAATGTAGAGTCTTTCTTTTGTATACCATAGAAGAGAGAAAAGGGAAATAAAGAGCTTGAAAAGTATGCAAATATAAGGGTAGTTTAATTTCCACTCTTTTAAAAAAACTAAGGCAGAAGAGAAGTTTGAGGATAAATAACCTGAGCTCTTGAAGCAGTCATGGGATACTACTGTGCTGTGTACTCAAAGAAAACTCTCACTGAAGTCTAGAAGCAAGATGTTCAGGCCCTAGAAAAGCGTAGACGTGCTTTAGTAAACTAGTGAATAGTAATCTGTGGGAGTAGGTATTATAGATGCAACTGCTGAGGTAGGAAACAGATGAGAAGGTGATACATAGATGCAGTAAGTTGAAAAGATAGTGCTTTGGAGCTGCAATTTGCTGTTGCAGGGTAGTTCAGCGTGTGCATAGCTGCCAGTAACGTGATTTGCAGATGCTGGAGGCATCCCAGGTGTGAGATGCCAGTGAAATGGTGGGTGCCTGCAAAGCCCCAGCCAGATTGCTGCTCTCAGCCCTGCAGTCGATCCAGGAGAAGCAGCCTTTCCCCACGACTTGTATGCAAACGCCTAGGTCCATCTGGGTCTCACCCCTCTGTGAGCACGCACATGGTGCTAGTGTGTGCAGGGGAGAGTAATCCCTTTTAATGAGTGGCAAACTAGCTAGACAATTTGCATGGATAAGCGCAATCCATCATAATACATCACCAAAGATTAGCCTGCTTATGAGACTGACGTGTTTTGAAAGGAAAACACCAAAGCGGAATTTATTTTCAAACTCCTAAGTCTGTGGCTTTGATCAAGAAAACAAAGCATGATGTTGTTTTAAGACGACACTAATGACTGAAAAAGAAGTGATGTGTTTAAAAATCTTGATCTGCTGTAGGTAATGGTTGCAGGGCTTGCCACCAGCTTCCCATTAGTGTCTGGAAAACTCCCCTGCTGAACCCTGCTGCACGAAGCTAGCAGAAATTCTAATACTTACATCTCTGATTTAACTGGAGCGCATGTTTAGGAAAGATTTATTTTTTGTAAAATCAACGAATATAATTCATGCTGCTTACTGCAGAATGCAAAATCTTAAGATCGGCGAGCATCAATGAACAGTAAAATACATATGGCCGAAAGATTGACAGGGTAAGAAACAGACAGGTATTCTGTGTAATAGGCTAAAACCAACCTCTGGAAAAAACATGAAAAATGGAAATTAAACCAACAGAAAAAAAGAGCATTTCAGATTTGTCTTAATTCAATTTTTATAGCTTTGCAAATGATGTTACCCAGCCAAAAGTGAGCATAGTATTTTCTGGATTTAATAGTACATTTCTGTATTTAAATGCTTGTGTCTTTTACTCTGTATCAAAGTTAAATGAAAATGGAAACATAAAAGAGTCGACTGTGATGATAACGTTGAGGTGATTTGACTGTGATAACATTCAGGTCGTGTCTCATACATGTATTTGAAATGTTAACTGCACCAGTTTGCTTACAACTGGTAATTATATGAAGACTTCAGTATCTTTACTAACAATTAAAACTTAAGGATGGGCACCTGGTCCTCAAAGGAGAGACCCTTTGGGGGTTTTATAAGGATCATCAGGAAAAGAAATCTCATTTCCTCATTGCAATTATAGAATGAATATTTACACATAGCTTTCATTTTTATCTGAGTTACTGTTAAACCTTGATTGCCTGGGACTCCATCTCATCAGGCTACTTGAAAAGAACCAGTAAAGTGAAAGTACTTTCCACAAATCTGAAAGTTTCATTCAGTCTACTTGTACCTGTTGCGTTTCCACACACAATCATGGCTTTTTTTCTTCCCTGTCTGACTGCTGTATCTCTCTATTGCCCGCTAAGACAGTCCACTACAAAAACTAAAATTGGGTGTTGAGTTGCAAGTCTTAACTGAGGCAATTGGTTGGTTTCTCTTCCATGTAAGGAGGATTTCCACTGATTTCATACCAGTTGATGTGACTTTTTGGAGCTATGCAAACAGTATATCAAGTGATCTCCATCAAGTAAACCCAAAGCTTTACTAGCTAATAAAATGGAAATAAATAAGGTTTATAAGATCCATTTGAATTATAGCAGGATCTTTCATAATTAAAATTATCATGAAGCTATGAGGTCTAAAGGCTGCACAGGTATTTTGAATAAGTTGACAAAAATTGTGTGGCCTTTCAGCCTTCTTGGAGCAGGAAGGCAGTATTGGAATACGGAACTTCCCCCACTTTGGCTTCTGCCCCTCTTGGTCGTCTGAAGCTGAAAAATCACTCAGCTATTGAATGTTTGGTTTGAAATCGTGATGTCTGTGCAATCATTCCCTTTGTATTGCCCCTGCTAGCATTATCTGGCAGAGAAATTAGCATATATATGTGATGACATTGATCTTTCTGCAGCTCACATCTGTGTTTCATAGCAAATCCTTTCCAGGCTCTGTATCCAAACACTGGTCTAGGTCTAAGTATTGAAGAAGACTGGGAAGGGCAGTTATACTTCATCACTGCTCTGATTTGCACTGAGTTCCTACTATAAATGTTTCACTCTGAGTTCAGTATGCTCTTTAGCTATGTACTAGTAGAGTGTTCAAAGGCGTCAAACATCAGGAGATAAATGGTCAACCAATACACTGTCCGCTTTCTTCATCTTTATCTGCTGGCCCAGTATTGTCTTTCTACAAGTATTACTTCTCTTATCAATGTGAGGCTTTACCTTGTGTGTGTAGTCATGTCCATTAAAATGCAGAGGTTCAAGGATAGGGAAATTGCTCTGAAAGTGATGAAAAGAAACATTCCTCTCAAGGGGTTTGTTTGCTTTCTCATTTTCTGACCTGGGTCTCTCATTTGTTGGCTTCCTCTAACCATCTGTATGAAACTTGGGCGTTCCAGTGGGACTGACAATGTGAACTATGTGAATTTTTATTACATGGGTGGCTAGTCGCTGAGGTGCCGTCTGTTCTGGCTGGCAGATGGAGCAGTTGGCCACAGAGGGGATTTGAGCACTCTTCAGAAAGGCTGATTTGCCTGGCGCTCAGTATGAAAGGAAACAGGAGAGAAGACTGACCAAAAAGCAAAATCTTAACATCTGTCCCATATGAAATACCTTATTTCTCCTCCCGTTGTACAATGTTAGCTTTCTGGTCAGCCTGTCCAACTGCAAAGCTGGCATTTAGCATTTCGTGAATATCTGTGTTGAAAAGCTCAAACCTAGTAAGAGCTCTATGTCACCATCTAACTAGTACTTTAACTTTTAGGTTGTGGGTTTGGGTTTTTTTTTTTTTTTTTTTTTTTTTTAACTGAAACTGGTGTGATATAGTAATTTCATTTTCACTGAGAAACAGGGATATTTTTATTCTTAGGAATGAAAATATTAACAACTGACGTTTAGGTTGCACTAATTGCCTCTACTTCTGTTTTTGAGACAAGCTTTGTGGTTTGTTTGCTTTTGAAGTTTCTAGTCTGAAAATATTTGCTCACAAGATTATAGATATACAGATAAATACACAGACAGAAAACATCAAGCCGGTGGTTTTCAGTCTGGTTTGGTTCACCTCTAGGGTGCTCACAAAAAATAACTAAAATAACAAATTCAAAGCATAGTCTTTCTGGGATTTGGATCTCCGTTAAAAATATATCAATGTTTGCAAATCCAAAGGTTGGAGATCATTAAACTAATCTGTTTGCAGTTGCCTAGAAAAGGCCTCCATCTATGCCTGTTACCCAAATACTCAGTTCTTCTCTAGGGACATAGCGAATCACGAGCAGCAACCAGCCTTCTGCTCTGGCTGCCTCTGATGTGGGGAGGGCTTCCCTAAAATAACAAAGTGCTTTGGGTCAGGCACTGGGAAACTGCAGAGCCAAGCTAAGTGGCTCCTAACCCAGAGGTCACCTGTCTGGGAAGATGTTAACATCAAAACATGACAGCAGGGCCAGGCACTCGTTTGGCGGTGGCTGTGTGGTTGGTTTACAGCTGCCTGCGTTTTACACCCTGAGCAGTGAGGACACCTGGGTAAACCATAGCTCTGGGTGCCGTGCTCGCTTTAAAGAAATGGAGGTTTTAAATGGTTCTGAAATAAAGATAGTAGGTAAAATGGTATTTTGATACAAAGAATTCGCTATGCATGGCCATGAAGCGTGAAAAGATTTAGCTTTGGAGCAAGTAGCCAAAGTGAACAGCACAGAACTGTTAGATACAGCAAAGATGCCACACTTGGGTTTTCTAATAATGGGTTTGGGAGAGAGTTGGAAATAAGAAAGGACGATGCTTTTTCTTTCTACCGTTGCTAAGGTGGGGTCAGTAGGAATTATATCCTATTAGATCTGGTGTGCCTGGAACATTATAAAAATTGTCAATGGTAGTGGGGGAATAACAATCTTCTAATGATAATAAAATTATACTGCTTAGATCAGAAGGTACCCAAAAATTTGTAGTGTTCATAATGGTGAAAAAGTAATTGTTATGAAAACTTGAAAAATAATAGGAAAAAATGTAGATTTTCTTTATAGACTTCTCTTTTTTTGGTTTGTTTTTTTTTTTTTTTTTGTTTGGACTCTCTTAGCGCTCTGCAGAAGGTGTATCTGAAATATATAAAACTGTCATGTGTTATTTTCTTGCCAATTTTTTTATAATTAGTTCAACATGGGACAAGACCTCTAAATGACCCTTGGTGCGTGTCACAGATTGCACTTTGTATGTTTATATGAAATACCAGGGTAAGAGTCAGCCTGGGAGCACTTTGGTGTTTTTCAAAGTGGAAATGTCTCTGTGGGGCAACTGTTTGTGATAACTACAATTTTATTAAAACTTTTGAAGAGAGTGAGTAAACCGAGACTGCAGAACTTCATCAGTGACTGAATTTTTCCCAGTGGCTGTCTTTCTGGCTGAAGAAAGAATTTAAAGGAGAGCCAGGCCCTGGGTTTTCATAGCATTAAAGCTCATTTTGTTGATGACGCTAGGGTAAAGTGAGTGTAAATCGTTGCCATGTTGCTTTAGTGCTTTGTACTCTTGTAAGGGACTGGGTGTGATATAAAGCCAAGGTGGGTGTAACCCATAGTCTTTCGAACATACTGAGGCAGCTCGAACCAGCTGTATAACTTAGTGTCCAGCCATGCTTGCCAAAGACCTTTGGGAATGGGCACAGTGAGTGTTTGTGCCTCAGACCTACAGCTCCAAATAAAGTGAACTTAATGTAGAAGACTTCTGAAACTTAAAGGAACTGCACTGGCCCCATAACAAGGAAATGGAAGAAGCAGGGCCATTGATTATTGTAGTTTGGAAGTTGTGGTTAGTGTGTAATTGGGCAGTACAAGGACGGTCCTTCAAAACATTCGACCCTTAAATGTCCAAATGGACTGCAGTGGCCTTGGAGCACAAAAGCAGAACCAGGGGTCTTTCCTTCACGCCTGCGCCACACCAGGCTCCATAACATGACTCGGAAGTCAACACTGTCACCTTTAGTCTTTATGTGTATTTCAGTACCATTTTTCCCTTTACAATAGAAATAAGGCTAAGAATAAAATCCAGTAAAAGGATGAGCTGAAGATCAGGGGGGTTTAAAATGGATTTATTTTGCAAATAAAACAAAGGTTGTTTAGACTGTGAAAAAGTCGTAAATTTTATAGTGCAACTATACACAGAAGGCAAGGTCTCCTAGGACCTTCCCATCCTACCAGCTGTACCAGAAACATCTGCAGAAATACATCATTTAAACAAGTTATGTAAATAAACAGACTAATTAAAATCCAGAACATTACATTTAAATATTAAGTTTAAAAAATCTGCTTTCTCCTAGTGTTTTCTATATTTTCTGGTAGGTGTCTGTAAGAGGGAAGAACACGCAATCCCAGTAAACTTGAAATTGTGGTTGGAGGCTGCAGAGTCAAGTGATTGGATAAGTGTGTGCTGCAAAAGTAAGGAATATCTGAAAGACTGCTGCTGAAATGGTGTCTTAAAGGAGACAAAATAGGGTTCAGGTAAAACAAAACTCTCAAAAGAATAGATGTTTTGAGGGTGATCCTTCTCACTTTATCATTAAATCAAATTAAATGGAATTAATTTAATTCAGTAGAACTTTAAAGACTAAATTCCCTAGATCTCAAAATCCCTGTCTTAGCCTTGGTTCCACTTTCTAAATATGAAAATCTTGCCTTTGACACTGGGCATGTAAAATTTGATATATAAAACCAAGTTGTGTGTAGTCGCTAGTACCTCTCCAAGTTCTGGAACCACATTGAGAAGGAAACTGCTTCTGAAAATACATATGAACATGGTTTGGGAGCCAGCCTTCATTTTCTGGAGAAGGAGGGACTTGGGGAGTGAGAGAAAAAGATGTTCATAATTCAGTCCTGGATTTCATATCTTAGTTTTGCTACAGTTGTACTAGTTTATCCTTGGCTGATCCTTCAGATAAGTTGATTTCTCCCTACTGTAAAGCTTTGCTCCTCTCTTCTCACTTAACAGCACAGTTTTTCTTGCATCATTAGGCCATGATGCACCACTTTCATAATAACAGCAGCATAATTTTAAACAGAATTTATAAGCTCTTCAGAGATAGCGTCAAATAACTCAATGCCTCTTGTATACCTCTGGTATGATCGTTTTAGCTCTTGCTTACACCTGTAGAAACCATTTTATTTGGATGTATTTTGTAGTTCGGAATCTTAACAGAACTGTCTTCGCAAATTGCTTCCTAGTTACTATAGCTGAGTGTCTCCTTTAAAGATCTGAACAACTTCTTGGCATTTAAATGACTGGCTGTCCTGGTTTGAGTGAAAACGGAACTAATTCTGTTCAGTAATTTTACTTTTCAGCTTGGTTCTTCTAACTAACTGCACTTTCTGAAGTTAGCAGCCTGTTCTCACAGACAGTGTCTGCTTCTATCGGTGATAACACCTTATGTTTAGAGTTACTACCAAGGATTGGTATGCAGACCAAGGCCACTGCTGGGTCCTGTGTACCGCATTGGGGGGTGCAGGAAGTGAAAGGCTGCACCTTCAGGGAGGAGCGGACAGGACGGGTGACTCTAAACTGACCAGCGAGGTATTCCATCCCATATACGCCATATTTGGTCTAGAGCTGAGGGACCCGAAGGGTCTCTGGGCTCTTCTCTCCCCTCTTGGACTGCTTTGCCAGCTTTTGCTTGGCTTGGCTCGGGTCCTCTCTCGGTTCCTTCCTCGGAGCACCCAAGGAGGACTGCCTTCGATCCGATCTGCGTGTTCCTGAACCCGGTACCAGAATCCAGCTCCCGAACACATCTCCCGTCTGCTGCGGGGCCCAGTCTGGGACTCCCCCGAAGCCTGCACAACATCAGTGGTGACGGTGATGTAATTACCATCAGGGGGGTTGGGTTCGATACTGGTTTTGTATATATTTGTATATATTCCATTTTTATAATTATTATTTTCCTTTTCATTAAAGCTGTTCTAGTTTCCTTTTCTAATCTAAGTCTCTCTCCCTTATTCCCTTTCTCTTCCCCTTTGGGGAGGGAGGGGGGTTAACAGAGAGCGTCTGTTATAGGTTTAAGGGGCTGCCCTGACCCTAAACCACGACACTGGCATTAATAGGATAATTAATGGATTGAAAGTAGGAGAGATGTCTCTGGATAATATTTCAGATTTTGCTTAAGTTTGTTCACAGGAAGAAAGTAGAAATTTGTTTGGAGAAACACCAAATCACTCCCCTTGGTCTTGTTACATATTTTTCTTCCTGAACTGCGTTTTGTTAAAAACCTGCAAGAAAAGCCCTCTGCCTATCAAGCCAGAAAATCCAAGTAGGGTGATGGGTTTAGTCATTAGCTTCCAGCCTGATGACCTGGGAAGAGGTGACTAAATGTCTACCTGGGGCTGGAAACATTTCCTCTTTGAGTAGTTGAAGATGTGTCTTTTACTAAATTAACAGTCAGCCTTGAAAGGAAGGTATATGAAGCATGGCTCAGCAAATTAATTCAAATTAAAATGAGAAATGATATTGAATCTTTGCTTTAAACTCAAAGCGAGTATTTGTTCTGTTCTTAAATGTAGACTTCAAATGCGTCCAACTGTGGACTCCATCATAATGTAGTTTTTCATGGTCTACTCCCACCTCGCTGCTGAGCTCTTGTAATCCCTGTGGCAGCTGTAGCTGTGAATTAATAGAAAAGTAGAAGTTGGAAAGTATTTTGGTTTTTATCTGCCTTTTTAGTAGAATTCAGGAGCTGGGAATGGGAGCTCTCCAGATAAAACAGTTTCAGAAGTTTGATGGAAAGACTGACTGCTTAGGTCAAGCTTCATAACTGAACAGGGGTTTATTGAGGGGTATCAATCAGTTTGACTGGTGTGCACAAAACGTGGTGTTTCTGTGAAAGAAGAGCCATGGCATTTTCTTCCTGCGGCAAATTCTAGTGAAGACTTAAAATAATTTTTAGTTTGTTTGTGTCTTACTGTCCATTCTTGAACTCTTATAGCTTGGTGTATGAATAAGAACTAACCCAGGCATGATATATTATTAAAAAGAAACCTTATATTGTTCCTTATGCTTCAGAAGTGCATGATTTTGGCATCTAAAGTTTGCTGTTAATTCTTATAGAAACCACAGCAAAGTCACAGAGGATGCGTTTTGGCTTCTTGCTTAATATAATGTGAACATTTACTGCCTTTTTAATAAATATTAAATTGTTTACTTATAGTTACTTACGATCTTCAAATACTAAAACTGAGAATGTTTTTATGTATGCATATAAAATAAAACTGACTCGACAAACCCTGATTCTGATGGTGAAAACATCTGCTAAAGATTGCATTTTAAACTTCTGGAAGTCCCAGAGATTACGGGGGACTGTACAAATACCAGGGGGTTTAGTTTCAGTTTCCTGGCTATTCACGAGGATAGACAGAGGTGGGGAAATTAACAAGTCTTATTTCAGTCAAATTATACATTCCCTGGGACCAACATAAAGGATGACTGGTTTTAGTTCAAAATACAGTCTTCTGTTTTAAAGAAAGCTTCAAACCAAGATAATTTCAACTTTTCTATAGTAGATACTGTATTTTGAATTCTGTTTTATATTTTCATAAAACAGCAACATGGATCACACTGAAACATTAGACACGGGACACAAAAAATATTTTACTAATGGGCAAGATTGTGCATTTTGATTGGGAGGTAAAAAAACAAGTTACAAAGCTCACCTCACCAAATGTGTGTCATTCTCCTAAGCACTATCACGCACAGGAATAAATAACACTATGAACAGATGATGTTTAATGCTGGTGGGATGTTGAACTGGTGACCTGAGGCCTGTGTTTGTAGCATATCTGCACCAGATGAGTTTCCTCCGAGTTCCTGAAGTGACCGGTAGTTTTGCAAATGCTTCTCGGAGGCAAGACAGGATTTCCCAGGACAGGAGAAGGGAGCACTGAGATGTTTGCTTGAAAAACAGAAAAAATAGTGGCCCTGAGATGGGCCAGCAGTAGAGCTGGAAGTAAAATCACATCTCTTTATTCCTGCCCTCAGATCTTCTCTGCTTTACCTCTTATTTCTGTAACTTGGGGCCACCTATTTTAAATGCCACCATACAAAGGTGGGAGATTCAGGAGTCCGTGAGCACCTTACATTTTGTAAACTGGGGTTTGTCACATAAAAGCTAATCATGAATTACTTAAACCATGTAGGACTCTAATTTATAACTGAACAATTCAAAAGTGCTTAGTACAGTTACAAAGTAGCTGCCAAAATCTCATAAATGACCATGTTAGTCATATTTTTTTCCTTCTGCAGAAGGAATAGTTCTTTCTTTTATTAATATAAAACCACAATGTCATTATGTCACCCATGCATCCACTGTGTAATTACTCCATTTTAAAGATAAATCCATTGTCTTGGGATGCATCCATCATGGATGTCACCTTTAGCACAGAAGGTGAGACACTAAATGGACACCTTTTACTAATATTAATTTCTATATAGTCATCAATTGCGAATAGACTATCCATTGTTCTCTTTGACAGAGACAGGCCAATGACAAAGATTAAATTATCCATCTTTGTGGGAGCGAGGGAATCTGCTTCGAAGAGTGCTCTTCAAGATCTTGCTTTTCTGGCCGGAGTATATTATATTAATCTACAATTTGTTCATTTTAAACACTGATCAATTATAGTGGAAGATTGCAGATTGCTTGTTCTTCATTGAAACAAAAGGTCAGGAATTAGAGAAGCTTTGAGTTTCTCACCAAGAGATTTTTAGCCAAAAAGAAAAGAAAAGAAAGTGCCTGGTTTTGTCCCTTGCCTGCTGTGTTAATCTGACACTCAAGGGCTCTTTCTGGATCTTCTGCCAACCTTATCTCAGATTCTCATGCAATTTAAATGACAATTTATAGTGCTCATTTAAATTATACTGGAGTGTTATTCTCAGAATATACTGAAGGTTACATCTTTGGAAACTTGCTAGTGCCAGTACAGGAGCCATCAAGGCCCCAATGCCTTTAGCAACTGATAGACACTTTTTTTGTTATTTCCAGAACCACCTACACTACTTTTTTCTTTTTGTTTTTGGTTGGTTGGTTGGTTTGGTTTGTTGTTTTTGGGTTGTTGTTGTTGTTGGTTTGGGGGTTGAGGTGTGGTGTCAAGACCAGGCCAGCTGTATATGAGCTTGCCTTTTTTGTCTCTGTGGATACACTGATATGAGAGAAACTGCGACCTAGGACTAACTGGATGAGTGGACTATGAAGACATTTTCCCATTCTATCTGGATACAATACCTCAGTGTAACATGGCACTGAGGGACATGTTCAGTGGTCGACTTGGCAGCGCTGGCTTAACAGTTGGGCTCAATGACCTTAAGGGTCTTTTCCAACCTAAACGATTCTGTTTTATGTTTCATAAGTGTTAAAGTTAGACTTCTTTGTCACTTCTGGGAACATTTCAGTGTTGTATGAAACGAATGACACAGGAGCTAGCTATGTAGTAGATTATTGTTATAAAGCCATCATGTATTCTTGAAGTTACATAGAATAATTGAGAAGAAATAGAAAAGATAAAATTCTAATTTGGGAAGGTACTTCAGGGAGAAATGGCTCAGTACCAGCACAGGCGCAAGCAAGCATGGTACAGTGATCCAGATCTCATTGAAAGCATCACTTAAATCAGTGGGCTTTTATCAAAACCTAACAACCTTTTTTCCTGTGCATTTATGCTAACGTGCATTTAGAGCAGCTGTTCTTGCACGTACACACACTTGGTGCCTATCTTCTAGCACTAAGAAAGGAAAACATCACTGGATTCTTACACATAGGGGTTTTATGGTTGAAAAAATTACATGTCCAACACATAAAGTTAGTCATACTCACTTCAAGATAAAAGTTAATATTCAGGAGAAAAACTGGAGATTACTTTGGTCATAGTAAATGTCAAGGGGACAAGACGATTCAAATGAAGAGCACTGCTACCTATAGCCATTTCCCTGCTCTTCCTGCAGCGATGGTACAGGGCTTGCTGTGTGCTCTGCATCTATTTGGCCAGGCGTGTTTGTATGGGCACAGCACATGGACAAGGCCATGAGAAATTGGACCTGTTACAGGTCATAATACTTCATGATGAGTTCTGCCAAAAGAAATTTGACCTCTGCCATCAAACCTTTTTCAAATTCATATGCTTTTTTTTTTTTTTTTTTTCCCCTGAAATTTCTTTTGGCATCTAGTTTATTTAAACTTTACAGAGATCATTAAGTTAAATTTCTGGATAATCTGAAATGCTTTATTTTGGGAGAGTTAGGAAATTATTCTTTTCCCTACCCAAAAATAGTTGTGCTTTAAATATTGAAACAGACTCTTTGTGAAATGTTTCCATTGTTTCTAATAAAAGTGTTATGTTCTGCTGTGTAAAGGTAGTGCAGATAATAAAATGAACAGAGTGCTCATCTTCTGAAATACAGAAGATTTTGTGGCAGATTGTTAATAAGTAATACTTACAGTCCATCTTGTAGTAAGTGAACCTACACCCTTCTTGGTGTTTTTAGGTAGTCATCAGGTTATTTTAATGATTTGGAGTATTCTTCATGCATCTACAAATTAACAGAATACTTTTGTAACCATATTCTGCTTTCTTCTCAGTTAAATGCAAATTAGAATGGGTGATCTCTCAATGCATGCAAATGTCTTTGTTGGTTAAAGTGCTCTGCTTGTGGCATTACCATTTCCTATTTACTTGCCACTAGCTCAGACGTTATCCCTGGCTTTAAAAGTTTTTCAAACAAAATAGCGCTGCCCTCGCTACACTCTGGAGATTCCTTTGTACTGTCAAGGTTTGGAGTTCTTCAACTCAGAGACATGCAAATGATCAGAAAACAGGCTAAGATTGCTATGAAAAGGAACTGCATTTTTATCATAATAAAAATGCAATTATTTAAAGTACTGATACATGAGAAATATGGGAAAGACCTCAGAGGGCACTTCATAAAAATCTCTGTTGTATCAGGGCATGTGGGTGCTTCTAATATATGTGCTGGTAACGAGAGGCAGTGCAACTAAGCATATGTTAAGCTTAGTTTGGAATGATGGCACTTTGTTTAGTGCCATGACTTTAAAATGCTGACATCAAATTTAACTCAACCAAAATTAGATTTCTTTATCAACAACTTTAATAGCTGCCAGGCAAATTATAGCTTTTTCCTCAATTGGAGTATCTGCCATTACTTGTTAAAGTATTTGTTAAAGGAAATTTGGGAACAAACAAGGGATGAATGTTGTCCAAAGTTTGGTATTCTGGACAACTGCTGCACATCAACAAACTGTGTGTGCATAGTATTCAGCGTGTCTGGACTTCTTTTTGTAATTTGTGTAGATCTTAGGGGAGGAAAACTCCGTTCTTGAAGGACTACTGTTTCTTTTTGACTGGATGACCTACAGTGGACAACCACCACAAAAGGACATTAGTCACAAAGTTGGCTGGGAATACTATTTTATTAGGAGAAGAAGAAAAAGAAAAAGGGCTCTACTTGAGTGTGGATCTTTTCTTTAATCCTAATTAGAACCACAATCCATCATGCTGGAAAGTTTCTATTCATTTTGGTGATCGGGGACATGACAAATGAATCTCAGAATAAATGGGATGTCAAGGCAGAGCAGGAGATGGATGTGTTCTGCATGGCATGAATGTAATAAGTACAGTTAATGTTGGCAACCAGCCAGTCCCATTGCCTCATGCTGGGTGAGTTGCCCCAAGGCCCTGACCAGGGGTAAAACACCAATAAATGATTCCCATCATCTCCTATTTATTAGAAAATGAACACCTTGTCAAGGTTCTTTTTCTGTTTTCCTAACTGTCACTTTGCTTCAGGGACAGCAACTAATTGAATATTAGTTAATTGTTTCTAAGAAAATGTTGATAATTAGATATCTCTTTCCGTGTTGGTGGCCTAGCTCCTCTCTTTAATTTCACTTTCCTTTCGTAGCCTCCATTTCTCACACAGCCACGTCGAGATTGATTATCCGCAGCGAGCGAGAGGCCAAGCAGGAAACTTCATTTAAGATTAATTTCAGGGAAACTGTTTTACAATTTTTCTAAATTGAATTTAGTCTTAATTTTAAAGTGTTAGGGGTTGTATGTCTTCAAAGGTTGCTTTTGGATAATTTATTATGTATCAAGTAATCAAACCCACTCTTGAACTAGGATGCTCGATGTGTCTAAAGGCACTTCTTGGCTTTAGCCATACTGACAAGCCTGGCTTTGCTCAAGTCCTGGGAAGGGAAGGGAGGCATTCCCTGCCATGTATGCAAGATTGCCAATACTGTGGCTTCTTTATTATTAAGCAATTTCTAAAAAAGATTGTCTTTTCCTCTTCATATCAGTTCCTTCAGTCTTTGGTGACCCCCAGCTGCCTTTGATCATTGTGGTAAGCACAGGGGACACAGATGGTTTCCCCTAGAGGCTTGAAAACTAAGTCTATGATAACTATGTAAGTTTGTGCTAGCTCCCAGATCAGGATGTGTCTTCCTCATACCAGCGTGGGTAAGACTCAGATGTATCTTCAAGCGTATTTGAATTGTAGCCTGTTCTTCATATTTTTTACAAAAGCCTCCGAAGTCCAAGACCGGTGTGAAAGCTGCATGCATTTTTTTGGGACATGCTTATCAATTAACTTGCTGGGTGACTGGCCCCCACCAGCTATAAAATGAGACAGTGCCACTAATTTCAGCTGAGCCATGATGACTTGCAGGAGTTGAAAAGCTGTTCTACAGGACCATTCTCCGTCTTATCTGGAGTAAACCATAATATAGCAAATATTCTAGCAAATATTCTTACCTAGTTTGGTTACAAGCCAGGGATGGTATAGTTGTAACAATGCTGTTAACAAGAGTTTCTGCAGCCTGGTGGCAGGGAGGTGAGTGTGCCTGGTAAGGGTAGAATAAAAAAAGGCAACAAAGCATCCAGAATTCATACCAGATTGGTGCTTATTAGGTAAAATATGCCAAATCAAAAAGCTGGAGAAGGCACCACTGAGATCCCTTCCCCTTAGCCTCTATCACCATTCAAAACCAGCTTTAGTTGTTTGAATTCCCTTGGGGAGGGGATGAAGCTGTAGCACCACTGCTTTCAGTCATTGACTTGTGTAAAGATACTGGGGATGGATATTTTTGCTACAGCAAAATGCTGAGCAGCTCAGCATAAGAACTGCTGAGTTGGAAAAAGAAGCTGGAGAAGGATGAAATGAGTGTCAAAAACACAGAAATAAGCAAATCAAACATAATGCGAGCAGAATTAGAGTACTTGGAGTCTGTCCTAAGATACTCCTCGCCAAGTTTGTCCCTTCAAGCAAATAAAACCACCCCAGGGAGCAATCTGGCCTACCATGCATACATTTGGACTCCGAAGAGAAGCAGAGTAACCCAATTGCATGGACTGAGAAAAACTGTAGCAGCTTTTCTGTCCTATTTTTTGCTCTAAGAGATGCTGAATATAATATATGGATTATATACAGTTCTTGTTAAAATCAACCTATTACATTTTTACCAGCTTCACAATGTGTACCAATCATTTAAAACCTTCTCAGCATTAGAAAAGGTCAGATTCTGAATGAAGATAGGTGAGCACTTGCCTTAAACCTGACAGAAAAGTAGGTCTGTAAGACTTTTTCAACTTTTTTGCTAACAAACCTCTTGACTTTGCAGGAATTGGACTATCAACTCCAAAAGAATTCAGTGTGTTTCTTTGGGTATGGCTGTGCAGTTGTGCAGGGCTGTAGTTCGTGTAGACACATCTGAGACAGCTTTAAATTAGGAATGTAACCATAGCCTCCTGGAACTCAGCACGGGACAACATACTTGCCTGGTTTCTCAGGTAGGTTTTGCTGTCATGCTGCTCGAGGCATGCCGGTGTATGTCCTTTGTCTTTGCTAAAGGATGTCAAAAGACCTTTATTATAAAAGAAGACAAAAAAAAAAAAAAGAGAGAGAGAGTGTCTGGCTCTGAGATTTATTTTGTATTAGAGAACCTGAAAAGGTTCTCCTCTGAGTGTGAAGAGTGATTCACACTCTTAAGAGAAGGATGCAGCCTTTTGTTTTTCACTCTCTGGATGAATATATAGATAGAAAAAAATAGTGAAAGACAAGCAAAAGTTCCTTTCATTTATATTGTGTATCTTAATCTTTCCATGAAGGGTACAGTAAATATCGTCTTCAAGGCAGTCTAGCTCATTGAGTGTCAGATGGTGTGGATCAGTCTGCTAACCCCCTTGTAAGCACTTTGCTCCTTGAGGAGTCCTCCTGCACTCAATGAAACTGATGTTGCAGCATAAGTTTCTTTAAGGTTCTTCTCTTCATATTCAGTTGTTAGGGGTGACAAAACAGGTCTGCTTGTCAGAATAAAACCTGCATTTGTTAACCCTCTTGGAGATGGAGACAACCTGATTACAGCCAAATGAAACACTCTGTGTGCATGTGAGTATACATGTTAGACAAGTCAAGTTGCCAAGCTCTGTCCGTTGTATAGGTGGAGATCATTTTATGTCTTTGTAAACAAGGGAATTTTCATCATTTACATTTGCTACAATGGTAGGAGAATTGTTTGTTGTCAGGAAAGCTTGTACTGAATGGCAAGGTCTAAACATTGCAACCCCCCTCAACACTGTAGTACTGTGACAAACGGGTTTCCTGCTGGAGATAAGCAATACAAGCTGGGAAAGATGCTGTAGAAAAGACTTCCAGGAATATTTACATGTTTTGGTCTTGAGCAAGTGGTCTGTTGCTTCTGGTTTTTCACTGTACACAGCTGACTGATGAAATACTGTACTACTGTGTAAAGCCCTGGGCTGGGTGGCTTGCAAGCAGCTATCCCCTTACCCACCGGCAGCTCAGCTCACGGCACCTGTGATGAATGAACAAAATCAGCAATTGCCAAGTGCTGCCAGATTATGCTGGATGTAAAGGGAGGTGGGTTTTTTGAAGTTCAGGTTGTCATCGTGATTTTTTTCATTTTCCATCTATTTTTAGAAACTATGTAACAGTAAATGAGTGTGTGCCATGTAGTGGGGGTTGATAGACAACTGAATGGCAAGGCTGTAACAGGATCTTTCAGTTCTTACTCGATAAAGTCTGTTTCCTTTTTGTTACTCCGATTATACCTATATACCAATAAGACCTATTTAAAGCTTCTAGGAGCCTGGTATCCTCATTGCAGAAATATGTTCTCCCTTTCCAGAAAGGAGCAGAATTTGGAATATTTGTAGGCTTGTGCAGCACTTAGGTTATTTTTGGGTTTGATTGGGGGTTTGAAAATGCCTAAGAAGGGAAAAAAGATGTAAATCCATGTTAGTGTGGTCCCTCTATCTGCTTATCACCTCCACAGGGATGGATGTGAATGGGTGATGGGAGTCTCTGGCAGCCTAGGGAGGTCTGTGCCGTTCAGTTACTGGATTCTGCCCTGGAAAACATGAACCTTTACCCCAGAAGTCTGAGGGACTTCTGCTGGATCATCTGAGGGGTAGAAATCCCCACAAACAAGTGAGATTGTACCCAAACTGGCACGGTATCACTGGCCAGGAAATACCCACCAGAGGGGTGAGATGAATTCTAATTCCTAACACAAATCCAGACAAGAGGTATATGGACAAACAGTTGATTCTCTCTGCTCAGCTATACAATGAAAAGAAATAGGTTTTTAACAACAATGCATGTAAAAACTAAGTCCAGTGGAAAGATTTCTTTCTTTTTTTTTTTTTTTTTTTAATATATATCATATAGTTTAGTAGCAAGTCATTCCTGATTGGTAAATGTCCTCATTTAAAGCTTTACAATTGACAGATGCAGAAATGTCTATTTTCATAGCACACCTTTTCCTTGAGGGAACCTCATTAGAAACTGTAACAGTAGTGGATTCGGGGAACACCCATCCCATCCCCCATCTTGTTTGGGTAATTAAACACAGGGGTTTGTTTTCAGTCAATGCCAGCACACGAAGGTTGCTTGACACTTTCAGATTTGCTGAGAAGTTGTAGTGTTTCTCCATGAGGCAGAAGAGAGCTGCCCAATATCACGGCTGCCCTGCATATGTTCCTCCACGTAAGCAGAGAAACCCTTATCAGAGGCAATGGGGGCTTCGTGCGGACAGGGTGTCCCTTGGCAGCAGAGAAATTGCAAATAATGTGAAGCTCCATTCCTAGTGCCGAGTGATAATCGTGGTGCTTATAGATGAATGTAAATTTCATAATCAGCTGTAGTCTGCAGCTGGAAAAATACAAATATGTAAAGTGTTTTTGAATTATTACTGTTTGGGGAACATAAGACAAAGATTAGTTGTCTAAATCTGTCTCATAAACAAATTAACACAGTGCTGCTTTCTGTTCAAAATACGATTCTTGTCAGAAGGATTAAACATGTTAAATCCAGCTAGAATATGCTGTGATCATGTTTTTTAGCAAAGCTGCAATAATCAGACATTTACAACTAATAAATCGGTACTCTAATTCCTCTGCAATAAGGCTTTGAAATATAATCTGTCATTTCAGATTTATAGAACATGACTTTTCATAATTATAATTCTCAAATGCACATTACTAGTTATAATTAAATTCACTTTCAAAAAATCTGAAGCATTTTTGTGGATTATCTGCTCATATTATGTTCTAATGGTAAAATTAATGTATAATCTGTTGAATAAATTTGGTTAGTTCTTGGATAGAAAAATATGCTCCACTATTGATCAAGTCCTGGAAACTTAGATAAGAAGAACAAAAATGTGTACTGTAGATCTTAAGAGGTCTCTAACAAAGCCAGATCAAACTCAATCATAGGCAAAAAGGAGAACTTTCCTTAATAAGAGAAAAAATGAATGGATTTCAACTAATTTAAAAGAAATTAAAAAGTATTAAATTATAGCTTGATTAGAAAAGATGTTAAATACTGGCTCTGGTTAGGGTGTAACAATGGATTAAATTATAGACTCATTCAACTGAAGAATGAATCCCTATTCGTGCGAACAAGTATATTTATTTGTGGGTGTTGGTTCGGTAAAAGATGAAGCATATCACTTGCTCAGCTTAATGTTTCTCATTAATAAGGTACCTAAGAACCCGCTGTATTTCTTGCCATTATTATCACAAAGACGCTGTTATTGCACTAAAGCAAAAGCTCAAGCTTTAAGATTTTGGTTTAAACTCAGTGGGTCAAAGTCCTGCTGCTCTGTTGTGGGAGCTGGAAGGATGCTCATCAAATGGCCACCCCTGGCAGCATGTTCTCCTCCTCCTGCTGCTGCCCAAGTAGTGCAGCTGGAGGTGACCTGTATATATAATCCTTCAGATTTCTGTCTGTTGAATAGTGAGAATAATTTCTTCTGACAAGTGCTTGTGTAAGAAGTATAGAGAAGGTAACTGTCTATCTTCTTTGCCTAGCTGGGGTAATCCAGACCATCACAGGATTGAATGAGTGGTGGGTTCTTGGAGCCCTACCTCCTATCTCCAGTTGGTTTGTTGTTGCTGCTGGGATCTGTGAATTCCTTTCTCCTGAGGATTTACAGGATTTGATCCTGCTCTTTTGGGCTGAGCAGGCTGCATAGACCCACTGCCTGCGGGGCACTGTGCATGTGAGGGGTGCATATGCAACTTGATATATGTTTGCTCATGAGCAGGCAGCAGCCAAGAGGAGCCCATATCCTTCTGATTTGCACAGGAGTTGAACATTGCTGCTGCTTCATGAGACCTGCAAGTCTTTCCCTTCTTATTTGCTTCCGAATGCCACCATCATGAGAATTTAAGTGGCCATCATATGCCAGCCTCTTCTCTGAGGATGACAAGGTGGGATAAGCTGCCAGGACGAATCCAGGACATGTACTGCTCTCCTGTGCTCTGGGGGAGAAGCAGACAGTAAATTATACAACTCATTTTAATGAGCGTGATCTGACCAGCATTTTACTCCAGCACACAAAGATTTCAAATTACAGCAGATCATGTGACACTGTGCAGGTAAACTCTAATGTGCAGATCATCCTACCCTTGGGAAAGCTTGTGGGACGGTCCAAAATCAACAGGAAACTGAAGACTTAAGACATTACATGTGTGGTGAAGAACAGGTCATTCACATGGGAAGAAATGCTGTTGAGCTGGAGTTTGTAAAGACCTTCCCTTCAGTAGGTCTTTACACCATTTAGCAACTCTCCTTTAGCTTTCTATTTCCCCATGCAAATAGTAACATTTCACTTCTGTGTAAAATTACATCCTTTAGCCTCATTCAGCCTCCCTAACTGAAGGCAGTAAAGGAGCAACTGGGCAAGAGAGGCTTGAATAGTGTCAAATCAACCTGGAAACTGGGAATCTAAGAGAAATCATTAAAAAACCCTTATGTGACCAGTCCAAGAGAGGAGGTAAAGAGCCTTTTTCTTGCAAATAAATGTGAAACTGTAGGTGTGCTTTGGTACAAAGACAGATGGATTTGAAGAGGGACTAGGAGCTGGCTGCCTTGTTAGGGTGGAACGCTTGCACTTGAAAGAGTGAGAAGGCTGAAAGAGGATTAATAGCAGCAAGTATCAGGAGAATGAGAGAGACCCGGTGCTCCTGGACCCATTATATGAAGACAGAGTCCTTAAAGATGGTCTCTAATGCTGAACAATTTCCCTACCTACAACAAGTATCAGTAGTTTTGTTTTTTTGACACAGGAGTAGAAACACTCACTGAAGGACGGTCCTTGCCTTAAAGAATTTATAATCTTCACAGCTAAACCTGGCAGAAGTGGGAAGGTGAGACCAGGCCCAGTGAAGTGACATGGCAAATTAGCCAGTACACTGGATTTATAAGCGTGGTCTCCTATCATCCATCCTTGTGTATTGAACCATCCAGCCCTTCTCACGTGCTACTCTTTCCTCAAAGGCTAAGAGAGCATAGACAGCAGTCAAGTGCAGTGAATAAATAATTCAGCGGCAATATATAACGATCGATGGAGCATCCCGAATTAATGCATGCTGGTCTGCAAGCAAAATTATGTGGCTGAAAATCAAGGTCATTTAGGGACAGCTTGCTCATGTGTTCACTATACAGTCTTTAGTTTGCATTCTAATGATGTGCATTAATAAACCCTTGTTGTGCAGCATGAGTAAAAGCAAAATCAGTTACTTGAAAATGTTGGAGTATTTAATCATATTTGATTAAGTGCTGAAAGAATTTTTCACCAACTTGAGCAGTCCATCACAGGAGAGATCTTTGAGCTGTGCAGAACAGAAATATCTCCTGTCGGTCTAAGACTTGTTTGGCAGCTGTGCAGTCAGAAACAGAAATTCAGAAGGACTCTGCCAGAGTGGGGTGGGGTGTGAAGTGCTGCCATTTCTGCTGAATATCTGTAAAGCAGATGATAGCACAGGTACCCAGCCGTGGGTCTGGGGCTCCCCAGCTCAGCTGGCCCACCCATGGATGCACTTTCCAGGAGAACTTCTAGCTGGAGGTATATGCACATCCTAGATGATCAAAGTTCTTAACTAGCTCTCTACCTGAATGGATATTTATCCTAAATGGATATTTATACTAATCTGTCCAATTCATTAGGAGGCTGAAACAGTGCCATTAAAAGATTCTGTTGGCATTACCAAAAAACCAGTCATTAAGATGCCATTTTTAGAAAAAAAGAGCAATTTTTAAGATATATAATCTGATAATAATCTGTTTGGACCATTCATGTCACCCTAGACAGTGTTCAGATGTGGGTGAAGCAAGCAGAAGCTGGTGCCTTTTCACCTACATATGGGGCAGGTGTAGGAAATGTTGCAGCCTGGTGGTCAATGAGAATTGCAGTTTCTTCTATTTTATTGGCTATTTTCAAGACACAGGAAAACACAGGGTGATGAAGAAGTGGTGATCCATGTCTTCTGTTCCATATCTGAACATGAGATATTATGCATGTGATCAGAGTGTTCTTAATTGTTATAGCTGAAGATATATGGCGAAGAAATATGGTCCTCAGACAAGAGGTTTAAGTAAGATTAGGCTTTATTGCTAGAGTATACTGTGTCAGGTAAATTTGACAGTCACATCCCACAGTGTGTTCAGCATAGGCACTGAATATCCTCTGTGCAGCCAGAGTCTGTGACCCCTGTCCTGCTGTCCATGAGCAGAGTCATAAACTCCTTCAGTAGTTGTTCTTAGAAACGATGAGATTTAGAAATAAGTGATGTGTAAATGATGACTTCAGAATGGGGGCTTTAAAAATTAAAAGAAAAAGACATGAGGGTGTGAAGAATCTGGAATGAGTGTGTATCAGCAGGGGTTATGAAGGATACAGGTGTATATTATATCCTTATATCTGTGCTGGCTTACTCCAGTCTGCAAACAGGGGCAGGTTGTTAGGCAAACCAACGCTTGGATCTTGCCTCACGAATATATAGCAAGCTTTGAATTGTTAAGTACCTTATGAAAAACATAAAGATGGGATCAAATCAATCCTTATTTATGTCCTGTCTCTGATTGAGCCATATCCCTTTACTCCTCTTTTGATCACATTCTTCTTGATTTCTCTGTGTTGGATTGTTTGGTTGTTGGTGATTGTTTTTCTGAAAAATACATTCTGAAAGCCTACTTTGGCTTCTTGAAAAGGTACTGAGAGGATCTTTCTCACATGAGAAAGGTGTGCAAATACTTTCATAATAGCCTGATTTGTGCTGCTTCATTTCTCTTTACAAAAAATATAAAATCACTGAAGAACTGCGTTTCTGAGAAAGTACAGAACAAATAACTCATGCATATCCCAAGAGGTGGGCAATTGATACACATTAGCAATGCCCAAAGATGGAGGAGATGCCCGTATCTGTTGAAGCAGTCTTATTTTCCTCAACAGCAACAACAAAAATGTAAGCATTCATACTTCAGAAAAATGGATTGCACATGTGCCTTCCTCACCCACCATCCCAAATACATTAGTGATGTCTCAAATATATGTAAATACTTTAAAATGTGCCAATCTGCTTAAAGATATATGGTAACACAATAGAATTTAAATACAAATATTTATTTCAAATGACACATAGAAAGCTGGACAGGCTCCCTGCTAGTGTGTACAGGATACTATGACAAAGACTATTTAAACGCATGTCAACAGTTTTACATATATATATATACACACACACATATATTGGAAAATGTTCTGTTTACATGTTCATATGGCTGGAAGACTTGCCTGAGTAAAGGAAAGACTTCAGATCTTTGGGAGTGAATGTACATGAGGGGCCCCATGACAGTGAGCTGTGGCTGCTCTGTGTAAAGCACCAGCTTTCCTGTAGGCTGAGGAGAATCAAAGACACTTTTTACAGTATCTCCTTCTATAAGCAGCACTAACTGGGACCTGTTCCTCAGGGTTTATCTTACCCAGGTCTGGTTTGTTTGTTTTCTTCTTTTTTGTTACCTTTGTGATTCGCCTTAAAAAAACTGAGAAGGTCTGAAGAGCTGCAAGGGAAGCACATGAAATGAGATGCAATTCCCACCAGCACACTGTTTGAGCAATTGCCAGTCATCTGATTTCATTCTGAAAACAGCCAAGCACAATCTCGCTTCACAGGATGTCCCCAAATCTCAGTAGAGTTTACAGTGTCTTCAGCACCTGGCTGGACTCTGCTCCTGAGACTGGGTATTTCTCTGTGTTCCTGCTGCTGGTACACCATTTCCTGTTCCCTCTCGGAACACGTCACAGCTTCATCTTTTATTACTCTTTTGGGCTTATTAAGATACTGAGCCATTCAGTTATGCAATGTAAATGCTTGTCTTTGAAAGCCTGAGGTTGAGATTGTCAAAACAATCAAAAAACCTTTGAAAACTCTTTTGCTAAATGTTCTGATGGAAACCAAGACTTTCACTGCTCTGCAATAGATCACAGTGCATAACACATGAATTATTTTCAGTCAGAAAAATGCGTCACAGTTTCTCTCATGACTACTTATGTTCATGCCGTTCACACCAGAGTTGACTCCCATTGACTTCAGTAGGACTTTGAGGCTCCAACCTTCATGCATCAGAGACCAGGATGCAAATCATCCTTGGGGGCATCGTAAGGGTTCGGCTAAAGAAAGAATATACTTATCTTCCTGAAACAGGTCTGAACAGATAAAGAAATATTTGTGGTTTTAATCTGAAATTCACAGATATTTTACTCTTCTGGGGAAATTGTCGCTTGCTTATTTGAATACTGGAGAAAAATCAAGGGCACATCAAGGTAATTCATACCTTTTGATGCAGTCTAAAATGTTAAAGTTCCACTGTGGCAAAATGCTCTCAATTTCCTTTCTGCCTCTGAACTTGACCATGTTTTCCTTATTTTTGCTGGGAAACGAATGCATCTGTTTTTTTAACAAATGGAAGTGTTTCACTTACAGATGCTGCCTTTCAAATCAAAGCCTGCTAAAAATCTGATATGGCCAGAGAGCATGTTGCATATTTTCCGGTTAGTGGCTGAGAACTTTTGCTGCAGCTCTACTGTGTGTCTTGGCAAGTGTTTGTCTGTGCAAATATCCCTTTCCCAGACTTATCATCACAAAATTTCTCAACTGCTGTTGAGATACAATAAAAGAAATTGTTGCTGCACTTGGGAAGGAACAATGTAGGGGAAGGGACTAGTTTTCTATGTCCCAGATTATTTCTATTTTCCAGAGCTCAAGTGTCATGAAGGGTAGGTCAGGGATCTCATCTTACCACAGCATTAGGTGGGGGAGGTCTCAATTTGAAGGTAGGAACTGGAAGCATTTTCTGAAATACGTGTGTCATGTTGGAAAGATACACTGGTTATGCTGCACAGAGAGCAAAGAAAACCTGCCTGTCCCGCTTTTATTAAAGGATGCAAGGAGGGGGAGGAGTCAATGACCTTAAAATTCCAGATCTTGCACTCTGAGTCAGTGTGTGGGGGACAGGGGAATTGTGAATTAATGGATATTGTTTTCCTTCAATACTTCCTGCAGTCTCCCCAGCAGTATGATAATTTTGAAAAGATCTGGACAATGACAGTGTTTCATACAGCAAAGAAATACTGTAGGGTATTTGTTATGGAGTTCTTTCAAGACAGGATTAACATCAAACAGCGTGATGTTAATGGCAGGTTCTTATACGTCTGGACTATCCCCATTTATTTTGTGATTTGACAAGAAGGCATTTGCGATTAAAAGACTTCAACACAGGTCTCTAATTCACTTGTCTCCAGGTGAAAGTTGATTCAGATATGAGCGGGATACAAGCTTACTGCACACAAGCTGTTTCTGCATAATGGTTTGTACATCCCAGATGTATTGGTTTTGACTACAGTATATTTAAAGATGCAAGAACAGGTTTACACACTGGTTTTAGTTTAATGGTTAATATTCATAAACATTAAAGAACAGCAATTTTGTCTTTGCCAATGTGCTTAAGAAGCCAAAAAGACTTATTTAAATACAGATGTGTATGTGTTAGCTGCAGGCAAGTTATTTTTATAATTAACTACAAACATTAGAAACCAATCATATAAATATGTTACTATAGACCAGTCTTCTTAACTCTAATTCAATTGAAAATTTGTAATTGTTGTGGTACGTCCTCTAGTAATAAATTTTGGTCATTAACAAGGAGCTGGCTGGTTTAGAGAAAAACAAGGAGATTTCTTCTTTTTGCATTTGTCAAGTTTTAGATCTTGCTTTGTCTTGTAAAAAGCCAGAGATCCCAGGGAAATTCTTACTATTGAACATATGGGTGTGTTGTTACTCAAATCATGCAAGATGGCAGCCAGTTCTACAAGCTGCCAACTCCTCTCTCCAAAGCAGCCACCAAGAAGGCCTTCAAACTTTCGTTTCTGGGAGTTGGTACCAGGAGGGATTTCCTGACATCAGTCACTTGATTCAGATATCTAGATTCTTCTTGCATTTCCTCATGCCCAAGCCAAGCACACCTCCCAGCATCCAGTGCTTCACTGCCAGGGTACCAGTGGTAGCTCTCCCACACTACAAAGGAATGCCTGTAATCTGCTTGGTGCTTTCAGGTAAGATGTGTTTTCCTGCCAAATTGTCACCTCTGCTCAAATAGACAATATGTGGACATTGCTTCATGGGAACTGATAGCAGAAAGTTACTAAAAGCCCACATGTAACAATGGTGCAAGATACAGTTTCCATTTACCTGAGCACATAATTCATCAGGGAACAGAAGCTAAAGCTGTTAGAGCAGCCAGTGAAGAGGATTTTCTGGCAGTCTACCCATTTCACTAGAGCCAACTAGCTTAGCGAGCTCCATTGAGCCTAATCCAGTGTTAACCTAACCAGTTAAGTACTTTAAGGTTAAATTATTTGTTGGACAGTTAAGATACTTTCCAAGTTTTCCATTAGTTTTGCACTTGACAGGAGTAACTTAGTCATGATGTAATATCCACATGCTTTGTGGGAGCTTGTACGTCTGTTTGACAGTCATCATTTGATTTACCATTCATTTAAGATCAAATTGGGGTCAGAGCTTGACTGATTCCACTGGTCCATCCTAGAACTGCAGTTTTTCCTTGCCCTCCCAAATTGGCACAGTGACAGCATGTGGAGGTGATGCATATGGTAATGTTAAATGAGATCTTCAACCTTATAGAAAATAGTATGTCTGTGAGAAATCCATGTAGTGCATATGAAATTTACAGGAGAATCAAACACCTCTGTTGTAGAAGTCCAAATCCTTCATTATTTCAGTTTACAAAATGAAAAAGTAATTGATAAACATAATGTGGACTATCCCCCCCAAAGGGATATACTGAGCTAAATACCTCCACCTTCCATATAACCTACTAGGAGGTAAAAATATTTAGCACTCTTCAGAAGCGCTTGCTGCCCCTCCCTCCTCAAAGGGAAGAGAAAGGGAATAAGGAAGAGAGACTGAGCAATTAGAAAAGGAAACTAGAACAGGTTCAGTGAAAATTAAAATAATAATATTAATGGAATATATACAACTATATACAAACCCAGTATCAAACCCCACCCCCGTGATGGTAATTCTGTCATCGTCACCACTGATGCTGTGGAGCAGGCACTGGGGCAGTCCCAGCCTGGGCCTCACAGCAGACGGGAGCTGTGTTCAGGAGCTGGATTCTGGAACCAGATTCAGGCACACACGGATGAGGATCAAAGGCAGAACAGACCGAGTCCTCCTCAGATGGTCCTCAGAAGAAACAGAAAGCGGACCTAAGCCAAGCTGAGCAAAGGTGTCAAAGCGGGACGTGGGGGCTAAGAGAGGGGTGAGACCCTCCTAGTTCCTCAGCTTTATACTGAATGTGACATTTAAGGGCTGGAATCCCTCGCTGGCCAGTTCAGTCACCCGTCCTGCCCGCTCCTCCCTGCAGGTGCAGCCTTTCACTTTCTGCACCCCCCAGTGTGGCACACAAGACCCAGCAGTGGCCTTGGTCTGCACACCAATCCTTGGTAGTAACTCTAAACATGGGGTGTTATCACTGCTAGAAGCAGACACTGTCTGTGAGAACAGGCTGCTACCTTCAGAAAGTGCAGTTAGTTAGAAGAACTGACCTGAAAAGTGAAATCACTGAACAAAAGTACTTCTGCTCTCACTCAAACCAGGACACTTGCTCAGCACCCTACAAGACGGGGCCCCATAACTATTTCAATTTCCCAGTTCTGTTCACAAGATATGTACTTTCCAATTACTATTTTTAAGGAATCTTTAAATGGAGTCAGTTTTATGTGAGTAAATCCTAAAAATATTCTAGGAACACTGGACTAGTGCATAAAATGTGTTGCCTGGCTCCTCCCCCTAATTTCTTTCACATAACTAGAGGTCATAACACCCAAAATCTGGCTGTTGGCTGTTAGCTAGTAGAAACCAGCTGAAACCCTGGTAAGACAAATCTTCACAGCTGTATCAGATGTCTGCTGTTGTCAATGTATCTGCAAAACCTGCCAACTGCTTGTCACTTAACATAAAGTGGATTTAAAGGGGGCTGAAGTGGAGGGAAACAGATCATGATGCAGTCTGAAGGCATGTTGATCTGGTAAAGTTTTCTTGTCTTATTTACTTCTGTTCTTTTCCTCTCTCTGCTTCTCCAGCCTGCTAAAAAGATAGGCATATTCCCTATCTAGCCACTAAGCACAGATTTCAACCCCAGCCCCAGTTTTTTTTCTGTATTACCCTGGTACAAGGAAGGTAATTGCTAATCCCACCTAACCAGTTAGCGGCCGTGGCCAGGTTGATAGCTGTCTGTAGGTACTGTAAGATTGCAGAACAGAGGCTCCGATTCTCCAGTTTCTTTTTTAGGCTGGATTATACACTGTCACTGACTCCAGAGTGCTGTCTCGAAGCAGAATCATCCAGGGCCCAGCCTCACCCCTCTTGGGAAAGCCCTCCTACACCGGATCAGCCACCCAGGACCCTGCACCAGTGCCTCAGGCAGTGCTGCCAGCATGCTGGGCTTGCTCCCAGTATCACTATTTTCGGCAAGATATTCATCTTGCTAGCAACAGGCAAATTCTATTGCAAAGATACACTCTCTTTCCTCAAGGGAATGCAGATTTTAGAGTAATATTGTAGCACTTTAGGGAAGTGGGAAAAGTGAATTTATCTTTGAAAATATTTCTTCAGGTCAAGAGAGAATGGAATAGGAGGAAAGAGAAAAGATTATTTACTTGTTTCATTGTCATCCTACCAATATCACAAAAAGCAATGGTGGGATCTTCTCCTTACAACTGAGTTTTGTTTCAAGTTCTGCAAAGACTTTGTGATGTTGTCTTGTTCTGGTTTTTTAAAAATGGAATTTTTCTAAAGCAATTTTAAATTTACTGAAAGAAAAGAAGAAGCTGATAGATAGATTATAATTTCTTGGCCAGCAATAGTTTTTATTTTCATTTACAGTGGGTTTGATGCCCCATGGAAAGGCAGGGCAAGAACTTCAGAGAGACAGCCTGCCTCCCAGGTCAGCAACTCCCATGCCTAGTGAAAGCTGTCCACTGTCACTGAAAAGCAGATGGCTTCTTACCTGGCTAAAGGCTCTGATCACACAAAAAGAGTCCCAAAACATTTTGCTCCTTTTTAAAAAAAATTACTGAAAGCAAATCAACTATTCAAAGGAGAAGACCCTAAGCATTGTCTCCTGGCCTCAGATCAGGACCTACTTTTCCACTCTTGACTTAACCTGCCAGCGACTCCTGCAGGGAATTGCGCTAGAAAGAAAGGATACAGATCATGCTCAGATTGCAGCTAATTATTAAAAATGGCTTACTTATGTTTATTTTTAATTGCTCCAAATCTCAGCAGTGTAATGATGCTATTAAGAAATAACTCTCTGAAAGAGTTAACCAAAAAAAAAAAAAATCAGATAAGGTCCCCAGTGCACTTTTGCATTTTATTGACATTTTAATTAAGACTGTAGTATACTTCAGGGATCTCTGCACTTAAATAGAAACCATTTTAATATGCTACACTGGCAAAGAGTAATGGATGAATACAGACCCATATTCCCATATGTTTTATGGTACTTAGTGATTCTTTTGTACAATGTATTATGATGTTAAGACATTTTATGAGTTTCTATTGGCTAAGCTGAGCCATATCAAATTATAATTTTGCTCAGTGGATTTTACTGTAAGCAGATTAAATAGGGCACATTCTGTATTTATTGTGCAGTTAGATCTGCCTGTTTTTGTTTTTCCTATTATAGTCTTCATTTACTTTTCCCCTTAAAGTGAATATAACAAGCATTATATGAAGGAATCGCTTGGCTCCATTTACAGTGGGCTGGGGCGGTTGTTTGCTGGATTTTCTTTTTTTTTATTAAAACTTGTTGGAGCTGAAAGGATGTTGTTCCCCTGATGATATTGACCTGAGTGAGTTCTTATCCATTTAACTGCACCACTGATATAGCTGTGAATATTTTTAAATAGACAAGTTGGCGTCTAGTATTAATATCTGGGGACAACAGCAAGCCAGGAGAGAGGAGATTTTTTTGTCCCATTTTGGGCCCAGGAACAGGACTGTGTGTCAAAGGGCTGACAAATGTAGTTTAATGATGCTTACTAACACTGAGGTTTTGAAGACTCTAAGTAACACCAAGCTGTAAACCTGCTCATGAGCAACACGAGAAAGTGTGAATACCACCCCGGGGCTAAATTAAGGCAGCTCAGATTTGTAGCTTAGTACAGCATCCAATGGAGTCCCTGAGGTTGGAAGGGGGAAAGTACAAGGGTGAGCTGTGCTGGTGTCGGTCAGTTGCCCTGACCACCACTGTCACGTGGAGTAGCTTGGGTGAGAATCACCAGCATGGTACAAAGTCAGGCTAAACACTGATACCCACTTTTAGTATTATTATTTTGGGATTCTTCTCTCATGATAGAGTGTTTCTATATAGTAGGCCAAGTCAAAACCAGAAAGTTCCAGACTTAACAGCTTATTCTTACATGAATGTCAATACAAGCAGTCATCTTCCGTATCTCAATAGCCATCTCCAAACAAGCTGGAGCAGATGAGCGTAACAGAGGGGGAACATTCCGCTTGGTCGAAAATGCTGGTTCAGCAAACCCAAAACTTTGTGGGGAAGGTGTTACTGTCGATGAGGGTTTGGGAGAAAACGGGCCTTCAGTATTCCATTTCTTTTGCACTAATAAGATTTTAATGCTGAAATTTTAGTTTAGGCTAAAAAGATTAGGAGAAGAAAATGTCAACATTTAAACATAATTCTTATGGCACAAATGAAATGTTCCATTGTACATGAGTCTGAGATTACCTGTCTATTCACCTTCTCAAGATTGTCACTTTTGCTGGCCCAGCATCAAATGGAGCAGGAAAACTGGAGACTTCTAAGCTTTCCTGCTGTAAGGATAACAGCTTTCCTGCTGTAAGGATAACGGTTTCTGGGTTGCTTTCACATTAGCATGGAGATTGTATTGCGGAAGGTGGGCAACAAAGGAGTTTACAGCTCATTTTTACAATCTCCATATTAACTGCTTTGGCGACTTCCAGAAAACTTTGACATGCTCCTGAATTACCCTTATTCCCAGGTACTCTGGTGCTCTACTTTTCCCCAAAAGCCAGATTCACTAAAACACTGGGTTTACTGTTCTACTGTGAAAATGATGGTTTAATTCAGAGAAGGTAAATAAATGAGGTGAAACTGTTCAGAGAAATTTTGAGGGATCTGTGTTTGGTACCAACACCACCAGATGAAACTGTCTTGAGATCTGTAGATGAAGGAAAGGAAAATGAAGCAGAGGAACAGCACTCAGTCATTGGGGCTATTGATTGATGTGCTTAGAGATGAGGAAATGTCCAATAAGTATCTTCAAATTTGGCTATTTTAATGTAAAGTGCATGGATTTTTTTTGTTATTATTTTTATTTATCCTTTCAATTAATACATTAGAGTGGGGTAAAAAATGGGAAAGTCCTGCATTCAGGGTTTCTTATCCCTTTTCAGGTTTCCCATCCTTTCTCAGGATTTCCTTTGAAATGTTTTGTATTTTTGCCTTTCACAGCCCCTCTGTAAGGGCAAGACTTTTAATCATCCAAACCTCTTTGGGGCCAAACTGATCCCAGCAACATCGTTAAGCCCTTCCATCCTTCCCTGTTACCAATAAAGGAGGTGGTACCTGAGGTCACATATCTCCTATGTTAAATATAACAAGTGATAAGGTTTGGGTTATCTTCCCTTTCCAACCTAATGCTCTATCAACTTTTGAAAAACAGATGATGTAAAATGAGACCTGAACCTTCAAGCCCATTCATCTGCAGTTCAGTGGTGGGTGTTTACTTTCCAGGTGAGGTTTTTGGTGTGCTTCAGCATGCTTCTGCCAGAAGAGGGCCTGTCCATCGTGGGTGAGAATACTTCACTGGCACAGGGCTAGAGATGGCTTTTGCCATCTCAGCTGTCTGTGGTTCATCAATTGATTCAGCTCATATTGCTCATTTGGCTTTAAATCTATCTTCTCTGAACAGAAAGCTTTCTGCCATGGTGCATGACAGCATCTGTCAGTGCCTGTCCTTGTTAACCAAACCATCCATAGAGACCTCATGCAGAAGACCAAAGAGAAGTAAAAGCCTTACATTAAATTCAAGCCTTTCCAGTCCAGTCATGCCGACATCGTTCCTTGTTGCCCGATTAGGGAGATCCCAGCACCACTGAAGATGGCTTTGCATAGCTGTGACACACAGGCACAGGGGACTGTGCCAGCTGGGGAATTTGGTGGAAAAACTTACTGTGTAACTGCAGCATTTGTTACATTTCATCATAGAGGAGTTTTTTTAGCTGTTTAGTGTAAAGTGTGGTTTTTCTTCTTTAAAAAGAGGCAAGACACCAAAAGATCTTTCTCAATCTTGATTTCTTCTCTCGGGTGCACTGATGTGTATATTTAGGCATTGTCTTGTGCATTTGTACATACGGATAAATCAGTGGCATGTGAATAAGTGTGCTGCTTGATCAGGCCTTTGTCTGCAAGCATGTTTGGGTAGAGCACAGTTCCCCCCCTTTTCCTTCATCCTTATTAATGTCTCCTTTTTCTTAGTCCTCTTCCTTTTTTGTTTTGGGGTTTTTTTTGGTGTTTTTTTTTTTTCCCTCTCTCCATCCCTCCCCCCTCCTTCCAACCTTCTGCCACCCACTGCTTCTTCCTCCCTCCAGAGGAGCTGATAAGCAGCTGTTTTTGGAGGCACAGCTAATGCCATCCCTTGGGGGGGTGTGGGCGAAGAGGGGGGTTCTGGTGCACGGGAAACCGGGTGTCCCTGCATGGAGAGCAGAACAAGTCATCTCTGCAGTCAGCACAGCAGCCACCCGCCTTAGGCCTAGGATGCTGACTTTATCTCCAAATTCAGATCTCCTGGTTCACAGACCCATGCCAGACATGTGCTTTTTTTTTTAGACGCCTAAGGAATTTCTTGGTATTAAACTTAGAAAGAAACAGGGAGAGAATGTGGCGAGAATACATTGCTTTGTCTGTTTTAGCATGTGCTAACAATAATTCCCAATGCTGTCTCACAGGGGAGGAATACTGCCATGGTAACTTTTAACATAAGCATGAAATCAGCAAGCTCCACTCTGGTATCTCATGTAATTAAATAGCTAATAATGTACAATTGTAATTTATACTAATGCTTTTGATATTTTGTCTTTTATCTCGGAGCCCTTACCTCTTGGCAAAGCATGGTATCAATGTGGACATGGTGCTGAGGGTGGGGCAAGACAAGAAAGGCATCGGGGATACCTCATTATAAATGTGAGGCTGGTGCATGAACCGTGTCTGCGGCAATCAAACAGCTAATTGTTATGATTGTGCTGATAGTGTCTTAGCTGTAATATCCTGCACTGTGTCAATTTTTCAACACTTAATGTAACACATTTGCATATCGAGCCATCTCAGTGACTATCCTATCAGCTGTACTTGAGTGTGTGAATCAAAAATGCATTGTTCCCCATGCCCTTCAGCATATCGGATCAAAAAGCAAAGCTAAGAGATAATTTTATTTCTTTTCCTTTTTTTTTTTTTTTTTTTTAACTTGGAGAAGTAATCACATAGACAGTTTCCTTAAAGATAAACCTCTTGCTCATGCATGCGTTAAAATTCAGCTTGCAAGGCACCTAGTGTGGCTGAAGCCTAGATAAAAGAATTGAATTTTTTGAAAAAAAATGGAGGAAAAAAAAGAAAAGAAGAGAAGCTGGTGTTTAAAGTGTCCTGTGAAAGAAAGAAGGCATTTGGCCTTAGGCACATGCATCCACAAGAGACAGATTCAACTCTTATAAAGTGGGGAGTTTTGTGTGAGCACAGATGCATTTTGTTTTCCTATGAGGAAAAGATGATTAAATTATCAGAAACAAAGATAAAAAAAACAGGGCTTCCTGGATATTCTTCTTTTACCTCCCTTGTGTCTCACTTATTCCTACTGCTTAGCAAAGGTGCTGACACTATCTCTCTAAGCTTTAGTTTAAATGTCCAACACCGCTTATTAATGAAAGTAATAGGCTTTTGTTTATTACATGTAATAATGGTGAATATGGCTATTTAATATAAATCTGACATTTAAATTCCACTTAGTTCCGAGATTCAGTTGATATAAACGAATAACTCTGTACCCTAGAGTAAAAACTCCCTCAGTCTGCATTTTAAAGCATTGAAGTTTTCAAAGTAATCAGTTTTTTTCAGAGGAACCAAATTGTGAAGACATCTGTTATGTTATTAATTTCACATAAATCTTAAGCTCCTCAAGGCCTGAAATGAGGCTTCATTCAAGCCGAATTAATGAAACATGATTGTAAGTCCCTTGCATGGAAATGCTGTCATACAGTATTGAGTTGCTTATAATCACTGAGTAATCTTGCAGGCTGCCAAGGGAGAGCTACTTTAAATCCCTCCATAAAACAATATCTGAAAATATCAGAACACTAACTATATCCTGGAAGATTAATAGCAGATGAAAATTTCTATGAAATGAATCATTCTTTCTCAGTAAAGGATACAAACATTTCCAGTAACTGCAGATTGTATAATATAAAGCACAATCTACGATCCAGATGCGAGTTGCATTTAAGCTCTGAGATTCATTCTAAATACAAAGTTGCTTAAGTACACAAGAATTCTATATAATAGAGAAAATGTTTGGAATTATATAGGTTTCTAATTCAATATGGCCCAAATCCTGAAGGACTTAGTCAAAACTCCCACTGACCTTTTTCGCCTAGGGAAGGACTGAGGGATTTGGCAATATGTGTAAATATTGTACCGAGCGAATGATAACTCATCATAATGAGTAAGAAGTAGCATACTAATTTTGAATTTTTTCTTTGAACAGTATTTGAGTTTTGATCTTTTAAGTGAGCAAATGAAACCTGCTATTCCATTTTAAAAAATAATTAATAGTACGGTACCGCACAACTTATTTTTAATGTTGAAACAGGAACATTTGAGAGGCTGCACTGCCTTAATCAAACTTCAAAATACTACATTGGTCTCCAGATGAATTGGGAAATAAAAATCTGCATACGATATTTATTATACAAATCTTCTGAGTCCTGTTAGCTTTGATAGATTCCACACCCCCCCCCCCCTTTTTCCCGTTAAAAAAAAAATTTTAAAAAATCAAAGATGATTAAATACAAAGGCATTCCTTTTAATGTAGTAGCATATTATGCAAACTTAATTATAAGGACAGTATATACCTAGGGTATGGGCTACTTGATAATTACTCCTCAATTAGAAACTTTAGTGGCAGGGGTATCTTATATAATGTAACTGTAGGTGCAGCTGATTGAACCTGTGTTATACAATGCTTCAAAATGCCAGTAATTTCCTCCTGGGTTTTCCTCTGGAAGATTTTTACACTTTTGTGCCTCAGCACCTCTGTTCTGTCAGTTTTAACATAGTTTAGTTTTTTTTTTCCTCCCAAATGTTTTTGCAGAACTTGATCAGCGCTTAATTAATTAAAAATAAATAATTATAGCAGTTGTATATATGCTCCTGGTCAGCAGCTGTTGGTGTTGGGAAATACTTTGATGTTTTATACAGGGGAAGTGAGAACAGTTCTAGGAGCTATAGTTACAGGAGACTTTTTAATGTGTTTTGATGGAATAAATTAGATTTTTATTGCAGTTGTGATCATATCCCAGTGTTTAGAGTTTTCTTTAGGTCTATAATGTGACAGAAATTGCAGGTATGTACAATATAAATTTTTAAGTGTCATTATAGCATCATTAGGGTAAAAGCTTTTATAGCATTGTACTGTAATTTGTTTGCGTTGTTATGTTGGTAAAAAGTAAAGTGGACCATCAGAATTCATCTCGGTGGTAATTTTTAGATAAAATTCTGTGTAATTCACAGAATAAAGATGTGCTAGTATCTAGCTGCCCTAGCTGCAATGTTGACAACCTCAGTATGACATGAAGAAAAGAAAAAAAAAAAAAAAAAAAAAAAAAGGCAGCTAAGTCTACATTTTACCAGTTAGTCAGATTCAATATTACTTCAAAGATGTTCTAAATCTGCATTTGAGTACCATATGTTGACACTGCGTTTTGGACACAGGAGATTACTTGAAGTACCGCAACCATGACTTGTACTCTTCTTCTGTAATCCTTGTTCTCTGGGGCATTACTGAATTCAGAGAGAAGCAGACAGAGCAGATTTTGTTTGGGGGTGGTTCGGGTTTTTGTTTGTGGTTTTGGTTCTGTTTTTTGTTTGGTTGGTTTTTTGATTTTTTTTTTATTTGTTTGGGGGGTTTTGTTTGTTTGTTTTGGGGTTTTTTGTTGTTGTTAATTGGTTGGGTTGGGGGTTTTTTTGTTGTTGTTTCTGGTGCTTTTTGAGGGGGGGGTTACTGTCTGTTTTGGGTGCTGCTTTCTTGTTCACCTCTGCGAATCCATGTCAAAATAAATGGAGACCTTATCTAGAGTGAGACACACTTTGAAGTACAGAGATGCAAATCCAAACATTGCATCACACTGTCAGATACAGAAATTAGTAGCATCCTGCATGTCCTTTGAAGTTCAAGGCTGTGCTTCCATGGAGTGATTTTCATACAGAAATCAGATGGAAGCTATTCAGACTCAGATAGCAATAATGATTTACTTGCAGTAAATCTTACAGGTTTTGGCCACACTTAGGGTATGATTTACTAAATACTTTTTGATCAGATGTTACTTATTAAGATATTACTCCCTCCCCCCAACTATTTTTTAATTAAAGGCTAGAGATATAATGTGCTTATTTTCTCTACACATATGTAAAAAATCAAATAACTATTATATACCAGATTATGTGCTTCTCACATCTTTTTAAAATACTGTGATTTACAAACTTTGATAGAAGATAGAACTACTTGACTGCAGCAGCTGTTTAATCACAGTGGAAAATATTTTAAAATGACAAGTTCAGTGGTGGTCTGTTCTGAACAACAAACAGAGGAAAGTAGGCTGGAGGTAGAAGCAGCACATTGGTAACAGCAAAATGATCAGAGGCACTAAATTCTAACGTTTAACTGCTTTTTAAATAAATACTGTCTCCTGTCTGTGGCCCAGCAACCAATGTGCTGTGACCATGACTCTCTCTCCTCTCCTCGTCAGCTTGCTGGCTCCATGCAGTGCTGGCTGTCTTTCTGGGTACATTTACATGATACATAGCACAAGGGGAAGGTCCAGTTTCTTAAAACAAAAATTCTTAAAGCCCAGTCCAAAACTTGATTCTCAATTGGGTTTGGGTCAGATCCAGCAGACCAGATTTTCTTTGGCTACCTTTGTAAGCCTTCAACACTCACAGCTGATGCCAGATTTTTCTAGGTGCTCAGTGCCTAGCAGTCCACAGTGATGGCTGGAAGATACTTGCAAAGTTCAGCCTCAGCAAAGAGAAGTCTTCCAGAGACCACTCTATGCACCTGAACTTAAGGTCCACTATTTGTTCTGGTTCTTGAGCCACCTTCCTCTCTTTGCTGTCAATAAGGCTGAGAAGATAGAATCCCTTGGATGAAACTCTTCTCTGTGGAGGTTCCCTTTGCTCCCAGTTTTGTGTCTTTGAGTGTAGGAAGCTGGTGAACCACAATGGGAGAAAATACTGGTTCTTAAGAGGAATGTGTGGTCCAGATTAAGATAGTATTCATATTTGTGTATCCAGGTATCCTGATTGAGAGCCCTATCCCTGTATTCAGGATCTCCTATGAGCGTCTGTGGATGCTGAAAAGCTGCTAGCAGAGGGATTTTCCTAGGTTCTCACAATATTCGGTGAGAATCCTGCCTTTCTCACACATATGAGAAACAGTAGGACGGTTTTTGTAAACTAGACTAAACACATGGTGTTTTGCTAAGTTCTGTTTATGGTGCATTGGAAAAATATTTTGAAATAGGTGTTGTAGGTCTTTAGCCACTCACCCTAGGAGATGGGTGATCACTGACCAATTGCCCTATGGGGCTAGGGTATATAAAATGGGGTTGAAAATTAATAAAGTTGCTTCTTTTGCCTGCTCTTGCTGAATTTATATGTTGCTGCATCTCTCCACTCCCGGCATAAACAGCAACAAGCCTCTACCACCACAGATGACAAGAGAATATATATATTTTTTTTAATACTGTTAACAGACCCATAATTTTATACACCCCACCCCCCCTTCATGATTCTCTCTCCCCCAAGCTCTTCCAAATGAATTGCTGCTGCTACTGAGTTCTTTGGGCTTACAATGGACTCACAGGGGGAGTAATTGGACTCATTTTAAGTAGTAAAGTTACAATTTGAACAATAGGTTTTTTGCTTGACCATGGTGGGAACTCATCTTTCACTTCTGATGATATAATTTGGAGAGAAAGGAACTTTGCAATATAGCTGCAAAACAGTAATGCCTATGTGTAGGAAGTATTTATATAGCCATATATTATACCCAAACCCTGAAAGGTGGATGAAGGCATTAAAAAAAATGAAACTGCTTTGAAAAGAAGAAGTCACGAATTAGACCTATATGTTATTTTTTTCCACTGGGAAAAAATAGAAGCAAGATGGGAAAAAATGAGATTATTTCACATGGTTCTGGTTGTTATGCAGATTGCCTCTTTATATACATTCAGCACATCTGGCTCCCTCGTGGGTTTGTTCTTTGAGCTGGGAGGAAGAATGCACAGTGAGATTAAGGGCAAAATAAGGTGGAAGGACCAAAATGGAGAAATAGCTGTGGAGTGAGGACTAGCTGAACTAAGGAGTATTTCCCTCAAAAGCCTACAAATCTGTCTGCTTTTCCCTTAAAACTTCCCATCTTCCTACATTGAAAAATCTTCTCTCTTTCTCTTGAATAAGGATGTGGGTGGCCAGGCTGCTGGTGCTCTGTGAGCAGGGCCCAACAGGCAGACCAGCTTTGCCTGCCATTGCTGCTGTGCCCTGGTTTTCCTGAGCTGTGCTGCTGTCCCTTGGGTTTTTTCTTGGATTGTAAACTCCTAGAACCAAGGGCTCTGCTCAGTGTAGTTGTACTTCTACTTGCACTGTGGACAACCTAGCTACTGTGATAAAGCAAATAATACCACCACCCTTATTTTTTTGTTATGAAGTAAAAGCAGAACCTGAGGCCTCCCCTCACAGTTTCCCAAGTGAGAAGTCATTTGGCGTTTCCAAGCGTGTAGATGCTTTGCTGTGCTCCAAGCGGATGGCTCTGGAGGAGCTCCCTGGAGACTACAGGGCTTCAGCTGCAGGGCAGATGGGTACCTCCATCAGGAAGGTGCTGAAGCCTGGTCTTGGATGATCCAAGGAGAACATGGGATGTGCAGTGCTGGGGTACATGGAAAAATTACATTAGAAGAAGACTCTTGATTAATCTTACTGCACCACTTGTTCTTTTAATCGTGGACTGTGATGAGACTCGTGATGTTTATTGCCAATGTAATGAACTTGGGGAAGGAAGATGCTCATTGAAGCACCTGCACACTTTGCACAAGGACACATCCAGAGGAATACGCATCTTGCATATTTGTTTGCATCACAGAATAGATGGCCAGGCCCTCTTTGAGTCAGGCTGCTTCCATATGCTGCTTCTGATTTATTCTTTATTCTGTAAAATACAGAAAATGCTCAGAAATCTTGGGTGCTCCCTGCTGTGAAGTGTGAAGCTGCAGAGAGCTTGTCTGGCTTCATTCTCAGAAATCAGCTTGCTAGATTAATCTCAATCCTTAGAAAAGAGCTGAGTGTTTTGGTCTGCAAAATGTTTACCATGCAACTCTTTTTTCATAAATGATGCTCTGCATTACAGTTTGGAAAAAACTCCTCCTCAGAGGAACTTTCTGCATCACATTCCTTCTGCTGGAAAAAGTCTTTCCTCTGCAATTCAAACGAGCTATTCATAGCTGTACTGGAGAGGCTGAAATGGCAAACATTTTTTAGCAATGTAAGCTGTATCTTTTATCTGTTGTTATGCTTCCAGCTCCCCGTGCTCTACATGACTGAGACAATGCTCCAAATAGGTCACATGTGTAAACTAAATCCTTCTAAGATGTTAGCACCACTGTCACTCTCTCCACAACCTGTTCTCAGCTCCTCTGGAGAAAACTACCATTTAATGGTGTTTTAAATCAGGTTTTTGAGTTTATTTCTCGCTCCGTGCCCCTTAGAAGCCAAATATATGAGCTTTACCGAATACTTTTAGACACGGGAACACAGGGCTGTTTTATAAATACTCTTAAAACAAAGACTAAGAAATGCAATGAGCTGTGACAACCATATAACCAGTCTCTGAGAGCTGATCCTTGCAGGGTGTCTGTGGTTAGATACACATCTCCCCCAGTGCTCCCTTGAGTGCTCTCCTGCCTGGTGCTCATAATCCAGGCTGCACAGTTTGGAAGCTCTCCTGCAAGCTGAAATGGACCTGGGAGGAGACCTGTGCTTTGGACCTAAGCATTTAAAGGTTGCCACACCACTTGTTTTTCTTCCCACTGGAAGAAAATAGGGGAGAATTGCATTCTTGCAATCTGGTTCGTTCTGGAGTGCCGTTTGGCACACAGCTTTTTGTCCCACTGTGTGGTTTTGAGGTGAACCTGTTAATTCACTATGACCCTTTTAATAAGTCCAAACATGAAATGCTACAAGAAGGAAACAGAGCACGTAGTGGTATGAATCATGTTTTAAGATGGAGAAGAAGTGGTGTTTGTGTTGCCCTGAACAGTTCCATTTTCAGTGGAATGAGTCTGTCATAGGGATGGTTTTGGACTCATTATGATTAATTGATTTTTAAATTTCAGTTATTTTGGGTTTGATTTTTGGTTTGTTTTGGTATTTTTGGCTGGCCTAGGAGCCTTGTGACTCAGTTTACACAGACAGATTGTCTGAATTATCTTGTCAGTTTAATCTTAAAACAGTGTTGTTGAACAGTTTTCCCATTCTGCTCCTGAAGATTTGCCATCAGAGCTCCTGCTCATTTGCTCCTTTGGTCTAAAGCATCTGCTGACAGAGTCCTAGAAGAGGACATGAGAACATGCTGTCCTGGGCTGTACTCTCTGTTTACTAAGGACTGTTTTATTTAATCTTTGCCGACCAAAATTCTACTCCTGTGACTCTTACAGCAGGGATTGGAGTGCCAGGTAGATTGAGGTTGGGGTCTTTTTTTGACCTGGAATTATAGAAGTTGTTCAGAGGGATGTTTTATTTGCCCTGGCTGATGAAGTATAAAAACCATGATTTTCATTAGACTAGCACTCAATGGTCCATCTTACCTTCCTAATAGCTTTGATCATATAGGCTGGGTGTAACCAGTGTCAAGTGTATCTTGTTGTGGTTAGTTTTCTTCTGAGTAAATAAGCACTCCTGAATCCATCCCAAAGCAGTCACATGTGTGATGAGAGGGGCAGTGATCATGGAAGTGTCTTCATATGCTCTTCTCATGAATTTCAGTTGAGTCCTGCGGAATGCTGTTGTTACTCAAGAATATATTTCACTGATATCTGTATTAGACACAGATCTCAACGGGTGGTTAAAAATCTTTGAGGATGGAAATACAGCGCCTCTCTAAATACAGGAAAGTATTAGCTTTTCAAATGTGCGATGCTTAAGCAGTGCACGTTTCAACGCCTTTTCTCCAGTTGTTATCCTACCTTCAATTCTTGCTAGGGGAAATTACCAGCAAACTTCTGAAATGTTGTTACTAGGAAACTATTGGAATGTTATTTCAATACCATTTGGCATCTTGAGCTTTTTAACACAGTTTATGCTTTAGGAATATTTTGAAGACTCTGGTGTCATGACAGTTGTTGAACACCTTCCATTCAATGCTGGCTCCTACCCATGAGGAGTCGTTTAACAGCAGTGCTGGTGGCAGTGGGGAAACCATAGAATGGGGAAAGGGAAAGGAATAGCTAAGGGTGACAAGAAGGAAAAATTTGCCTGGATTTATCTGTGGAAAGATGGGGCACATCTGAAAGGAGTGTCACGGTTTAGGGTCAGGGCAGCCCCTTAGACCTATAACAGACGCTCTCTGTTAATCCCCCTCTGAATTTCTGAAATTTCTGAAAAGCAAAGGGAGATCTGAGAATCCCATCCCCTGTTACACGTTGCTGGCTGATCTGTGCACATTGGTAACGTGCTTTGAAGGGCTATACAAGTGCTGTTGAGGTGAAGCTGGTGATCCTGCTATTGGCTGTGGGCTTTTTTCCTGATTGTCTGCAATCATCAGACCTACACATTGACAGATAGTCATAGAGTGGCTTAGGCCATTGCAATATCTCTTTGCTGTTTATAAAACAAATTGGTATGATGTTTTCTGCTCACACTTTCCTTCGATCCCCACAAGTTTGGCTGCTACAAAAACATTTTAATACTTACAAATAAGGAAAAATGTAGACAATCTGTGAAGAGCGGTCACATATTTGCAAAGGGTCCAGATATTATTGCAGTGAGACAGGAAGAGAAACTTTTATAATTCATGAGTAGTGAAAGCTTTCTTTACTTCTGGGATAAATATTCCTACCCGTTAGGTATACTTTATATGTAACATTTACATCTTGCTGAGTGATTAGTTTAAACAGCTATTTTTATCCTGCATTTCAGCCCACAACTCTCTAATGTTAATTAGTATTAGGAAGGAAGTATGTTTTCTTCACATGCCATAGCAAATGTGCTTTATATAATGATTACAGAACTTGTTTGATCTTTTGTTTTTACTGAACAGTCTACAGCACTGACGGCAAACTGTTTGGTTTTAGTTTTCTTGTGCCCTGGGCTGTTTTCCACTGTGTGAAATTGCTGAACTTTTTTTTTTTTAGGTGTTTTTTCACAATCGCTGAAACTGTTGGAGTGAGATAGAATTTCACTGTAGAGTTTCTTTAATTTGCTGTCTTTCAGTGAACAGTTAAAATAACCCCTGCTTTTTGTCCCTTTTATACAAGTTTGAGGGGCTGGATAAAACAGATAATGTAAGAAGTTTGGGCAGAAGGGTTCAAAGGTTAGTCATAAGCTGTTCAGGTATTGCACAGAGGATGTGAAGAGTACATTGGGGGTGAGGAAACAAAAATACACAAGACTTTAGTGAACAGTCGTTGCCAAATATTTTTAAATCAATTACATAAGACATCCACAAATTGCACAAATAGGAGAACTCCTACTGTTGTTCCCACTCTACGTTCATGATTGTAAATAACAGAGGCAGTTGTAACTGATACAAATATATTCACAGAAATAAAGACATAATTAATAGAATTCTTACAATTTATGTCCTTGCACTATTACAAGCAGAGGAGAAACAGTGATTCAAACCCCCTACCTCTAGGAAGCAGAAAAGTATGAACCTAAATACAACTGTTTAATTTCCTTCCTTTGGTACTTTGAAACTTAAGATCTAGCACGTTGCCTGAATACTACATGTCTAGAGTTTATTAAAAGGCTTTCCTTGCAAAATTTCCTAGGAATACATAATGGAAGAAAACATGCATTATGCTAGACCTGTCTCATCAAAATCAACTTGAGGTTTCTCTCAATTAATTTAGAATAGACCAAGGAAATTTTTAGAGTTGCTTTCCAGTTGCAAACATGTTCTTCAGAGTTGATGACAATTCTGTTTTTCTCAGAAGCAAGGAAGGTGGTCATGCTTCTTTGTAAACCATCACATCCCTGGGTCAAAGTGCTGATCTAGCACATAAGCATGTGCTAGTCAGCCTGGAAAAATGAGGAGGTTAAGGGCCATCTGGGAAGTCTTAGGACTGTACTTGAACTACATTGCAACTCAACTCTACGTTGATGGACAGAACTGATTTCTGCAAAAACTGTGCATGTATTTGCATCATCAGTGGCTACAGATGCAAATTCTGGTTGGTAATTACCAGATCTGTGGTGCTTGTTTGTTAATTAAAGGTACCTCTGGCATCCAGCGTTTCTACTTGAAAGACACTGAGGCTTAATTGCGACTGTACAGCTTCTTTATATGTAAGTGCATGAGGATCTGCACTTGTTCAGTGCAAAGATTTCCAAAAGAAAGTTAAGTCATTGTTTAGGGGGGAAAAGAAAGAAAGAATAAATAAATAAATAAATAGGCTAAGAGGCAAAGAATAGAAAGTGGAAGAGCGTCCCTGTGAGGAGTGTGTGTCCTCCTACCCTGACAGGTGCTCAGTCAGAGTTTGCTGTTTCTGGGATCAGATACATTCTTTTAGAAGAATTCAGAAAACTCAATCTGCCTCTAACTGTGTCACGACCAGGGCTCAGCATCACGTTTCACTTGTTAGCAAGAGGGATCAATTGAAATACAGATCCTGCCCTGTGGTAGCCAAACCCGAGCCTTTCCAGGGCTCCCTCCCTCACAGCCATTCCTCTTCCTCTGCTGCCTTTAATGCACGAGTTCACGTGGCCAATGCCTGTACAGGCTGAGGTTCACCATTGTGCCACGTCTCCCATGTTTTGTTTCAGTTGCTTTCTTCTGATAGTTTATGAAAAGATGTTTGGGGAGAGAGGAAAGTGAGCCGCCTGCCCCTGCACACCGGGAGCTCTTGGAGCAGCTGAGTGACAGCAGCGGGGAGCACTGAACCAAGGGCCCTCGTAGCGCCTGAGCGCTGAGTCATCAATAATGCAGAAAGAGCTCTTGCTTCCCTCAGAGCTGAGAAAACAATACCCAGCTGGAACTGAGCGGCTGGTAGGGGACACAGCACCCTTGAGACTGTGGGTCTGGAAGTCCTGAAGGGGAGAGCTTTGGAGAATTGAGTTTCTCCCCAGCCCTGGGCCTGATTTCTTCCCCGCCCACCAGAAAATTGAGAAGTCAATTGGCCTTTTATTGCTAGGCTCTACCCCCCCCCCCCCCCCCCCAGTTAATTTTGTATTGAATTTTGAGCAAGGCAGATTTACAACTGCCACCGCAAAGATGGCGAGAGAGAGAAAGACACAGAAAGCATCCAGGCCGGGCCGGCTGCTGGACTGCTGCAGCCAGGCGCCGAGGGGAGCGGAGCGTGGGCTCGGCTCGGCCTCAGGAGCTTTCCCTTCCTCGGCAGCACCCACTCCACTCCACTCCACCCCACCCCACCCCACCCCGCCCGAGCCGGGCCCTCGGTGCACCCTGGGGCCACACTTGTGTTCTGCCACTGTCTGCGGAGAAGGCCCGGGGTAGCCTTGGCCTCAGCCTCGCAGGCTGCTTCCCTGCCTTCAGCGCTGGCGGGCTGTAAAAAGGCAGCTGTACCAGCATGTGCCCGAGGAACAGCTGCTCTGCTGGGCTACTGTGGCGGCTGGAAAACCGGGCACTGTACGTGTGTGAGATACCGTGTTTGGTGCGGGTAGCTAGAGGAGATGGACCTGGACGGGTCCGTGTGGACCCATGGGCAGGGTGGTAACCGCACACCCCTGGGTTCAGACTGCCCATCACATGCAGCTCTTTTCACCAGGTGGGAAACTGAGGAGTTTGTTTCCATAAATGTCTTTATTTTCTGTATAACAATTCTGTTACTGCAGAAGCACATCCTGGGTTACAGTTTGCTAGTGAAAAATGTTTCCATTTGAGGGTGAAGGGGCAGGCTGACAGAAAGTGGTGCTGCCAGGGGCTTTTTGTTCTTCCTCCCGCCTTCCCACCCTTGTCCACAACCCTTTTAACTGGAAATAGCGTAAAAGCAAAGGGCACCCCTGACACTCATACCCAAGACTTCCTTTGTAAATAATGATTTGTGAAGCTAGCAGCCATTGCTTCAGCCCTCAGCTAAACAAAAACGCAGTTGCATGAATAATTGTGGTGAAAGTGAATAAAATAGTGACAGTGAGGATCCGGTTTGTTTGTAAACTCAAATGTTTATGAATGTAGTTTTAGTGCAAGTGTCTGTAATAATCAGTATCAATGCACAGTAATGGTTACCCTCTGCATGTATCTGTTTTCTACAGCAGCAAAATCTTATCATGGTACTGCTCAGAAAAAAAAAAAAAGCAGCTCAGGTCACCTTGCATGGAAACTCTAATAATAAGCATTTCAGCTGATTTTAATAAATGTAATCCTGACTGTTATGAGCTGTGCCATCTGTAACATTATGCAATATCTCTCTTGTGTACAGGAGACATGACATTCTCTCTGGAGGTGGCAGTGACGTGACAGCGTCTGATAGCTCTGCTCTGCAGTATGGTGGCAACTTTCTTCTGCAATAGTAAGGCCTTTATTTTTTTTTAAGATACAAATTAATTCATTTTGGCCTTATACCCCTTATGACATAGGTTCCGGTACCATTATTTGATTTTCATTTTATTCTGGTTTTGAAATGGTCACAAGTGAGATGATAATGTTGTCTAGCTAAAGTCTTTAGCTTATAAGAAGTTCTAGATACTTCTGAGATGAACTTCTGATACAACAGTTTGGCGTGGATCAAAGTCTGGCACCTAGTTTAACAAACTGGAATTGGGAAATATTTCTTACTTACCACAGATCTCAATATCAAAGCAAAGATGACTGTAATTATTTACCAAAAATTGAAGGAATATGTCAGGGCATGTTACAGTCTCCTAAAGTCTCTAATACTCAATAATAAAAAACCCCAAAATTGATTCACCTTAGACTAGATGGTAGGTTCTGTTTGTCTGAGATGTCATTCAGCCCTGTTTCATCATGCTGTGAATAGAAAATGATTATTCCCTCCTCAGAATTTAACTGTGTCCCTGAAATAATGTGGGCAGGTTAGCAAGAATTGCTGGTTGATGTTGGTGTAGATAATATGGTTTCACACATCTCCTTTGCACTCAAGGACATTTTGCCAGCTTACATCCTTGTTGTTTCACGCATTAGGTTTGACTTGCTGGGATCTGGGGAGAAAGGGGAGGCTAAAGATTGCATGGCCTCCAGCATTTTGTTTATGAGAGCATCCTTCTAGTGATAAGTGTCCACATGGGGAGGAAGCGCATTTTCCCCTTGAGATGAGAATCAAGCAAAGTTGCCAAATGCACCGTCTTCCCTTTCAAACCTTCTGCCACTTCTGAAGCCAGGAAGTGGGCAGGCTTTGCATGTCCAGGGAGGGAGGCAACGGCAGTGAACCCTGAACCTCAGCATGGGAACAAGGCTGTACCTCCACAGCAGCGCTTCCCCTTCCACCACCAACTGTGACCACACATCCCACTGGTGTCTGTATGTCCCTCTCTGTTCATTGCAGGTTGCCAATGTTTCTTGTGTGAAGGGAACTGATACAAAATGTTTGTTACGCCACTAAAAATTCTGAGAACAGTCTTGTTTTCATTATGCTGAATGTGAATTGAAAGAAGTTCCAATCTAGTGTAAAAGCCTGAAGCACACCTTTTTGTCTTTCTTTCCCTTCTTAAATGGAGCTTGAATTGGGATTTTATACTGAAAGTGATCTTTCACTTGAATTAACTGCTTACCAACTTTCAGGTGATGTCCTCACAGAAGGTCAGTTTTGCTTGCTGTGATGAATCCAAAGGGCTTTAAATATTATGTGATGTTCCCCATGTGAAATGAGTACATCAGAATATCTCTGTCTGTTTTGCTAAAGTGTGGTTGAAGGTTAAGATTTGAGACATGGAGTCATCCACTGCGTAAGGAGCCAGAGTGACTGTTGGGGTTTCTTGGGGCATGGTGTTTCTGAGCTAACAGCAAATAGTTGCCTCAGTGGGTGTTTGACAGGCAGATGGCCTCATGTTTGCTGGACAACAGCCTTATAAGGCATTCAGATGTTTCTGAACTGTGTTAATGAAGATATTCAGAAAATTGAGTGAATATAATGTGTCTGCTCAAGAAATGCTAAGACTGCTTTGGAGTGTTCTGTGAAGCTCCAGTCTTGCTGCTTTTGTAGTTGCTTGGATCAGAATTGTTCAGAAGGCAAATGGCAAGAGCTGTAAATGATATGGCAGTGGGTCCAGCTGCAAAGGATTTCAAAGAATGGTGCTTCTGTAATAACAACAAAATTGGAGCTTGGCCATGCACCATTAAGGTCAATGGCCTAGAGAAATCTGCATCGCTTCATAGCAAAGTGCCTTTTCCCCCCCTTGTTTATTTCCAAACTGAAGTTTTGTTGTGTCATACTAGGAGCTGCCTACTTGATGGCTTGGGAAGAGCAAGCTGGCTTTTCTGCACCAATCTCTTTCCTTACTCTAAGTGGCATGTCACTGTCTTCCATATTGTAACTGGAGGGGCAACAGCAGTGGTCTGCTTTCTCTCCCTGGGTTACCCAGCTATGCATAATGGCTCTTCAGCACTGTAGAGATGGTATGAGCATGTATAGCAGAGAACAGGCTGATAAGCCCTTCTTTCAGTTCAGTGCGTTCCCAAAGGCAAGGCAGTTTCCCTGCTACCATCTTGTGTTTTGGTTCAGACACAAGAGAGTGAAACAGAGGGTTGTTGTGCCCCTGCGTGCTCCATGGAGAATCTGTACGTTATTCTTCTGTGGTGGCCGCTTCCCCTAACCTCAAACACAAAATTCTTTAGACAGAGAAATGCGTGTTTTGATCTTTTGTAAATGGAAAAAAGACATATCAAGCTAAACCACTAAATGTCCATGCACTGAAAGAGATTTCACTATAAATAGAATGAAGCCCCTGTGGAATTCATTGCACAATATTGGGTCCTTTTGTTCACTTTGTTAAAAAGAGAGCTTTGCATTATAGCTTCTTTCCTTCTGAGCAGATTTTAAATGTACATGAAATACCATATCTGAGATGTAGAATTTATCGTAGTCTATCAGCTGTACTACTATGTCCTGGCTGCTGCTTTGTAATCCACTTGTGAAAATTGTACGATATGTTATCATACGTAAGGAAGATACAAATACCTGCGTAGATTTCTCCCATTCAGCTGTGGAAGTCATACTGTTTTAAGTCCTCTGTTTGATCAAAAAAATATAGCTGCATTAAAAGGAAAATAAACTTTATTCAAATCTGTCTATGCCTGTTCACCCTCTGACCAGCTCCAGTACAGGGACTACAAATCACTAATATGCTGCATTATTCAAATGTTATTGGGGGGATTTTTTATTAAAAAAAAAAAAAAAAAAAAAGGAAATAAAAGGAAAACGAACCCCACAACTCTTTTCTGGACTGATGCGGAATTTATGGGCATATAAATGAAAAGATCAGCTAAACTTTACAATGACAGAGATTTTATTTAACAGGCAGGATGACAAAGTTTTCAAACCACTGTGCGTTATTTGCAGATAAGCATACATGAAATCAGAGGTAAGAATTATAGCAGCTTGTTTAGAAAGGCAGTTGGATATCAGAAGCTAATATTTAAAACTGGGGCCTGAGTTAAGACTGTGTTTTTTTCAGTTTACTTTCTGGAATGCAGCAGTTGTACACCAGGGTGAAGCCTGCAAGACAGCATGCAGAAGTAGGCTTCCCAGTGAAACGGTCTTGCTATAGATTATATGTGTAGTTTATTTGTGTAATGTCATTCTCGTACCAAAGGATCTAGTTTAGGCACCTATGGGACTCATCTCACTATTAAATTACTGAAATGCTCTGTATAAGGGCAGAAAGAACTTTTATTTTGGTTGAGATGACCAGTAAGGACAAGCGTAGAGTCCTGCACCTGGGGAGGAATAACACCAGGCACCAGTGCAGGTTAGGGGTCACCCTGCTGGAAAGCAGCACCACGGAGAAAGGCCTTGGAGTCCTAGTGGACAGCAAGTTCTCCATGGGCCAGCAATGTGCCCTTGCAGCCAGAAAGGCCAATGGCATCCTGGGGTGCATTAAAGAAAACTGTGTCCAGCAGGTGTAGGGAGGTCCTCCTCCCCCCTCTACATTGCCCTTGTGAGACCTCACCTGGAATGCTGTGTCCAGTTTTGGGATCCCCAGTTTAAGAGAAATAGGGATCTACTGGAATGAGTCCAACAGAGAGCTATGAGGATGATTAAGGGACTTGAGCATCTCCCCTGTGAAGAAAGACTGAGGGAACTGGGGCTGTTTAGTCTTGAGAAGACTGAGAAGACCTTATTAATGTCTACAAATATCTGAAGGGTGGGTGTCAAATGGAATGAGCCAAGCTCTTTTCTGTAGTGCCCAGCAATAGGACAAGGAACACTGGGTATAAACTTGAGCATAGAAGGTTCCACCTCAACATGAGGAGGAACTTCTCTACTGTGAGGGTGACGGAGCCTAGAACAGGCTGCCCAGAGAGGTTGTGGAGTCCCCTTCTCTAGAGACTTTCAAAACCCATCTGGACGTGTTCCTGAGCAACATGCCCTAGGTGATCCTGCTTTGGCAGGGGGGTTGGACTCGATGATCTCTAGAGGTCCTTTCCAAACCCTAACATTCTACAATTCTATGAATACTAAGGTCTGAAGCTCATGGGCGAATCTGCTGTAGCAGTAACTCCTGGTTGATTACATGTGCCAGCACACAGGATCTGTGCAAGCTCATGGCAGGCTACAGGCTGTTTTTTCAATGTTTGTGGTCTTTGTACATCCCTTACATTGGGACAAAGTAAAAGAGATGTTTCCCTGCCAGAAGAGGCTGTGCTGCAGTGATAGGAATTATTGACAGGGCTAGGAGAGGTCTGAGCAAGGGTTGGACTGGGGTTTCCCGAATGGAGATGAGTGATGTAACCAGCAGCAGTGGAGCCTCTGTCTCTCTGCAGAAAATTTGCTCTTGACCTAAGTGATCTTTGCCAAAGTTTAATCAAAACCAGTGTAATTCTCTGAGCAGAACCCATTAATAAGATAAAATATTTTTGGATAATATTTTCTAGTATTTTACAAGCAATGGTAATTAATTTATAAGGCACTTTAGGACCCTCCTCCAGACAAGCTAAACAAAATTATCATCCTAGGACTGCAGGTATAGAAGACCTGACCTCTGCCACCAAGTTCTTCTGTCTGTCTGGGCAAGCACAGTGAGTTCAAGGAGCTTTTGTGAGGAATGGATGGTGTGAAAAGTAAGGAATGAGGTCAGGACTTGGCTTGTTACCACCTGTACAATACGTAATGAGAAGTCAAGTCAAATGCTGTTCTGCTCACACAGTGGGATCCAGGGCAGGGGCTCTTGCTGTGGTGTTTCTTTTTCCACCTGTGTATCAGGGCTCCCAGCCCTGTCACAGTACAAATTACACCTCTCCCACTACAGCAAATGTGAGCTTTACCTTCAGAAACACAGTGCTTTTAGTGACCAGTGGAGCTGCAGCCTCCCTGCTGCAGAGCCTTCCGCTGCAGTTCAAGTCACACCCCTGACATGGTTGCAGCGTCCCTTTCTGTGGGTGATTCTTTGTGGTGCACACTAAGTTCATGTCTCCTGGTAGTGTATGCTTCAAATGTACAGTTAATATCCAGCAGAGACGTGGGAAGGCAAGCAAGCTACCTTTCATCTAGTGTTTGTAACACAGAAAACCTTCAATATTGAGAACAGATAGACTGGAAGGTAGGTTCACATCTCTCAGCAAGAGAGCTGTAACTTAAATCTAATACACCTGATCAAGGCTTTCTCTCTGCCTTGTAGGTATTTTAATACAAATGTGTCTTTCATTTGACTGATTGAAGGTCTCCAACCTGCAATAAATGAAACATCTGATCCCCTTGAATCCAAATCACTTTTTCTTTGATTTTCTTTTACTTCTATTTCTTCTTTCTTTGTTCTACGGCTAGAGTCGAATTTCCCTTTAGAAATTGAAAGAATGTGTGTGGGTTTTTCTGCTCCTCTTACAGTGAGCCTGTGCAAAGGTCGAGTGGCTAGTTGACTAGCATATTAAGACAGAATTCATTTCACAGACAGTCTGTAGTGATGTGCTTTACATATCATTATCATGCTGAATTGAGGGAAACTGATTATACAAATTAGTTACTGTACATTATTCTCCAAAGCCTTTTATTTGCATAACCAATAGATTTATGCAAAGAATATCCTGAAAAATGATACATGATCATGTCTAGTTGAAAGAAAGTTGTTATTATCTAGGTAGGAAAATAAGTACACATTATTCACAATTTAAGTTTAAATTATTGTGTATGATAATACCGAGTGTATCAATTAGCTTATGCCAGACCTAGCCTTTATAATATATTTTCTGTAAACACGATTGTGCCTTCAGTCCTGAGTGCTAGGAGCTGCTGATTCCAGTGTTCTCTATAATTATGTCTTTGTATGAATCAATCAGTTTAAATATAGAGCGACAGTCTGTTAAAGCCATGACCTCCGTTGGGTTTATTTTTTACTCGGGTAGTCATGTCTCTTTCCAGATGTCAGTGACATAATTTGTATGCTCAGCATTTCTTGTGTGGAGATTTTTGTAGAGGGGGAGAAGAGGGGAGGAGGACCTTCAGAAGGAGATGGGATTTGGAAATATTAAGCTGTAGAATCATTTAAAGTGTTGCTTTTAATCTCTAACTATAACCATGTTTGTAGTGAAGTGTTAACTCTCCTACACATGAACACACTTAGTCTTCGCGTAGATATTGAGCTGGGTATTAAAATGTATGTCAGGCTGGAGAACAAAGAACACGTGACATTATGGGCTGAATTCATAGTTACAATAAAAGGAGCAATGAAAATTCAATAAGGGGACTGGAACCAACAGTGTCTTTGTACTTTTTATCTCTGCTAGAGTTTCCAGAGGAACTGTTAGTGATTAAGGGCCTCATCCTGCACACATTAGCGAGCCGTGCTCGCTGCCCTGTGAGCGGCATGGGGTGCTGAGAGCTCCCACAGGCAGGAGACTGGGGCAGGGGCTTGCGGCACCCGCGCTCCTCGCAGTAGGTAGCTGTTGGTGGGCTCCGGGGATTTGGCAGGATGGGACCCAGCAAGGAAAGGAAAGCAGAGGAGAGCGGTCATGTAAAGTTCATTTTGCCATTATAAAACTTTCTAGGGATTGGAAACATGCAGCAACATCCAGTTGGCAGAGGAGATGAAACACTGATGTGTGCTGTGTATGAAAACTAGACTTTATGGTTTGTAGGTCTCCAATGTAAAAGGTCTAAAAATAAATCCCTAAAACTGCTGCAACCCTTTTCACCATTTCATTTCCTTTACATTTCTGTGTTTGCAGTAAAATCATCTTTGATGCTAGAACTGAAAGTCTTTTATGTGCTATGATTTTTGTTAACAGAGACACTCGCCTTACTTTAACTTCGGTGGAATAGAATTGTGTTAAAACCACTGATACTTTTCTCTGACAAGCTGTTTGGATGCACGGCCAATGCATTTCAGAAATGTTTCTTTTTCAGTGAAAGTCTAGTTTTATTAAACATGAAATTCCAGTTTTGAAGAATAATTATAGGGAACTTTCCATGTCATCTATGGTATTTCTCTACATTTTAATTAGAAGGAATTATTTCATTTCAATATAACCTTTTTTAATTGCATTCTTTGTGCACCTATAAACTTTAATAGCTATAGACACCAATATTATTTTGGGAGTTTGTGAGACTATTCATCTACTGTAGTTTCAAGGGAGCTAGATGTTTATTTCTTTTCTAAATAATGATCAAACTTTCAGCCTTTCCTTTGTATTTTTTCTGTGGAGTAGTTTCAAATTGGAGTGAAAGCCAGCAATTGTGAGGTAGTGCGGATATGACATTTTCTCATGTACCCTGCATATTATTTGCAGTAAGATTAGCATCAGAAGGACTGACTTAGATCAGTTGTCTTTGCTTATGCATGCCCTATGTTTCTCAGATTTTTTTTTTTCAGCAGGGCAGGAGAGGGGTGTAATACTTGGTTTCCTGATCTGAGCGTATTCAATCAGCTGTAGTTGGGTGTTTGTGTCACAGAGCTTGCCAGGTAGAGTGTAGGTGGAAAATAAAATAAAAGCAAAGGAAGTAATGTAAAAAATTAGAGACACTGGAATGGATACAAAGAAGAACTCATGTTCTTTGAAATTACAGTCCTGAAATGAGCAGCAAAGAGATAATAAAGCAGCATGGATCTATGTCAATAGAAGAGGCTGCTTAAACTCAAGATCTAACTGATTTAAGCATCTTAATGTATGGATTATAGATGTCCTCAGCTAGGGGCAAATCTTGTCTCCAGTGACACGTGGCACCCATTCAAAATCAATGAAAGCTGGAGATGTGAGAGACCAGGTTTTGTGCTTTAGCTTTTGTCTTGTTTGACTGTTAGCAGAGAGTTCCCCTGAAACCCATCTGGGTAAGTTAAACTTGTCACCCTGTGACAAGAATACTCACATAAGTAACCATAATAGTATTAGCTCTCACAAAATATTTAAAGAATCTGGCCTTTGGCTAGTAATATTTTTCAGATGTAGCTTTGCTTTTAGTGGTGTAGGAAAAATTGCATTTTTACCCTGGATTTATTTTGAAATGAAGTAGATGGCAGAAATGCAGCTTGCTTCTTCACCTGAATAAGACCTCTTTTAAGTTCAAAGTACTCCGGGTACAGGACTCTAAGCTCTCTCTTCCTGATGCACAGTGGGCTACTGAGCTTTTTTTAAAATTCATGGGAGGGCCTCAGAGCAGGGATGGCAACCTCAACTAAAGTAACTGCTGCTTTTATTTCCCCATGACTTTGGTTCTGTTTTAATGTCTCAAAAGACCACACAAACCAGCTGAGCAGAGCAGGAAAAGAGATGAAAGATGGAGATGGAAATTTTCAAAAAGAAATGGTGTTGAAACCAATGAGTTCTTTGACTTGAAAGCATAAAACAACCCAGGTTCAATTAAAATTGCATCTAAATTGAACTAAACAAGCTTTTCCTCATTTAGAGTTTCCATGTGAAATTTCTGTGTGTGTCTGAATATTACTATTCAGCAATGAGCTGAAACCATGACAGCTTTGGAGAGGACAGTGATTTTACAGCCCACTCCTCCTTCCCACCCCACAACTCTCTAATGTTGAAGGCTGCTTTCTCCATGAAATATAAATGCAAACAATATTTAAATAATGATCATATGCTCTCAGAAATTTGTCTTGGATGTTAATATGTCTCACTGTTTTACAAGGTAATGGTCTTGAGCATGATTGCAGGTACATTCAAAAGGTTAATTCAAAAGGAATTAATGAACTCCTTTCTCTGGAACTGAAGTAGCTGAAGATGGACAGGACTTTGCATTCAATAAACTGTCAGGTTGTATGACAGGCTTCCATTAGCTTGACCTCAGAAGGTAGTGAATTCACAGTATTGTTTGGTGGAGATGTGATACTCAACCAAGACATTTTGTAGAGGGATGAGCAAAAAAAGGCCTTAAAGAATTATCACTAAAACTACATCTTCTGTGTGAAATATATGGGGAGTCTGAGAAGATCTTGCAGTTTCTACTGAAATGAGGAATTTCAGACAAGTTCTTTAGCACTTAAGTCCTTTAAATCAATCAATAAATTCTTGTGTTATAGAGGAATAATCACCTGTAAACAAATACATTCCGCTGCAAGGCTTCTGAAGCCCTTGCCTGCCATTGGGAGCAACATTGGCTCCTTTCATAGTTCTTGCAGATCGCGTTTACATAAACCCCGTCTGCCAAGCACTCAGTTAAAAGCTGCTGCTGTAACATGAAGGTATTTTTTGAGCCAGAGCCACTTTATAAAGAAAAAATGCTTGCTTGACATAGACCAAAAATGACAGTGTAAGTGGATCACCTGCCTGAAAGGCTCTCAGGCAGTACGGCTGTCCGACCCTCATGTCATCCTCTCCTGACCCTTCAAGAATTCCTTTGATCTCCCATGAAGACATCAGCCTCCAGGACTGTCATCGCCCCACAGATGTCCGGCCCGCAGGAGGCAGTGGCCTGCCCAGGTACAGGTGCTTTGGCTGTGGCTGTCCCTGGTGTGCTCCAGAAGCTGCTCCTCCGTAAGGCTGAAACATTTGGTGGAGCAGCTGCAAGTGTCTGAACGATAGGTTTAATATTTAAAAACTTAAAAAAGGAGGAGAAACTGCCGCATTTTCATATGCAGTCTCTTTCCTTTTGTTGTAACACTGACCATAAAATTAGGGAATTGGGCATTGGTTTTGCTTATTTTTTAACATCACAATTTCACCAGGCAATGGATTGCTTCCGTACCTTGCCACAAAGACTTCTTACCTGGAGAGCAAGGCTTGTGGTCTTCAATCTTTATGTAAGTGAGTGTGCGACTCACAAAGCAAAAGCTGAAACACTTGCAAAGGTTTTGTGTAAAATCGTTGGTTATGAGAGTTACTCGCCCTCTCATTTTCCAGACTGGCTTGCCTTATAATACCTACTACTGCTAGATTATTACAAGTCTGAGGAGTTTCACTGATTTCACAGGGACTGTAGTAGTTTGCACCATGGACAAGATTTCAAAGCATAATGAAAGCACTTGTGAATCTGTTTTACTTTGTGTAGCAATGGACTAGGAGAGACTGAAAAGCAGTTTCCCAGCTGAGCAGGTGGCAGCTTCCAAATGACAGGTGAAAAATTCCGAGGGCACCCTAACTTGATTGCTTGTCATAACCTGGCTCAGATGCCTCTGAGCATCAACAGCATTTGGGTGCCTGGGTCTGCTGGGTGCCTAGGTCTGCTAGGACCCTTTGGCAATCTCAGCCCATACAGGAGGGTTGGGATCCACATGGGAATATCAAAGTCCACCTATACGTAGCAGGAATTTGTATGCTACTACCCGACTCCTTGTATCAATAAAGAGATGTTTTTGTAAAATATGAACAAACCACAATTTCAGCGGAATGTAATAATTTTCAGCTTGATGGTGCTGATGGCAGACAGCCCAGAGCCTTGCAGCGCTCTCCCAGGGAACGCGTGCTGGGAGCGCAGGCTGCAGCCGGAGCAGGAGGAAAGGAGCCTGCACCCCGCTTTGGGCTGCGCTCTGCCTCTTGCTAAACAAGGAGGGCAGTGCATCTCAGCCTATTCAGGTTAAGGTGCATAAGATCCACTTTCAATTCTTCCCCCCCGCCAACCCCGACCTAAAGAGCTGGTTTTAAAAAAAAAAAAAACCCTAATAAAAAATAAATTCTTGTGAAGTCTGTTTTAAAAATCTTTTGAATTCTGCTTTTGACCTTTTTCATTTTGTATTTGTTTTCTTCACTGCAAATATATAATTTATTTCAGTCAGTTTGGAAAGGAAACAAATTCAAATCTCTTCATTCTGAGTATATTAAAAGGTGATGTCTCAACAGCGTCACAAATCTGCCAATTCACTAAAAGTAATTTAATTGATGCTTTTCAAAAGTGCCATTTATATGAAAATAACACTTTTCATCAAACCAAGTAACACATAATATTTTGACATTTTGCAAATAGCTCTTCTGACTAGTTCTGTCACAAGCAAAGGTCTGGTCCTTTCGTAAAGTTCTGCTTACCATTCAGCACAGCCTTAGGAATTAGCCAGTGGCGTGAGACGTATCACACCCCAGTGATGCATTTCTCTAGTAAATGGACTGCAAATAAAGTCGGAGTGCAGTATTTCTCTCAGTTGTAATGTGTTGATGAACCTGTCAGAGCAAAGACAAACCGCTCTGATCTCTGCCTGTTGGAGCACAGCAGCCAGGATTGCAACTGAGACATCAGAGGACAGGTGCTTTGAAAATTTCAGAATTTAGGTGAAGGATCATGTGGCTGATCAGGAGGTTGATCCTTATAGATTTCAACACCCTACATCCCCATTTGCTTCTTGATCCTATGTCTCTTATGTTAATAAATAATCCTGTAGATTTGAAATGGCTTTTCACATAAGTAATTCTTTTGTGTTCAGTCTCAGCCTGTGACCCAAAAGAAGTCTAATTTAAACCTTCTATAGGTGATATTATTCAGACGTGAACTTCACCCTATTACACATAATCACTGCTAATCGTTGAAGTGATTGACAGGTCTGAAGGATGCAGAATCAGCTCCCAGATATGCTCAAAAATCTGTAATTTTGTTAATAAAAAGCACCATAGCTGTAAGCAAGAACAGTGGTTCTGGAGAACCTAGGAGCTGCATTGCTTCTGCCTTTGTTCTTTGATTTTTTTCATATGTTACAGATTTTAAATAAATCAAGAAAAAATGCACAAATACCACACTACACAAAATATTTAAAATCTTATTTGAACGGGGCCTTAACTGTTACCTGGAGGTCTGTAAATATCTGCAGTAGTTTACTGCTGCTAATGCTGTAATTACATTTCAGTGTCGACTCACACTTAGGCTTTTTTGTGTTTGTGTTCAGCAGCACGGTTTATTTGAAAACTGCATAAAATATAAATATCTAAACTTCAAAGATGCTGTAGCAGAGGTAAATTGCCAAATGTTCTGTGATTTTTCTCAATAGTTTTATGATAACATAAAGCCAGTGTTTCTTCAAAGAATTTTTTTTTTCTTCAAGAAGGATTGCACCAACTAGGTATAAATTATAAATCATATTCTGTTTTACATGTGAAATAGGAGCTCTGAAGTGTATCACACTGGAGCAGATGGAGGCTAGGTGTTTTCATGTTTTTCTGAGCTTGTGTTTTGTTTGTGATGTCATTTTCTGTATATTCTATCCTTAGATTCCTTTGCATAGGGTAAGAAACTATCGCCAAGTAAATACAATTATTGACAAGTGTTGCTAGCAGCAGGGGGCAATGACAAACCCGTCAGTAACACACACAAACTGGAGTGGCATTTGTACACGCAGCGTAATGAGCTAATGGAGCAGCTGTTCAGGTTTCACGACATCTGAGATTGTATTTAACAGAATTATCAAATACAGCGAATTACAAAATGCTAAATATATATTTGTTCATGTAGCCAAAGCTGTTTGTGGCTTTTTTCATTCTAGAAGCATGGCTGAGCCTCGGTACAATTCAGAGAATTGGAAGGAAACGCTGTAGAAGGAAGCTGTCTAAATTACAGCCCACTCCTTCGTTATTGTTAATAAGCACTATTTCATTGTGTTTACAAATTGCAAATTGAGACGAGATTCCTCATTCCTTTGATGGCCCCTTCGCTACAAGGTAATAACAGATTTAAATCATAAGGCATTTGAATTAAATTGTTTCCTGGCTCCATTCACTTGCAAACTGCTTTTAAGGAAGAGGGGGAAAGGCAGCGGAGAGAAATGGCTAGTTTCGCAGGGCAGAGCTGAGAAAACCCAGCCTCTGTGCATGTTACACAGGCAGAGATGAAAGCAAAAGAACTGAGAAGTGCTTTTTAGCCACAAAAATAAGGTACATTTTCTCTGCAGACTTCGATTAAACCAGCTGTAAAACAGGAATTTCCGTCATTGTTATTGACCAGACTTTGAACACTTTTATCAGCTGCATGTGTTAATAGCTTGTTAATGATTGATGCCGAGGTTTTTATGACGCCAAATGAAAGTGAGAAATAAGTGGAGGATTTCGAGGTGACTGTTGCAGTCACACTCTTTCAGTAGCACTCTTTGCAGAATTTCAGCTGTGTTTTAAAACATTCGTGCCTGCCAGAATTAGATAGGTTATGCTGGAACTCGAGATAATACAGAACTACCCTGGCTGTGATGTTCATTCAGCCCTGCACTGAACAATAAAAATACAAAAACCCTCAGAATGAAAAGATAAATTTTAGAAGGTGATGCTGTTCTGCCAGAGTATAGAAAGGAGGGTAAAATGTATAGATGACTTGGTATGTGAGGCAAATAAATACCAGATTTGCAGAATACTGTCTGAGGAGAGCCTTGCTAAAATTGCTCAAGGATTTCAATTAGGGATTTCTTACATCCTTCATTTCACCTGGTTCAGCAAAGCAGTTCAGCATATACTTAAGCTCCAGAAAAGCCAGTACAACACATGGGCACAGTGCATTTCTTGTCTCCATCTCCTCTGTTTTCTAGAGCATAACCAGACAATCTTCTATTAGCTTAGGTTTGCCTTTCTGCTAATCATAGATGATTCTGTGTCATTATTAACTTCACGTGTAACCACATTCCTCCTGTTCTCTTGAAGACAATTGACAGAAGTCTGGAAACCTTGGGTACTTGCTATCTCTTCAGGAAAGCACAGGAAATGTGTAGGTGTGTGTAAGATTTAATATGTATTTATTTTTTGCTGTTCACATTATTCCTTTTTACCAGCACTGCTTGCCTGTTGTAAATCCAATTAGCAAGCTTTCCACATTGCAATAAACTGCTCTTCAGGAAGAAAATTTGCTTTGTGAGCAAAGCCTTTTTCCTACAACACTATTGTAATTTTCTGGTTTTTCACTGCCTCACAAAGCACTGAAATAAAAGCAAAATAAGCTCTAGCACTGTTTCCTGCACTGCTCCCTCTTCCTGCAAAATGTTTTTTCCATCTTCAAACAATTTTGCTCTAGTGAAAAATTCTTATAAGGATGAAACAAAGATATATAGTAAAAATACAATATAAAAAAGCAAAAGAGATGCATGGATCCAGACAAGCATAAGCTAAAACCTAGTTGTTGGTGCAGTTGTGTGAGATGGGAAAGATCCAGGTTTGAAGTCTCTGGTCTGAATCAAGGACTTTTTTTCATGCTTTGAAGGATTGTTCTAACTGCTACAACAGTGCTTGTGCTTTCTATGTTCGAAAAAAAGCACTTTGGTTGAATATCTAACAAAATTCCCCTGCAGAATTGATTGTCAGAACTGGTATGTTATTTTAAAAGTTCTATTTCCTGCAAATAGGTAATTTCTGAAAAATATTACAGGTTATTTTGTTCAGCTCTGTCTTTTCCTTTCCTTTAGCCAAGTGAATTTTGACTCATAGCACACTGCAGGCTTAATTACTTGAGCTGGTTTCTTCAGTCTGTGTTAACTCTCCATGTTCTAGATGTCAGAGAGTTTAAATAGCATCAGAGAATATTGTGAACTTTTCAAGATTGCTTTGGAATAGAGTAGCTCTTGATTTTACCTGCCTTCCTGGACTTGGGTTAATTCTTTCTGTAGTATGTGGTAATGAGTAATTCTAGGAATTGGGAACCCTGCCGTATATGTAAATGACACTGGTGAATTGTCTCTGGTTGCTGTGTCCCCCCTTCTCATTATTTATTCATGCTTTTTTTTCTTCACAGAAATAACAAATTAAATCTTCGGAGACTTGGAGGTTCAAAGGGCTGGTCATTAGTCTTTACTAAGTCCAGTTCTGTAGAGATTAGAATGGGAAACACCATTAAATTTAACTGTTTCAGCATCTCACTGAGCCTAAATTCAGGAAGCACTATCACTTCCCTCAAAAGATATACAAAAGCCTATTTTATTATAAATAAACTGTTTTTTTTCATATCTACTCATTGTAAGCACTTCATTCTGGTTTCAGTGACATTAGTGGGGTTAGATATTCCTTTATGTAGAATAAAAACCAGCTGAAAACCCTGATGAGTTTTCTGACTGCATCCACAGCCCGCAAGCGCTTTCCTGACTGGTTTGTTGCAGACTGGAGTTCTTACAAATGAGACCAAAAGTTCAGGAGAGTGATATGTATTAGCAAATTAAGAAATGGTGGCTTTGAATATATAGTAGTCATCATGAAATTGCCAGCTCTTACTATAATGTAGCATCAGAGAATGATGGCTCCTTTTTTAAAGGAGACTTCTGTAAGTAGCTGTTAACCAATGCTGACTTTACAGTAGGAACTGTTGTAGAACATGTACAGATACAAGAGAGGGAGAAGTGGCCAAGAACTTGCTGTTTGTTTTCAAAACCATATCATTTTTGTGTAGCCTTTAAATAAATCCCCGTGAGCAGCACTGATGTTTTGGCAATGCTCTGAGAGGGTGACTGCAGCCCAGCAAAGCTGGTGTTCTGGGCTGCCTGGGCCACGTTGGGAAGGGCCACGTGCAGGAGGGCACTGGCCCTGGTGTCACCCCTTACATCCCATTGCATAAAGCAGTGTGGGCAGATCAGCGTCTGCAGGTATTAATAAATTACTGCATCATCTCCTGCCTGTCGTTTGTTCTGCAGTTAAAGCCCCAGGAAATAAGAAAGATGGGTCACCATTTGCAGAAACATAAGCAATCACTGTGTGTGATGCTGTGCAAATTCTGCTGAAAAATGGCAGCTTCTGAACGGATGCAACAATCTTTGTGTCTCATTCTGATTTACTGAAATGAATAAAATTCATGTTCCACATGGTAATTTCAGGGTGCATACAAATTTTCTTTGCTCACCATCAGTAGAAAAGCAGTTGAAGGATATTGTTATCCTTAATTTACAGAAGAACAATAAAATACATAGGACTCAGATCCTGAACTTGGGTCTCAGGAAGAGCTGTGTCAGCTGCATGAAGGGCATTGGTGATCTGTCCAGTGTTGCAGGAACTGAAAACACACCAAAGGCTGTGCCCTGTGTCAGCGAGGCCGCATGGAGAAAGGCTGACTGCAGCCAAGAACAGCAGTGACTCCTTCCAGAGGATTGTTGCTCTTTCTTCTTTGGTGTTACCTGGAAAATCAAACTCAGGGATGTGTGTGTCTGCATTTGTGAATATATAGCAATGGTCCGGCTACCAGGCCAGAAAGGAGAAAGGGCAGCACATCGGGAATGCCCAGAGAGTGGAGAAAGGGCTCCTTTACCTTTGCTCATGTCGAAAAGTGAGGTGTGCTCCTACCTGGGAAGCGCGGTCTGCTCTGGCCTCAGGGTAATACAGAGATTATTTAACTGTCACCAACCCAGTTTGTCAAGGAGAGGCATGCTGCGAGTGAGAAACACTCCGGAGGAGTATAGGCAGCGAGTGGGCAGGTGCTGGTATGATAAACCAGTCCAAATGGTGTTAGACAACGGTGAAGTGAAGGTGGATTCATTTTTCTTATACATTCATGATGAGCAGAGATAAAGTCCAAAATCATGAGAGAAACAATTTGTTGCAAATTATTTTTAACTACCAATAAAAAGTTGTGTGTTAACTAGGCCATTAAAGTGGTGTCACTTTAAGAACATGTGACTTCACTGTGACTGTCTCTATTTTCACTGAGTTTAATGAGAGGAAGCTGATGAGGGAGCTTTGAAATGAAGATAGAAGGTGTTGCCAAAGAGACAACCAAATGTCCTTAAAAGTGAAGACAAGTCTTTTCTAGTAGTCTGTCTTAACCCTTCAAAAATAATTTGATGAATTTAAGCTTTTTAAAAATTCTGGTTATTGCTTTATTTTGAGTGAGAAAATCTCTGAATGTTGAAAAGTTCAGAATGTGTTGAAACAATAACACAAAGATTTTTCTGACTTCGACAAAAGAGCTGTTTAAAAAATGATCTCTACAGATACCGCTGTGTCTAAAGCAGAAACATCTCTTGGTTTTGTTGTGGGGCAGAACCACTATTAACTATCTTTCATTTTACTCCTAAGCTAAAAAAAAAAGTAAAGGGAGAAAAAAATGTATTTGTGTTCCAAAAAATAAACGAAGTAAAAGGAAGAGCATGTGGCCACACACTCAGCGGTAAAAAAATATTGCCCCACTGATAGGGTTGCCTGTGAAAGTGGTCCCTGAATGTTTTCATGGTTGTGAGGCTCTTTTTTTTTTTTTTTTTTAAACATAGTCATGCAAGCTGTGTGTTGCTGCTGAGCTCCTGCTGAGCAACAGTGGAGGAATTACTGGAGCTCCATTCACAGTTTCAAAACTGTTTTGCATTAATGGACAGCCTGAACTGGATTTGGGTTAGGTTTCACTCTGAGCTGTAACTCTCTCTCTCCACCCCCTAAAATAATAATAATAATTATAAAAGTATGAGATAGGACTAGCATCTCCACCTCCTGTTCATAACCAAGCAAACCAAATATTATTACATACATTATTGAAGGGGTGAGGAAAGTTAGAGGTCGTGAACTGAGCTGTATGAATAGCTGGAGGTCAGATCAATCACAGCCATGTATTTCATGGCTGAGGCTTCAGCCTGTGGAGACTGGTTTAGTTATACTGCTTTCTACCAGCTGATCACATATTCTAATTTAAACCACAAATTAAACAGCTAAGAAATACATAAACTAAATAATCCTTCAGTGTTTAGTAGACAAGTAACCAATACATTCTTTTTTTCCTTTTATTAATGTATGGAGAGGAGTGAAGAGAAAGAAGGCTAGACATGAGGGTAGGTATCGTACTTGGAAATGAGGTAGAATTCAGGACAAATAATACCTGTTCTGTGTCTTAGTATTAATTGTATGAAGCGAAGCTAGAAGGGAAAGAGGGGAATTTTCTGACATGAGAAACAAGACCTTTTTTGGAACATTCTCTGAATCTCAATGGGTAGCAAAGGATCCCAGATTAGACACCAAAAAAATTAATGCACATGATACCACTATGTCCTCTGAATCTATCTCTAGGATCAGATAGACGCTTTTAATTGCAGTTTTGGAGTTAGATCAAAATACTGGTGAACCAGGAATGCAGAATCTTGCTAATGGACTGGGAAGGGGAGGGGGGGAAGGTGAGGTTTAGGGCAGACCGAGTTGATTTTGTTTGCATCAGACCCCTTTGAAGTGGCAGCAGTTTGTAGTTGCTTTGTGTTTTGCATTGCTACCTTTTCATAGCTGAAGATTCAAACAATAGCTCCTGGTTATTATCCCACATATTATTGATTAAAAGCTTTGCCCAAAGACCTTCCATCTCACTTTCCAGCTTAGTGTGATTTACTTTTCTTTTTACTCCCTGTAACATATGATTAATGCTGAGCTAGAGAGAACCAGTGAGATGAAGCAGAGTGTCAGGTAAGATTTGTCAGCTCGGAAGTATAGATTATTTTATGTTTCTCGAACTTTGTGGGCCCAGGGAACACAGATCTTGATTGTTAAATCCATCCACACTTTCCCTAGGGCTATAATATGCCAAAAACATTAAATAGCCCACTTAATACATAACCTCATTCTGTATGCTTGACTATTTTGTTTTTAATTTTTCTTCCCTTTCCAGGCTGCTCAAATGAAATGGGATCAAAGAAAAAAAATTATCCTCACTGGATTTTGTTAAAATATTAATAGGTTAGGGTTGACTGGCTAAATTGAATATCTATGCTGATCTTGCTTGCATGTTTAACTTGTGCTTAGGAAAATATGTTTCCTAGGTGATAACCTTTTATGTACCAGCCTGACTTCATTGAAATGCATAGAGATAAAAATATGTCACACTCCATGGCCATGCTATTCTTGTGTGGCAGTGTGATTATTCAGATGATAATTGACCCCCACCTGTAGACAGCTCAAATTCTGTAGTCAATCATTCCATTTGATGTTAAAATATGTGAAAGTACAATTATATAATTTACATTACAAATCATCCTGAATGCCAGGCATTTCAGAACCACTGACAAACGAAAGGGGAAAAAAGTCAATAAATGAAGTGAATTACACTAGGCAAAGAATTCAACTTTTCTTATTTGCTCCTGCACAACAGCTTTTATGTGGGTGTTGTTGATGGAGCTCAAACAGATATTTCTTAGTACTGAATTTGACTGCCTTTCAGTCCCCTCCTAACTTTGGTCATATTTTCTGGATAAGAATACCTTCTTTCACTGTAGAGATGAGTCCTCACCAGCAGATAAAGGTAGAAAAGCATCTATGTCAGTGCAGATAAACCCAACAAAGACTGTGGACCAGTGAATTGTGCTCTAAATACTCCAGCTTTCAGGATCCTGTTTCCGTAGACTTTGCTGCGCATTTTAAAGATATTTAGACTGGTTAAAGAGCCTGTTTGTACAGTCACAGATGGCTGTTTGTCATGTACCTGGTAAAGGCCTGTTGCAAATTCTGTGGTCAGTGCTCAGATAATGTGGGCAAGACAATCCAAATCAGCTCCTACCATTCCTGCACAGACAGTGGAATGGCCTGCCCAGGGAGGTGGTGGAGTCACCGCCCTGGTTGTGTTTAAAGGAAGGCTGGAAGTGGCACTGAGTGCCATGCTCTGGCCCATGTGGCACTGTTGGGTCATAGGCGCGACTCGAAGATCTCAGAGGTCTTTTCCAGCCTCAGTAATTCTGTGATTCTATGATCCCCGTCTGTCTGTCTGTGTGTTATCTATTTACAATTGCTCAAAAAAAATAACCCTTTTTCTTGAGCAAATTATTCCACAGGTCTGTAGTGGAGTGTTCCAGTCTCCTGAGCCAGACAGACCCAGATCGGGAATGTGTGGTCAACCTTATAGCAAGAGAAAGCTCAGTGTTAAATCAGCTGAAGTCACAAAAAGCGAGCCAACAAACCAAGCCAAAACACTCCTGCTGGTAAAACAGAACTTGCTGCTTCTCTCCTCACACCGTTGTAGACGCTTTCTCCTTAGCTTCGTACTGAAGAGCCATAGGAAACAAGTGCTAAATTTTTCTGTTTAGGTTTAAACACAGCGTTATTTTGCCTTGTTATCCTAAAGACTTTGTCAACCATAGATTCTCCCTTTTGATGCTGCCAGTAACCATTTGGTCCCAACTTCTTCACTTAGAACATTTGGGCTCAGATGATTTTTGGGAACAGCAGCATCTGTGCAGAGTATTCATCAGCTGAGCAACTACTGATTAATAATTAGTGATTTCTGCTGGTACATGATTTCATGAAATAGTTATAAATCATAAACAAGTTAAGAGGTAGCGTTGGCTTATTTACAGTCCATCTGCAATAACAAAAATAAGTGGAATTTGTCATGTAGATCTACAATGAATAGTTTAAGCAGTTATACTTTGAAATTAATGTACATGGTTTAAGCCTCTATTTCTTACTAAAGAAGCAGCCCAAATATAATTTTTAATCCTGGCCTTCATACTCTAAAATTGCTAATTAGAATATTGTCCTCATTCCTAACAATCCTTGGAATATAATGTAAAATATCTTCATGTCCTTATGTAATCTTGTCTACAAAAATGTGCAGGCCATCATTATTTCTTCAGCTGTGCTTTTTTTCATAAGGGTGAGACCTTTCACAGAACAAAATCCAAACAATGTAAAATTGATACAAGAATCAGATTTCCAAATAGGAATATTCTAAGGAATGTTTGTCACACAGCAGTTGTGAAATTTTGTGTGTTCAAATGCTTTGTTTTACAAGACAAAACAAAAGTCAAGAAATTGTTGCAAAGCCCCTCATATGTTAATGGAAAGGCCTTATTCAAAAGGCTCTGGTTTACGATGCAGTCTTGTTTGTCTGCTTCCAATGCAAAAGACAGGTACCTTTCCTGGCAGTTTTGTGAAACTTCAGCTCTTCTCATCACTCTTAATTTGGGAGTCCAAGCAGAAGTGTCCTTATCTGGTATTTTGTACCCCTCAGCTGCTGTGAGCAGGAAGAAATCTCCAGTGTTGCTCAATGGAGAGCAGGGCTGCACCCAGTCAGGGTAACTTCCAGACAAGGAAATAAATTCTGCTCACTTCACATCCACCCCCCCCCCCCCCCCTCTTTTTTTTTAAGACTGTTTTCCCTAGCTCCGTTTTAAAATGTCACTGTGACCTGGAGCTGCATTCAGGCCTGCCATGAGTGGCTGCAGTTCTTCTGACCTCAGCAAAATTCCTCCATCATTATCCCAGGTGTGAATTTGGCCCCTTGTCCTTAATTAAAGCTCCAGCCTGCTCTCAGTAAATTTCACATCCTGTACAAGCATCAAATTATGTTCTTCAATTAGTTGTATCTTTTCTTCTTTCCTTTTAATTTCAGGCCCATCAAAGAGCTGGTTTACTAAATCAATTTCAATGGGAATTTACACATTGTGCATCATAATGGGATGCAAAATTGACTTGGCTAATGAATAGTTAGTGGCTTTGGGGTTAACAGTTTGGGGTTTTTGTCTCAGGTACTTTGTATTAAATTTAATTTTGATATTGCTTTAATGAACAAAATGTATTACTTCTCCTTTTTTCACCCAGGCCCATCTAAGGTGTATTCTCTTTGCCTGCCTCAATTGATTTGCTTTATGAATAACTGTATGAGGATTCTGTTTCAGAAAAGCACTTCTGCTTGTCCTGTTCTATGTGCTAAATATTGTAGTCTGATGTGTAAAGCTTAAATGGAAAGGAGTCTGTACCTTATAACAGGGATGAAGAAGTTGCTTTAGAGGTTATTGCTTCTTGCTGCTTTCCATGATCGATCATAGAATACCATTTGCAGGGATACTTTTAGGCATTCATGGGACTCCTCTGTGAATAAAAATAAGTAGAACAGATCGCCTGATACCAAGGTACAACCTTGGTATAAATAAAACATATCACCACCTCACTTATTTTTGGGGTTCCGCTTTAGGGATGCCAGTTTCACAGAATCACAGAATGTTAGGGGTTGGAAGAGACCTTGAAAGATCATCTAGTCCAACCCCCTGCCAGAGCAGGACCACCTAGAGCTGGTGACATAGGAACGCATCCAGGCGGGTTTTAAATGTCTGGAGAAGGAGACTCCACAGCCCCTCTGGGCAGCCTGTTCCAGTTTTGCCCAGCAGATACCTGAATGTTCACATCAGTGCAGCCTTGACAGGCTGTCCTATCCAGGCTGTATGAGTTGCTCTCTAGCTATAGGGATGGGATTTTGGCAAGCCTGGAAGAGGTGTGTGTAAAAGTTTCCGTTCATGCTGTAGTAGTTTTATGATGTTACTTTCAAGTTCTAAGTTTTTGTTACTTCACAATATCTATTCCTTTCTCACATGTTTAAAAGTGCAGTACCTGAGACATAATGACTGAGTCATTTTTCTGGTAATAGTCTTGGAAATATCTGCAGAATGAGAAAAGCATCGTTCCCAAGACAGTCCCTATCCCAAGCCTACTGACACCTGGGATTTATTGAATCAACAAGATGGTAGGATTAAGGTGCTCGTGAAAGAGCTTTTCTGATCCATCTGCTGCCTGGCCTCACTAGAGAAGGCTGCTCTCAAGGGACTTTGGGTGTGATTTTGACAAGATGCTTCTTGCCTGGTGTGGTAGAATCTGTCATCACAGCCACGTACCAACTTCTCATGCCTGGGAAATGATGTCTAGAGAGCCAGGGTGCTGCCCATGTCACCACTGGGTATGACACCCCTTGTCATAAAGTAAATTTAATCATTGCAGTGTCACCAGTTTTCTTAAGATGACCAATTGTCTGGTGCATGGGCTACCGTGCATCATTTCCTTATGTTTCCAGGTAGAGTGTCTAATGCTGAGTGCTTTTGAGCTGAGATTTTTAAGAATAAAAAAAACCAACAGCAAATAATTTTTTCACAGTTTTCCAAAAGAAGCCTGTGCAGATTGCTGCCCCAACATGGAGAGTTAGACACAATTTTTAATAATAAAAATAGCCAGAATTTGAACAGGAAGGACTTATTTTTTTTAATTTTAAATCCAGTGGGTAACATGAATGTGTACTTCAGAGCATGGGTCTGCGTTTAACAAACATGGTTTAGTTTTCTGTAACCAAACGTATCGGGAATTTAAACACCAGAAAAAGGGAGAAGACTAAGGGGCAACTCCAGCGAGATAGTAAATGTGTGTAGGAGGGCAAGGTGTAGATCTAAGCTGAAAGCAGACAATTTCTGCCTGTCTGAGCAGTGGAGTTCAGCAACTTCAAGAGGAATAGTTGAAACCAGAAGTCCCACTACAGCACAAATTTAGTAATCCATGAGTTAACTGAGTTTCATATTAACAGTACTACAGCCACTGAGCTGACTCTCTAAAGAGCCAGATCGTGTCCACCTGAGCTGGAAATTCGTGATGTGAACATAACTGTCCTGCTGCTGATAGTGAGCTGGAACTAATTAAGTCCTGATGGACCTGAGCTCTTTTAAACTGAGGCAATGGGATATGTCTTCACCATAAGCTGCACTGTGTCCCTTAATATCTATTTTTCCCAGCTTTTCCAATTGTGTGATGTATTCTAGTGTCCATTGTTTGCACAGATAATGGAGCCTGATCAGATTGAAAGCAGGTCCTGAAGGTATTTTGTAAAGGCAGCAGTGACTCTAGAGACCTCATGGTCTCACGTGGCAAGCACTGCCTCAAGAATTACTGCAAACTGCGCAAAACTGTTGTCTGTTATTTGTGGTTCTGGAGATTGCATGTCTAAATCTTTTCCATACTTCATGTTCCCCCATGTCTTTATCTTACATTTCTTTCTGGGTAAGATTTGCGTCAGATTGTTACTGAAGGAAGCCTAAAATATATCAGAGGCTCTAATGTTTTTATGTACACCAACCTCTTTTTCTGCTATTCTTGTCTTTTTTTTTTACAAAAGGAAAATAAGAAGGATGACTATGTGCAAAGGAGGAAAAATAGTTCCCAAGTAGAACTGAAATGTGATAGTACAAAGTTGCCTACCCAAATATTTGAGAGACAGGAAACACATTTAGATGATCAGTAGTGGCTGTGATCCTGTCAGGAAAAGACAACTTAGAAAATCTTGGGTTTGATAACCTAGGCTGAAGCACAGTTACTTCTGGAGATACCGTATTATCTTCCTATTGCCTTCTGACAGCTGTATGAGAGAACTGTCTGCTGACAATCTGTTGGGCCGTCTGTCTGTTCTTCTCGATACTCCTTTCTATCGGCAGTCACCACATTTCTTTCTCTAGGGCCAGATCAAATACTCACTGAAGTCCATGGAAAAAATCCCAGGAACCTATACCCTGCTGTGCTACATGAGCCAAAGCATGGGGTTCAGAGCTCACTACATCTGGTTCATTAGATACTGAAATGGGTTTTTGCAGAAAATAAGGACTCCCTCCTATAGGCAGCGTGTTACATTCGTAAGAAAGGCGCAGTCAGTGAACTAACCGGAATCTCCTAATTCTGTGCTTTTAGTCACAAAGGGCTCGTTTCCTCGCCGATGTGCATCAGCATTGTTCCCAGCTTTACACTACCCTAAAACGTCCCGAGATGTGTATGGCTTGGGTTGTTTCAAGAAAGGATATTTTATTAATGAGCAAATATAAGATATGGGAGCGTTGGTTTAAGTAAGTATACAGTACAGGAGGGAAAAGTATAACCTGCAGCTGTGTTTCTGCAAGGAATGAAATTCTAGTGTTTTAAAGTTCTGTGTAGCTTACCAGAAATAGTAGATACACACTAGCAGCAAAGTCTGCAGCTCTTACTCAGCTGCTTGTGTCTTATTGACTCTCTTGCTTATTTTTGAGCCATTGTACTTAGGATAAACAATGGAGAGACTGCTGCAGTATTGCTGGCAATACACATCAGGCATTAAAGGCAATTAATGGGCTTCAACTTCCCAAATTACTTAAGAGCTTTCAGAAGAAATCTGGAGAATAATTTTCAGTCATTGGAATGAAAATGTCACAGATTTGTGCTTTGGTAAATAACCGGTTCACAGAGATGTCTTACTTATCACTGTGGTATGCTTATTCATTAAGGGCTAATTGCAGAGGTCTCTAAATGAAACACTGCAAACCACATTCCACTCCAGTGCCAGTTTGTTTAAAGTCTGCAAAGCTTTATTATTAGCACGATTTAATTATGAAAATGGCAACCATGGAGAATTCTGAACACATTCTTTCCCTTGATCATTAGTTACAGGGCAAAAATGAAACACTTTCAACAATGAAGGGTTCATATTTCAAGCTTATACAGTAGCTGCTAAAAGGCTATACTCAGAAAATCAATTTTATTAAAGTCCTTCAAGCACTAAAGGGACTTCCATGCAACTAAGCAATTTTAAAAACATGTCCACAAGCAGTGACTTTTTGATTCATGTTTTTAGTGGGGTTATATTTTCACTGTTTTCAATATTGTCCCCCAAAGCAGGGTCAAAAATGGTTTGAGGGGGGGAAGAAGAGGTGAGCAAAGCATGTTCTGACATAGCTGTGACTTGCATCCTTTACCTTAAGGTACTTAAAAGCGGACTATGAACTGGATCTGAGAAGCCTGGCATGCTCTTGACTGAAACAGATCAGAAGTCAATGGTGTTTTCACCTTTTCCAGCTTTCTTTTGCAGCCCAGGAAATTAAGTTTGGGGGACTATGCAACAGTGTGGAGTCTGGAGTTTTTTGAAAAATGAAGCTGTGATTTGAGCTAAAAATAACAGGAAACTATTTTCCTAGAGATAAAAGGGAATGACATGTATGGTAAAAGGATGAAAAAAGTTCACGCATTGCTCTGCTCCTAAAGAGATGACAGGGAGTCAAGAGCTGTGTCTGTATTGCAGGGCTAACATCACTGGACCAATGGAAAATTGAGTGCAAGTACACCGAAGTCACTGAGTTGTTAAGTAAATTATTGTCTAATCCATAGTCCTTTGACTTCCAGTAAACAAAACTCCCCACGTTAGTGGGTAACCCTAGCCAAGCATAGGAGTGTAGAAAGTCTTTTACTGCATCCTGAAATTTCAGAGGATAAAAAAACTCTTAGTCCTTATGTGTGTGTCTATGCATATATCTGAGTTAAAGCTTTTAAAATGGAAATAGGCATCCCATTGGTTGTTGACAGGACAAAATAAGATATCATCTAAAATAAAATATCAATAAAACATTGCTAATGAAGTAAAAGATAAAGAGGAAAAAGAAATGAAAGCAGATGAAATAGGTGCTTTAGAAGGGTTGTCACTATTATTAAGAAAAAATTAGGTGAAGCAGAACTGCCCTCTCTTACTTATAATCTAGTTTTACTTTGTTCCTTGTTATTTATAGATCTGCTTTCCACTTCTTTTCTTGTTATTTCATGTTTTTGGGCTCGTATTTCCAAATACACTGTCTTTTTGTCACACAATAGCCCAAACTCTTCCAGATACCCAAGTATGCTCTTTAGATAGATGACTGAGTATAACATTTTTTATGTGTGGTATCTGAAATGTAAGAATGAGAGCTGAAAAGGTGCTGTCATGTAAAAGAGTTGTTTCTGTATCTGCCATTTAAAAAAGAACCACTTCATGAAGTCACCATTGCTCCTGTGGATGCTTCTGTGTGGTTCAGCAGGAAGAATCCGGTGTCTGATGTTCAGGTGGGGATATCGCAGCAGTTCAGATGTGCCTGGGAAGAGCTTACTGTGCTCAGCATGGGGCTGCTGCTTCTAACCTCCTAAAGCAAGTTGGGCCAGGTGAACTCCTAGTAAGTAGTTTCCATTGTATATTTACAAAAATTAACCCCTGAAACTCTCAAAACAAAGTAACTCAGGCTCCCAAAACTTTGTGTTTCCAGCACATGGGCAGGATTTTCAAATGCACGACGTTTGGCTTAACCATCTTGTCACTTAAAACAGTTATGAACCTTGCATAAGCTTAGTGGAAACAAACTGAAGCAAACTAGCAGTGAGTTAGAAAAATTATGGTCAAGTACATGCTTGTGTACATATCTAGTATTCCACATATTCCAGGCTGCAACCACTGAGGTCCATCATACATATTTTATCAATTTTAATGTGTGAATTTATCCAAATTCTCCACGTACTTCAGATTTAGCAGCAACAGATCAGTGAAGTCATTACATTCTTTTTTTATTTTTATATGATGGGATTGTTAGACCTTAAGTCTCTGGTGACAGCAATAAATATCCATCATTAGATATGAGCAATTATGACAGGCTGTTCTCGTTCTGCCCGAGAAAGATCATTTCCTTCTGGGAGCTACAAGGAATGCAACTGATGGGGGAAAAAACTCTTCTTGGTAAACTTAAAATGCATAAATCAAATTTTTGGATCCTAATGTTGGCTGTGGTAATTTCCAGTCTCTTAAAATTAGGCATTGATATTATCTGTTTCTGCAAAATTCAGAAATCTTACAGGAGCCCCACTCAGGCCCAGCTTTCCTTACAGCTCAGCCAGCCCAGCTCCCTGCAGCCCCAGGAGCGATTCCCCTCCCTGCTTCTCCTTACTCTGAACTGTGGGAGTGGAAAGCACTCAGGCACTACAGCGAGGAACAAGCCTTCAAGGGCCCAGACCTGAACCAGTGCAGGGGTGCTGGGTCTCTCAACAGCCTGCATGTCAGGCCACACTGGTGGGAGAAGGGTGAGAAGGAAAGTGTGTGGAGCAGCCAGGCTTTTCCTTGCAGCGAGACAACCTCGGTACGTGAACCACCTCAAGTGGATATGGAGGAAGATGGTACAAATATTGAAGCAGACAGAGGTGCACTCCACGTTGAAAAGGGGCAACACAGTTTGAATTGCAACTCATTGATGCTGCTGGCTGGCTGAAAGCTGGGTTTTGTCTTGCTAAGCAGCAGTTTAAAGAATTCTGCACAATTCTGGTTCAGAGTGAAAACCCCTTGGGTTTAAAAAGGGTGAAGTGGATTATGGGAGGGAAAGTATTTTTGACCTATGAATATATATCATTAAAACCAGTGTTTCATTTCAGTATCAAGATCTGGATTCATATTTTATAGAAAATACTTGTAAAGAAAAGTAAAAGAAAAATGAAGTCTTCTCAAAAGGATTGTTTTAAACTTTTTAGACTACAGAAGGATCTTTACCAAAATAGCATATATTCATGAAAGGCTCTGATGTTCCAAAGCAGCATTCCCCTCCAGCCACATCTACAAAATCAAGTGGAAAAATGTCTTCCAGTTACACTGAGTTCTTGATTTTACTCATGCAAAGGTGAGACCAGCCTACCTGGGGTATTGCAGAGAAGGCCCAGTTGTCTTTCAGTTTGCAGTAAATAATGGCTTCTTATAAAGGCAGCTAAGGAGAAAAGCCAAGGTCTGTCCCTCCTCCTCCTGCTGAGCAGGACCCTGTGCAGTGCGATTTGAGAAATTAGCTGAAGGTAGTGTTTCAGGACACAAATTCTCCGACACTTCTTTGCTTCCCATCATTCACTCCCCAGCTGCCGCTACCTTTGTCTGTGCTTTTTCCTCAGATAATTTATGTGAGCTTACCTTGGCTTTTGCCATGTTCTGTTTTCTGTTGTTGTCATTATTGACTGTTTTGGGTGGTGACAAACAATGGAACCATATCAATAACAATTCACTGGGTACTCTAATTAATGAATTTACCCTGTGATCCAGTTGCAATCACAGCTGTGCATTCAGTGTAAACCAGCGGACAGAGCAGCAGTCCTCACAAACTCAGGGGCTGTGTTTGGACTAAGCAGCCCATGGATCTTCTTACATTTCAAAAGACCAAGGAAAACACAACCTCTGAAATTATCTCTGTTCTGATCATTTCATAAGAGTTGTAATGGTTCAAATTCAAAGGAAACCTTTCAAATAGTCAAGTAATTTTTCTAACAATGACTAAAACCTGTAAAAGCTGCTTTATACATTTAACTGCAACATACTTTTTATTTTGTTTTAGGAACAAGTAGCTGAACTCATAGGAATATACAAATGTTGAGTTTAAAATAAAATGTTGTAGATGGGACAATGAATTTCATATGAAGTGGGGGGAGGGGGGAGGAACCAAACCAACAAAACAGTGTGGTAAGTTGCAGCAAACTTCCACACCTGGAGCAGGAGCAACTCTTAGAGCTCATAGGGGCTGTCCCCATTCAGCCATCCCAGGTGCCCCTACCTCTGCTCTCCCCAGGTGAGGCTTTGCAGCCTTCCTACAAATCTGTATTTCTGCATGAGTCCGTTCTCAGAGATGCTTGTGCTGTTCTACGCGTCCTGCAGCATGGCAGGGGCAGAGTCCTACTGTGGGACCACTGGCTGGGTGGGGGCAAGTGGGTCAGCACCTTTCGGGGGACATGGTGTGGCAGAGACTTTTGTTAAGCTGCTGTTGGCAGAGACCTTGATAGCCGTTGCCAGAGGTGGTCTTGTGCCTGTTTCCAGAGATGTCTAGTGCATAAATGAAGGTATTCCCGGTTCCTCATGAGGTGCTCTGGTCCTCCTTCAGGGGCTTTTGTGTGTGGGCTCTGGCCAGGGCCTCTAATCAATGCCTCATGATGGCTGTTTGTTGCAGAAACAAAGGCAGAAATAGGTACAGTTGCTTAGTGTCTTCCTTTGCTCTCATCTCGGTGCACCCTAGTGTCTGTAAAAAAGATTTAAGTGTAGGACAAAACAGCTCTGTCCCTCACCACTGCCTTACTCCTTTTCTGGAAGGGTTGCTGTAACAGCAGGAGAAGACTTGGTATTGGTATTGTGGGAGGTGAGAGGTAGGAAAGGAGTCTACTGACAATTCCTGCATAGGTAACAGTATTTCACACGTGTGTGTGCGACTGGCCATGGATACGTGTGTTTCATTTAAGGGGAAATGTATAAGGGGGTCAGTTTGTACTTGCTTTACTTTCAAGAGCAGCACCTCTGTTTCTGGCTCCTATTAGCTATTTCATCACATTCTCATTGAACAAGTTTTTCATCTTCTCCATTGCTATTCCATTGTCTAAGTGGAAAGAAAATTCAGTAAGGCTTGGGGGGTTTTTTGGGTTTT